>LR537899.1:294508-530774 GCA_900883565.2 Caenorhabditis panamensis
CACACATTTGACACCCACAACTTCACACTCGGCGAGAACCCCTTTCTGCAGAACAACCAGACCATTCCCCGCTGACTCGTTCCCCTCATTGCTCCGTGGCACGTAGTGTTAGTCAATTGTGCTTAATGGAAGCCACTATCACACATTTGACACCCACAACTTCACACTCGGCGAGAACCCATCTCCCTGTCTGCCCAATTCCTTTTTTTTCACCAAACATTCTGTCACCCTTTTTGATATATCAAAGTTTGCTATCCTAAGTGTAAAACTCACAATCATAAACACCCGAGAATCCTTCGTTTCGAATTGTCCACCATTCCGCATGCCGATAATCGTTAACTGATTGTTCAAAAGCCTTTCGTTTTTATCAGCAGCGTTTTTTTTATCAGCTACTGTGTTGTCACGTTTATCCTTTTGTCAGCATATGCTGGCAAATACACACCAGTTCACGTCCAATAAGCACCTGTTCACGTTTGTTTTTTCAAGCCCTCGGACCGAATTTTCGAATTCTAGCGACATGCATGTACATGTTCAGATTCAGCGTGCTCGAAACTCGAATCTATCAATATACACTATCTGAGAATCAGTAGGACTAACTACTTTTCTCTCAGTCGGAATAACTAGTTAACTACGCTTCCCTGTTCGCTCGACTTATCCCAAAAGTGGATGTATACGGTAAGCAATGGGTTACGGTAGAGGAGAAACAATTGCACGATGTTTGCGGTGTGTTGATTTACGAGAAACTCTTTTCAGCTTCTCAATTTACGATTTTTCTGTAAATCAAAACGCTTGAATCAACATGAGCTCAACCGTGCTTTCTGTAGCTAAATTGGATTTAAAATCGTTGAAAACTGTTTATCTCCAGGTAAAGCTGCCCCAAAAACTCGATTGATATCATTTTTTCAGGTGGATATGGAGTACGACAATCGGAAGAACGCCGCCTACGCCATTCTCAACAAGCTCTCAAGGTATGTTTTTCAATTATTTCTTTCATCGATAATTGTTTTTTATATAACTTATTTACTTTCTATCGTTCTACAGAGACCTGCTTCACGTGTCTGAATCCTTCGGCGGTTGTCTGGCTCATCCCCAGCGAGATCTGACCACGATTATGATTGTCATTGCACCAGATCAACTCAAAAATGAACACTTTCTGGAATACCTGAAGAGCCATCGTATCACTGTAAGTTTTAAATCAAATTTGCTCCACAAAGGTACATCCTTCCAGGTAAAATTGGAAAGAGAGTGTGACTCGTTCACCGTGGAAACCTGCATCCCTTTCTCTATCTTTTATTTTATGGAGAAAGTGAAGTGGTTCAGAGTGAGTCATGAATAAAAGCAAAATTGTGAATGTTGTTTCAGCTTGGCGAAAGTTTCGTTCAGGACGGATTTTTGTGGTGGAAACAGACTAATCTTCCCAGAATTCGTGAGTCCCTTGATGTTTTTCCAAAAAAATATGATAATTTTCAGAAATCAAAAGTCACTGTTCTTCGACGGGTGAAGTATACATCAAGTTCCTGGCTGAAATAATCAGAATCTACCCATTTGATCACTGGATACTCGACAAGGAAGAGAGATTCACTGATTTCAATTCCGGCCCAATCACCCACGAAGTCAGACATCGATGGGTGTCTTGTTTGCCAAAGCTCGGAAAGGGAAGAATTGTTCGAGTGCACCGTCGGATTCCTGAAACAGCACCTTTTGAAACTTACGACCAGATGAGGTCCTATTGGAAGAAAACGGTAATTGGCCTAGGATTTCAGTATTGCCTCATAGTTTCTGTTCAGTATGGTTATGAACTCCCTCCACCCGAGCCAGAAGTTTACTACGACGTGCTTTTCAACAATAATCAGACTATGCTGTAAGTATCACTTTCCTAACTGAAGCAACTTCTAGTTTTCAGGTATCCATTGTATTGTGTGCTCAGCGGTCCCCCAGAACCCATTCAAATCCGTGCGAACGCGACGCCAGTCAAGGAAGCTCTGGAGATGTTCCTGAAATCGCTGAGGGAAGCGGCTCTTGTCATCTGCGGCCAGCCATTTTCCCGTGAGTGCGCCAACTGAACCGCCGAGAGTCAATTGAATTCGATGACAAATTCAATTTATTTCAGCCGAAGCAAAGGAATGCCAAGTAGTGAAATCTTACATGGACGTCGTCTCGATGCCAGCTGTCAAACCGTCGAAACTGAAGAGAGATGTGAAAGTGACCAGGAAGAAGGAGGGCGACGAGGTGAAGTCCGCGATGAGTCATCAGATTCGGAAGATCTATCCGAAGATCCCGGCAGGAGTGAAGAGGTCCATCTCGTCCAGCCAACAATCTCCAACGTCGTCTCCATCTGTGAAAAAAGGAAGACCCGGATCCAATATCGCCTTCGACTGAACAATCCCTCATGTATCATCATCATCATCATCATGTCATATTGAACATTGTATTTGTTTCCCTTCATTTACAGCATGTAATTCATTCATTTATTTGTTGTTTTTCTATAAAACTTGTTTTTTTCTAACACCCGTCACACATTATTGGTCTTGGGATAGGAAAGAGTCAAACAGCGACAATCGGATTCGCGGATAAGTTGGCAGGTCGGTACTGAAGATCGATGGGACTTCGGTCGTCGTAGAGGGTTGGAGCCTGGAAAAGGAAGTGTCTGCAAATGAAAAGAGTCACTTTACTCACTCTGAGCAGGATAATGACTGTTCCAACGAAACAAGCAATCGAAAAGATCAGAAGGAACAGTCTGTCGAGCACCATTGCCACGTACTTCCAATCCTCGTCAATCTTATCATCTCTGTCTTTCTTTTTGAGCAACTCGGCAATAAAACAAATGTTCTCAAATGCCTTGACCACTTGCGGCGAGTAGTACAACTTCTGGATGGTGTCGTCGATTGTCGCGTTCTTCAGTTTGTGTCCAACGTCTTTCGAGACTCGGTGTGCGTGCACATTCAATGCGATTTTGCCGTCTTTGTTCTTCTTTTTCTCGTCAAACTTCTCCTCATAATCGTCAATGGGCCGTCGCATGAAAAGTAGCTTTGGAAGCCATTTGAGGAAGACTTTCTTGACCCAATTGGGCATCAAATGAGTGGTTGGAGTACGGAAGTGGAGGTTCAGAGCTGAATGTTCAAATGAGCTGGAAAAAGACGTTGAGAGACTTACAGACGACAGTAACCACGACGGAAAGAGTCACCATGACCATAGTGAATAGGAGGTACTTTCCAATGAGTGGAAGAGTGATTGAGGTGGCAGGGATGATCTCGGTGAGCAGAAGGAAGAAGATAGTGAGGGCGACAAGGATCGAGATACACAGAGTGACCTTTTCTCCGGAATCTGATGGTAAGTAGAACACGAGGATGGTGAGGAAAGAGATTCCGACACAGGGGAAGACCAGGTTGACCGTGTAGAAGAGTGGCTTACGACGGAGTTGAAGGTAATACTGAAAAATAGATAAACAGTAGGTAAAGAGGGAACTAACAACTCACAGTGACATCGATATAAGCACTTTGCGGGCAGCAACTCGGATAGTTCTTCGCTCTCCGTTTGGCAACTCTCGACATGATATCCCACTCAACAGATGGGTAATAGTCGGAGAGATCTATTCCGTCATCAGCAACAGTCACATTGTCAACTATCCCCTTGTCGTCGATTTCTTCCTCGAATCTTAGATTCGGTTCATTGAGTTCAACGGAAAGTAGGTTTTCTGAGAAGGTCCACGAGCCAAACTGGAATTACAAATGGTAAAAAGGGGTGTAATTGAAAACAATGAAAACCTTCAAATGACACTGCTGCTCGTCAAACGGAAACCATCGGACATCAATTTGACACATGCTCTTGAAGATTGCAGGAGGTTCCCAGGTAACTTCTCCAGTGTAGTGAAGGGTTGCTTTTGTGGAGATTGTGATGTTATAGTTGCTGTCCGCACTGTAAGATCCCTAATACTCGAAGTACTGTTCTTTGCAACCCACTTGTTATATAGCACAATATCAGGGACCCAAATCATTTCATACGGCACGTAAAGCACATTGACCCCTCCATAGTTCACTGGATCCCAGGAAAGCTTCTTGTCAATCCAAGTCTGTTTCAACCAAACGGAACATGTCATAATCTGATCAATCTCGTGCTGAAAAGGATTAGATTAGTCCGTGGAACGGAAAGTTCACTTGCTCACCACATCGATAATCTGGCTAAGTCGTAATTTCAGTTTTATTGTGAGCGGCTTATTCGGCGAGGTTGAAGGCCTGCAATAAACAATTTCATGGATTTATGATTCGAACGAAATGAAATGAAATGCTAATCGCGAATTAGGAACTAACCTTCTGTGTCGATTGTAATTGACCATCAGGTCATCGTAGAGTCGTTTCGCATCTTCATTACATCCTATTTGTACCGGAATCCATGATAATAATAATAGAAATAACCAAGGACGCATAACAGAGCACTCGAAACTTTGGAGAAGAAAGAAGAGAAAGTGTGTAAGAAATGGGGGATCGATAAGAAAGAGAGGGACTCGCCAATGTTCCGAGGGGACCATTGGAATTCCGAGAGACGCAGTGAGCACGAGGGATTAGAAACGGAGAGAAGGGAGCAAAAAGAGAAGAAGAAACAATTATATTATGTATTCCGGAAGAGATGTCTGGAGGGAAACTTGAGAGAATTACATTGATACCTGAAACCCTCAATAGAGCCAAGTTCAGAGTAACCTTGTGATCTCCTTTTAGGGTGTTCAATTCAATGTCCGGATATGAGAAGTGACCCTTCCTGACCTGCTTGCTCAACTACCGGACTTCTCGGAAATCAGAGCTCTATTCAGGAAGTTCTAAGAACCCTGAATGGAGATAGGATTAAATGGATTAAAGATTGAGATGGCCTTGTGAAGATATATGAATAATCCGGCTAACGTTATCTTTCAGAAAACAGCATACTTTTTATCTCAAAATTCAGTACACACGAGCATGAAGACCTCATTAGACTTTCAAAGCATTCAGGCACACGAACATTCCCCTGGACACGTCACCACCTCATCCATATTTCATCCTTCCCAGTTCTACTTGCTCCCTTCCTCTCCTTTATTTCTCCACTTGTTCACTTCCGTTTTCTATCAGCTTTCATCCAGAGATCCGCTTTAGAAATGAGTTTGTTCAGACGTGTTCTGCTGCTCCGGCTCTCCGAGTATCACCACTGAATATCAAATAATAAAAGCTCCGTCGGCTTACTCATTCATTCGCTCCGTTCGTCCCACTCCTCTCCGCGCAGCTTTCTCTTGCCTCGCTTGCTCTGAAATTTTCCGATACTCTGTTTTTTGTGTCTCGTGAGAGCTCCAGCCGAGCCGTCGCCGCCACGGCTCCTCCCTTTTCGAGGCGCGCGCACACTCTCCTCGTCGGCGTCTCCGTCGTCTATCGATTCTGAAGACGTCGACGGCTAACCGACTCATTCTAGGATGCGGGCGTCGACCGCTTGCCTCGTTGCGCTTCTGGCGCCCCTCTGGGCATCCGCCCTGCCCATCGAATATTATGATCAGCCGATCGAGGAGGCCGAGGAGAACAGCGACAACTTCAATGGACCCGAGAGAGAAATGGTTAGTTTCTTAGGATTCTACAGATGCGTCTTTGAATGTAGGTGATTGTTGAGAACTGTTAGGTTGCTTTTTAGATCCTTAGCAAAACTTGTTGAATCCACAAATAACTGAAGTAATCTCGACTATCAAGACACATTCTGTTCGTCTTGTCAGAATGACGAAGCCGTGACATTTCTCAGAATTCAAAGCTCTTTTCCTTCCTCCAATTCGTCACCTCGTTCTATTCCAATCTCGCCTACAATCTTCATACCACAATTCACCTGTCTCTCTTTTGTTCAATGACGAATTCGAACTCCTTCCTGATCCTCTTCTAGTGGTCCAAACTTTGAACCGTTCAATCCTGAGCATAACGTGAAAACCCAAGAGAAACTTGTTCTCTTCTCTCCGCGCCTCTCTCCCCCAGATGACGTCATCACTTCTCTTCTCTTTTGCTCTCATCTGGAGTGAAGTGGAGGCACGGAGACCTCGAGACCCCGGAATTCGCCCTTCAATTCTTCTTCGAATAAATGAGTTTCGTGGAAAACAGACAGAACGAAGGCGTTTCTTCGAAAAGCCATGCTCCTTCTCTGTGTGGCGCCGGAAATCTCGTGTGGAAATTCAAAACGGAAGTGTGTGGGGATGGAAAGGAATAGGAGAAGCTCCGGGGGCAGGAGATGTATAATATTCCGGATGAGCCGAAATGGAAAACGAGAAGAGCCTTCTCGCAGAAGAAGAGCTCTCCAGTTCTTTTTCGTTTTCATGACATCCTGAGGGCTTTGTTCGGAATGAAGGAATGAATGATAGATGGGAAGAGACAGTGCCACGTCATCGTCAGGAAATGAAGAGAAATGAAGGGAGAGAGGCTTATGGGAGTTGATCTTATTAGTGACTAAGTGAGAGAGGGCTCCTGGAAAAGGAAAAAAAAACAAGTTGTCCCGAAGAAGAAAAACTAGGAAATTGGTTTCGAAAGGGGAGGTGAACTAGGGGGAAGAAGATGGAGAAGAGTTGTTCTTTCGACCGGAAGAGCACAATTTTCGATTCGTTGGTTCTTAAAACGAACTTGCTTCAAAGTCTAAAAAACTTCCCACGCACAAGGTTTCATCTCTTTCATTTTACAGATCGGGTTATTCGAGCCTAACAAGAAATTGGGTCAAGTTAGTGGATTAGCAGTAAACTCAAACGGACACATCGTGGCATTCCACAGGTCAGAACGTGTCTGGGACGAGAAGAGCTTCAACAATGACGAGTCATTCAACAAGGATCTCGCAGCCATCGAGAACAACACCATCGCCATCATCGACCGGGAGAAGAAGGTTCTTGACGAGTTCGGAGCCGGTCTCTTCTACATGCCACATGGATTGACCATCGATAATAACGGAGACTACTGGGTCACTGATGTTGGAAGCCACCAAGTGCACAAGATCGACGCCAAGACTCAGAAGATTGTGATGACTCTTGGAGAGAAACTCGTTCCGGGAGAGGACGAGAAACACTTCTGCAAACCGACTGATGTGGCTGTCGCCAAGAACGGACACATCTTCGTGGCCGACGGATACTGCAACAGCCGAATCATGAAGTTCGACTCGAAGGGAAACTTGATGGCACAGATCAATGCAGCTATCGGTGAGTCACGGGAACAATCCGATTGCACCGAGGGATACTGTAGGGAATCTGTTTACTCTCTGATCCGTTAGTTCCTTGTCGAAGAGTCAAAGAGCAACGGATAGAGCTTCAGATATTCATTTATTCCATTATGTTAATGCACTCGGAACTAAACTCAATTTCCTTTTTTCCCAGTCTCCACTTTCTATGTATTACAGAGGACAACCAGCCATCCGAGTTCGTCGTTCCACACTCTCTTGCGCTGATTGAGGACATGAACATCATCTGTGTTGCTGACAGGTGAGGGAGAAAACAAGTGGGTGGGGAACAGACCGTGGGGATTGGGGGTGTGTGGAATCAAACACCGATTGTCTGTGTTTTTCATAATAATAACAGAGGTAGTTGGATTCGGGTGCTCAGTTGAATCAGCTAAATGTAGACAATTAGCGAGCGTCAGAGATAATGATAGAGAGAAGAATTGAGCTATGGACGCGGCTGCTGATGACGCCTACATTCCAACAGAGTTATATTTCCAGAGAGAACCAGCGAGTGCAGTGCTTCTCCGCCGGACTCGCCGAGGGTGACCGTACTTTGCCGACCGGAATCCCAATCACCTCAGCCACCGACATCGGACGTGTCTATGCAATCCGCGAACGAGAGCACTATCTGGTTGGAGTGACTGGATCCAGTGAAGACGTCGAGGCTCAGTTGTTCACGATTGACATGCAGACCGGAAAGACCGAGACATTCGCCAAGGGACTCCGCAATGCACATGCACTTGCCATCGCCTCCGACGGAGTCATCTACGTTTCGCAACTCGAACCGAGCCGACTCATCGAGATCACCCTCTTGTAAATTTCTTGTCGCAGAAAGAGAGAAAAATGAATATTTATCGAGTGTTATTGCTGTGTTTTCAGCTGAATACAAGTTCCGAGAATATTTATTTTATTAAAATAGTATTTGGATAGATTGGGAAATTGAACATTGAGACTTGTGTAGGTCCTTCGAATGATTAGATCACCCGGCGATACGAAAAACTAAGAGTGTACGAATAGGGAAATGGAAAAAAGGAATCCAAATGGATGAATATACATTGGGAATACAAGTGGTTTGGGAGAACGACGGGGACATGCGATTTGGGAGACGGGGCAACATCATGATGGTACAAATATTTGGAAGGAGAAAATGATTTGGATAGTTTTGCGAGGACAGGCCTACTTTGGTGCTCAGTGAGAAGTCTACAACGAAAAGAGAGAAGGGTAACTCGTCGAATTTGGGGTGTACTAGTCATGGATTATATCGGATCAGATATAACAAGGAAGTTGAGAAGCGATTAAGCCTGAGTGAGTGGTTGAACGTCGGTTGGCAGACGGGAGTACGGTGGCGGACGAGTGAAGTCGACGGCGAAAGCGACTGAGGTGGACTGCAGCTGTTGTCCGATGGCTTCAGCGACCTGGAAAAGGAAATTCAGTTTTGGGGCGAAACGGAAGTGTACTGACGTTCTTGTCTCCGTAGAAGGAGTAGCACTTGCAGACGACCTTCATGCACCAGACATGAACGAGGACTCCGGTGAAGTGGATGAGGATTGCCGAGGCCGGGTTCTCACCACCAACTTTCTGGTATGACTTGGTGTCGACGAAGTTGATGATGTCGAGGGAGATCTGGAAGATGGCCAGGAAAAGAGCAATGGCGGCGAAGGCGATGTACGGGATGAGCAGAGAACGACGGTTGGTACGAACTCCATGGAGCATCATCAGGACCTGAACTTCAATGTTGAGAAGCGTTGAAAGGGGATGCAGAACTCACTAGTCCGAGTTGAAGAGTGAGAGCCGAGAGCAAGGAGGATACGTAACGAGCCATGTAGTAGTTGATTGACCATTCTTTGGTTCCTTCCACTGATTCTTCGACTTTCAGAGCAGAAGTGTACGCGAACAGAAGTGAGATGGAGAAGAGGGCAATCACGAACAGTTGGGTCATTCCTATGTACTTTGTAGCCTGAAAAAAACATTGACATTTAGGAAACTTTTTTGCACTCGTGATTTCATGAATACTTGAGATATGCATGTCAAGACGTCAAACTCACCTTTGTGACATGGAGCTGTCCACACGCGACGCGGTACTTCGGGGCATTGCAGTCCCAGATGGCGTCGACACGGAACTTTCCGCGCGCCTCCTCTGGACTCTCGTAGCGCGCCGATGAAAACACACCAGACTTCATAATCTGAAAAGAAGCAAATTGAAGAAAAGAAGAAACGAGAAGAAGCATGAGGAAAAGCAGGGAACGAACATCAATCGATTCTCGTATTTGACAAATGGAATGGAATGAAAACTGATGGGTAAGATGCTGTAACTTGGTACAAAGACGAAGAAGGCGAGGAAGGACGGTGGCATGCGGGGACAAGTGTAAAAATGGGCGAAATAACAGTGATGGGAGCGAAATGACAAGAAGGTCGGACAGTAAGAAGAACGGCCGGCAGAAGGGACAACCTGGTTCGCGATCATAACCGACAGAAAGTGATAAAAATGGTGGTGGACGTATAGGAAACTGCCGGTGTGAAAAGGTATAGAGTGGGAAGGGAGAGAAAGAGAGCGGTAGTGGTGTCGAAATTGATTTGAAATGCGAAATGACGGTCACTGAGAGTGTCATCACATGCATAATCATTCGGAAGCGAGCCTCCTCTGTGTCTCTCTGGACTGTTTGACACACTTTTGTCGCCGTCGCGTGTTTCATGCTTCGGTGCGTCTGCCATCCGCCGTCCCCTTCGGAGCGAGAAAAGGAACAAGCCCTCTCGTGGAATCGATGGATACGTCACTCAAAAAGGGCTCTTTCCTGCCCACGGCAAACAAGATGTGTACGTGGTCAGGCGGGAGTCGAATGAAAGAGAAACGGAGCATTGTTTGGTTTGCATGGCCCTTCTCAAAGCGCTCTTTCCATGGTCTTTCTTCCGAGTCATTAATTTCACAGGGCAATTATGAAGAGGCTTACGAAGCGTGGAACTGGCACGCGAAATTCGAGCCGTGACATGAGAATACTTGGAATTTGAAATCGAGCTATTCAGAAAACGAGACGTTTTTTTGAATAGCGAGAAGCATATGTTATTTCGTCGTGTGTTCAGTGAGCAAATCAGAGAGACGCCTACGAGGTCTGACAGACGGTGATTAATTCTGTCAGATTTACGGCTTCCGGCGTTTGAGTCTCACACGAAAACAGAAACACCGAGGAGGACTGAAAACAGTCAGGAATGCTGCAGTCTCAAAACGGAACAGAAGTTGTATAGTAGTAGGTGCGAAAGGAGACGAAAAAACGGACATTCGTGTTGCGCCCGCCGACAAAAAGCACGGAAATTGTACAGAATTCAGATTGAAAAGACCTTGAGGGAAGAAGGCGGCGACCCTTTTCGGGCGCATGTTGCTATGGGCAAGAGTCGGGGAAAAGCCGAAAAGGAGACGGCGAGGAGCAAGATGTGCTCGACGCGATGGGGAGGAGCTCTCCTCTTGCACACTGTCATTTATCAAACTCGTAGACGTTTCTTTTCTTTTGTCGTGCTTTCGGGGAAATGAGGGGGAAGAATGAGGAAGAAGAAGGCGACAAGGATGGGAAGAGAGCGAAAAAAGTGGGTCAGGAAGGGCGAGGATCCAACGTCCACACACAATTTACATTTTGATTACTTTCGGAAAATGAGAGCTAGAAAATTTCGAGTACTTTTTGATTAGTGTGTGGGAAGGGAAAGGAGATTGGGGCGAAAATAGACAAACCACCGGCGGGAGAATAAGAAGAAGAAGATTGTTTGTGGAAAGAAAGCCGGACGCGGACGCGCACAATACCATCAGCTCAGCAAACAGACTAGGGAGCAGCGCCAAAAAAGATATGGAGAGCACTGTATGAGATCATGAAACAAAGACAGTTACTGGTAGAAGACGTGTGATGAGTGAGAGAAAACAGAAGGAGAGAACAGGAATGCGGAGGAACTTGGAAGCAGAATGGCAAGCGGGCGGAGAACATATGTGCGAACCAGAGTACACTGTTGCGAAACACCTTTTTCGAATTTTGAATCGATGCGAGAGGCCGAGGGCAAAGAACAAACAGTCATAACTGATAAGAGTGTGAGGGGGAATGGTCTTATGACAATCGGGAAAGAAAACAGATTGGAGAGAAGATGAAAACAGTTGAGGGATTCCTCAAATTTAATCCCCGGCTCTGGTTTCAGTCGATCGAAGCTCGGGGAGCGGCGGCTTTGGCCGGCCACGCAGCCCTTCTCGAATGTAAAAACAAGCGAGAATCCATCCAAAAAGAGCTGGAGGCGGAGTGACACTCACAAATGAGTAGAGCGCGACTGCCGATGATTGCCGAGTGCCGAGTATGGCAATAACACGTCGGAAATTACATTGATGGGAAGAGAAAGAGAGCAGAGGACAAGGATTATGAAATAGCTACGAAGGGACCAACTTCCCGATTATGACGTGGTTGGGGTTTGGAACTGGAACAAGTTGGCGCGTTCTGCGGCGACAAAGCTCGAGCACGTGCTCTTTCGGCTTTCGTTTGTTTAGAACTGTAGTCTCTATGTTGACTGCCGATGCAAAAAACAGTAGAACTTTGCCAGTTTTATTACCCCTCACACTGTATCTCTCTGTTTCACCTGGCGTTTTATTTCCGATTCTAGAAATTTGGTTTTAAATCGCGATTTCTGTTCGATTTTCAATCTGCGAACAACAGTTTTGAACTTGAATTGGTCGCGCGCTGTGACAACATTGCTTTCAAAGTGAAAAGAAGGAAATTTTTCGAAAGATAAGAAGAATGATACCGAAAAAAGTGAGCAAGAAGCGTTAGTTTGGGAAGTTTCGAAAAAGCGAATAGCAATTTGAAAAATACCAAAAGTAGTTTTCCGTGCGAGACCCTTCCTACAAAAAGTGGTATGTCCCTTTAAGGTCTAGCAACTTTTGTTGAACACATTTGCAATGATTCTCGAGAGGAAAAGGCAATTTCCGCTCAACGAAATGTTTTTTTGACTGAATGCGAATTCATTTCCAGGGATTCAGAGTCAGCTGAGCGCATGATATTGGAGCGGCGCGTGATCTAAAAATGTAAATGGGATTTGTCACGAATTCCCTTTCTCCTTTTTTTCTGTGATAAGAACGAAAGCTCTGATAAGATAAGATAAGCCCGTAGATGAGTCACAGAAAGGAAGAACATAAAATTTCGCTCGCAGACAAAAAATAGGTTGCAATTAGAACTCAGACAGCTGGAAAGCAGGTGTTTTCCTAATCTTTCAGCGAAATAACAAATAATTCATACATCACTATGATGCAGAATTTTGAATTCGAGTTGTAACCGGAAAAAACAACGAAAAATGGCTGAAATCCGAATAAAAGAGGCGAATTTCATAAATCCGTCGCTCGGAGTTGAAGACGTTCGGATGCGTCGCGGTCGCGCGTCGCGGCTCGCTTCAATGTTTGCCAAAAGAGTTGAAGAGGCGGAAATGGGTGCGCGATTAGTCACTTCGACCCGAATTCGCGTGTCACGCTTTCATTATACTTCTCTCCTCCAGAAACTGGTCTTGTTTTTGCCCGGCGCACTCTTGTTGGAGACTGAATTCAGTACACAGTTCCACACAAAAGGTCTTCGGCCCAGTTTGTTTGCACTGAGTTTGACTTCGATTAATTGCAATTTGCTTCTGTTTCTCTTTCTTCTGAGATATTACTCATAATATAATGAAAGTGTTTTGAAATCCGTCCGAAATTCTTCATAATTACACATGAAAATACTGAAAATAACACACTTCGCGCACGCGTCTCAGTCAATTTCCGCCCGCTCCAGCCGATAATAATGCATTGCGAGTACAAATAATAGGTTGACGGGACGCGATAGGGGAAGCCGCTCCCGTTGGACACATCAATTTATCTGCGAATTCTTGCCGCCTTGTTGCCACACACAATCATGGCCATCTCTTGTTCCCAAAAAATGTTATCTCTTTTCAAATCGCCGCATTTTTATTCTTTTATTTCCCACCCACACAAAACATGTTTAGTCAAGACGGGGGCAGCAGAAGGAATCGATGATTCCCGCCGTCGTCCGCAGATCTCGCGAAATTAATGTCCCCAGAAAGACACGTGGTTTGTCTCCAGTGTCAAAACACGCAAACTGTTATGTTGTGTCTTGTTTCCCGACTCTCTCTTCCGACGGGTCCCGTTCCAATCCATATCATTTTGCAGAATGCCGAGCATGCCGGGTCATCAACGCAATGTGTCACAAGGTCAACATGTGAGTTCCTTTCCGTTCCAATGTTCCGTTCTGCTTCCAATTTTTGCAAAAAAAGAACGAAAAGAAGGAAGAGAAGAGGAATCTTTTGTACCCGGGGACTGACTCCAAATGCATCAAAACAAACGAGTCTCGCCTCTTCTTCTCGTCACCGTCCTCTTCTTTTTCCTCCTTTTCTGCTTCTAATCCACCAGCTCTTTCTTCTTTTTCAAGCTGAAAACGGCACAGACAAGCCAGACCTGCTCAATAATTCATTCCTGTAGAATCCACAGGAGAAATCCGCAAAACACAGAAACGAGAGTCCTTACCTAACCGACTAAGTGTGTCGTGTGTCCGCTTCAAAAATTCATGTGAAAATTTGATAGAAGGCATTCCTTCCTTGCTCCGCCGCCTGAATTTCTCAATATTCCATTTTTCAGCTTATTGTCGATCGGACCGAATCAGACGAAGAAGACATTGAGAAGACGGCGGCCGGGAGTGCAGGAGAAGTGCGGATGCACGAGGCGATCACGATGGACAGCGAGGATCCTCCTTACGGAAATGGAGGTGTCTACCCGGGATCAAGTCCTCCGTTCACACCCAGTCGACCACAGGATAACAAATCAACGTGAGTTTTTGAAACTTTCCGAAAAAAACTGATCATGCTCTTTCGTGTGTGTGAAACGAGATTTTCTTAAACTTCAAAAGTTTATCTATGAAGCCTACCATTGCCTGAAGTTCCTTAATTTTCAGAGGTCTATGCAGTCCCCAACTCCGATCCAATATAAAAGTGATATTGGGATCCGTCATACTGACAACAGTAGGTGCAGTACTCCTTGTAATCGGTTGCTGGGTTGCGTTGAATCCAGAAGAAGGTGAGTTCCTTGTTATCCTGTCCTTCTAAACAGTCATCCTCTTTTCAGCCCATTCCGGAATGCAACACTGGGTGTTCTTCTTCGCCGGTCTCGTTTGTTTCATTCCCGGCTTCTACCATGTGTACTACGTGACATGCACATTATGCGGACGACCCGGCTACTCGTTCGACAAGTTGCCCACATTCAATCGATAGCCCTTCTTTCCATTTCTAGTCCTCTCCGGAGCAAACCGTTCCGTGCACAGGGTTCCCCGAGATTTCTTAGCCGTCAGCTCCAATAATCTTCACTTTTACAAGATTCCCAACCGGTTTCTTTCCTCGTTTCCACTGATTCCACTCATTCTCTAATCAAAACTATCGCGCATTCATTCTTCTCACCGAGCTTTTCCAGTTTGTCCCCCCTTTCCATTGTATTTACTTTTACTCACTCATGTATCATTTGTGTATGTATTTATTTGATCTATGTCATCTCTCAAAGAATCGAATTATACTCTTACTGCTTGTTTTGTCGAAAACTGTTTATGAATTTCAGGAGAACAAAACGAATGATTTAGTGCAATCGGAGAGCGATGAACGGACGGCGAAAAGAGAGAAAGAGGATACGACGAATACACACTTCTGAGGAGATGCATTTACAAATCTGATGTTAGAAGGTAAAACGTTGGAAATAAATAAATAGAAATATATAATAAGGCCGCCAGATATTGTTAGCAAAAATCAAATTTGGACAAAAATAGGAAAGATGGAATTCAAACAAAACGAAACAATTGCGGCTAGAACGGTAACGAAAAGTCACAAAATAACGGAGAGAAACGATCGGGAGATGTCAGAGGATGATGAGGGAAAAGGAGAGAGAGCAGCGAAATTGGATTCTAATTCGGGATTTACAACCAGTGTTTCGACAGAAAATACCGGAACGGCTAGAGAGAAAGAGAGCGAAAATGAGAAGAGGGTAGGGGAACTGGGAGAAAGCGGATGACCTGTAGGATGGGATGAAAGAGAAAGAGGATGATAGGGGGAAAAGAGGAGGAGGGGAATGAAGAACTAGCGGTTGAAGTTGAATGAAGCAACGCCGTTGTTTGTGAACTGAAATGAGCAGAGTTAATCAGAAAAGGAAGATAACTATACTCACCTTCTTCATCTCTCTGGTCGCCCAGTTCGCCATCGATTTCGTCTTCGAAACCTTCGACTTTCTGGCTTTTTGGAGCATCTGTGTGACTGCTTCGTTGCTGAAGTATCGCACAATGTCAGCTTCGTACAAGCCAACCAAATCGCCAATTAGTCCGGCAGTCGTGGCCATCAGTGACTCGGAAGGTGGCACTGGGTCCATTTGCGAACTTCTGATGATTAGCTCGACGACTGGCTGAACGAAACGGTTGATAGACTCCCGGGCAACGCCGTTCTGCAAATTGTTATTAAATTCACATGCCTTTTCGATTAGTCCACTCACATCAGTCGTCTTGAGACCTTGAAGGATTCCAGTGTATGAGTTGAGGCACGCTTCTCTCAATCGATCCACGTAGTCAACCTGATCATCGTCATTCTGAAGCAGAAAAGATTTTGATGTTTCAGTCACTTTATAACTCACTGGATCAGTGACAATGGCTGCGTTCTGGGCGTCATTCAGAATTTGGACAACAGCGGCGAGGTATCTCTCGAACTTCTCCTCAATGGCCATGGCAATGTCGGCGAATGTTCCGATGATTACAACCTTCACATTTCTGTCAAGTTTTGGAGCCTGGAATAAGTTGTATTGAAAAATTCTTGACCAAAGGATTACCTGAAGGCAGAAAATGAGCTTAGCAATCAACTCGTCCATGAACGGGAAGATTTCCTTCTCAAGAGCACGACTGAGATCAGTGACGACTCCGACGGCAGCAGCACACACTTGAGTCTCTTCAGTGTTGGTGAGTCCTTCGAGGAGGTAAGGCTTCAGAACTTCCATGTACCGGATGAATTCCTTCCCGAGATCTGAAGAGATTTGCACTGATGAATTCTAAAAAAAATTGAAACTTACGTTCTGCGAGACAGGCCACTGCAAGAAGTGCTTCTTCCATGACTGCATTACTCTTCGTAGCTGTAGCTCTGGCCATAATCTGTAGAAGTCCGTTCATGATGTGCTCCCCGACTGCTGGAATATCTGCTGGCTGCATCTTTCTTGTCACTGACTGCAACGTGGCGCAGAGCATGGCTTGGAGATCCCGAACTTGCGCCTTGTCAGATTCACTAGCAGCTTGAGTCTCCATTTGAAGCAGACTTTCGAGCTTCTAAAAAACATCATGGGTTAACAGGTGCTTTTCGTAAAAAACTTTACCTTCAATATGACGACAGTCGTGTTGCGAACTGCGGAGTAGCAATCCTTTGGCGAGTGCTTGATTAGTTCCATGAGGGCTTCGTAAGCAGTGATGCGGAGGTTGGACTGATTTCCGTCGGCTCTGTCGGTGATCTTGATCAGTTCGCTGACCATTGCTTCGAACACGGAGGAGAGAGCAAATGTCTCAGGTTGTCCACTAGCATCTGTTCCAGACGACACAGCAGATTCGTAACAAGCTTTGACCAAAGACACGAGGGCCTGAAATGAGATACAATGCAAAACATTGTTTGAAAATTGACAACTTACCCAGCAGACATTGTTAGCGACTCTCGGCTCCTGATGGAGACCGACAGACAGAGCAGGAAGCACAGACTGAAGGAGGTCAGCGTTGTTGGCCAGTTCAGAGCACGTGTCAATGACTCGGCCAAGAGCCCAAGCAGCAGTATCTCTGACGTTCACCTGGAAAGCAGCGTTAAGTGAATTAGAGGAAGCTCCAACGTACATTCTTGTCGCACATAGCAGCAACGATAGCTGGAAGTGCCTCTTGAGCCATCGGTAGCAACTTCTTTGGATCTGGCCCATCGAGAATTGATCCGAAAGCCATGATAGCAGCCTCTTTGTACTTCCAGTCAGGGTTTTGGAAGTGCTTGAAGAACGGAATCACGTAGTTGACAATCTCATCTCGTACGCATTGAGCAGCAAGCATCAAACACACTCCAGCAGCCTTCGCAGGAGTCCAGTCGTCTTCATCGTCTCCATCATCGTGATGAGCCATGGCTTCCAGAAGTACTGGGACCACGTGAGAAGCCGCTTGTTCCATGAATCGCAAGGAATTACACTTGGCGTTCGGCATACCACGCTCGACATCATCTTCGTAGACCATGACCAGATCGAATTCTTCTTCAGCAACCGTGGACCAGAATTCCATTCCCTGCATAGCAACATCGGCCTCTTCTGATTTCATTGCGTTCAGAGTGATCTAAATAGGCATTTTTGTTCAGAGAAATGAGAATTTTGTTTGATTACCTGGAACAGAGCATTTCCCATGTACGTCATCATATGATCGTAGTAGAGCTGCATGATCCGGACAAGACATTGGAGAGCAGCAACCTTGACTCGCTGATCGGCACTGTTCGTAGACTCGCACACGACTTGCATGATAATATTCCGCTCAGCCTGAAATATAGTATGAATTCCTGCTGACTAGTACAAATCTACCTCGTTTTCGAAGTTTGTCTTCGTGAATTCAAGAGAGTTGAGCAATGCGTTAGTGGCTGCGAAACGGACATTAGCCGAAGCTTCTTCTGGACGCATTCCATGAACGATCGCAGTCAGAACGTCGTTGGCCTTCGACTCTAGGACACGTGGGTCGATATCTTGACAAATGTAACCGAGTGTCTCGAGAGATGACTCTTTCAGCATTTCGCCACTCTGTGCATCTGTCACATTGCTCTTTAGAAGACTGACAACGTTTGGCCAAAGCTGAAAGGTACAAAATGATTATAGGTGATGAAAGGGTTGCATACATTCTGTGGGAGTTCGGCACAAGCAATAGCAGCGACGCACTGAGCAGCAATCGAAGGCCGCGATGGTTCAGTTCCCAATGTTCCGGTCACATTTTGCTTTACTCGTTCCCTGACTTCGGCGGTCAATTGGAGCCATCTGAATGAAGAATGCTTAGCCTTGACATTAATAGAATCGTAATTACCTCTGAAGATACCCGGTCCGCGTCTCAATCTCTTTGGCGCACAGAACGTTTTTCAACTGCAAACCAGCGGCTTGTCGGACGAATGACTGGCACTGCTGTGTCCGGAGAATCATACTCAAGCAATCCACGAAAACTGGAAAGTCCTGCTGGCACGCCGCGGCGATATAGTCCATGGCTTGCTTCTGATCATTTGGATCTGCAACATCAAATTGCAAAACAGTTTGAATCGTTGAAACTCACTCTGCGAGACAGTTTTCTCAAGAACCGTCAGCATTTGCTGTGCCGCTTGCTCTGTGGAGGCTCCCATCTTGTCTCGATTCCAGATGTTTTATGCGAATAAAATCCGGAAGCTGAGTAAACTCGTGTACTGAAAAAAACTACTTTTAAAGCGGAGACTCCGAAATTGTCGGGAAGAAGAGCAACGGGAGGAATTCAACACAATGCTTACTTTGTTAAATAGTAAAAGTTCAAAAAAACAACAGAGAAACAAGAAGTTGATCGGAAAACTCTTAACCGCGCGGGAAAATTCAAAATATACAAGTCCCGGGAATTGAGTCAGTAGAAACAGAGAAAACCTTATGCAAAAGGTCTCCGAAAGTCAGCGAAAATTTTCGTATTGATTATGTTGCAAATTATGGAGTTTTGGCAGCAAAAACAGTTGAAAACAAGCGAATTTCAACAAAAAAAATTCGAAAAAATTGCGCCGAAAAATCGTCGGAGAGAATTAGAGAAAAATACGTTTAAAGGCGCACGCAATTTTTCGTAAATCGTGACGAGACTCTCTTTTTCAAATTCCTTGCATTCTGTTTCCCCGCGTTTCGTTGGAGCGCATTTGCATTTCCCCGCGCAGAATTTTTTTTCCTGAAGAACATTTTTCTTTGTATTTTTCGTTTCCAGGAATCTTACGAAAAATTAGGTGAAAAAATAAAAGAAAAATTCGAAATTCCAGGAATGCGGAAACCACTGTTATCGATAGGACTGTCTCAGTTCGGACTGAGCGTTTTACAGGTATTTTATGACTTCTGGAGTACGGAAAAAATTCGGAAATTTCAATTTTACAGACCTTGTTCATGTTCTACTATGTCAAAGTTTATATTAATCAATTTCATGTTAATACGAAGTGGTTCAACGTGGCACAAACACTTTTTATGTTCTGGAACACGATCAACGACCCGCTTTTCGGATACCTTCAGGTATAACTTCCACAACTACTTCAGTCATTGCGAAAACTTGAAAATCAGTTCAGGAGATTCGTGGTTCATGGCTGAACAACCGTCTTCTCGTCATCAAGATGCTCTCTCCATTCCTCGTCGGCTCTTTTGTCTTCATGTGGATTCCGTGGAATACCGAAGGATCCGATCTGGAAGGACTGCATCTGGTTCTCTCGTTGTTCCTCTACGATGCTTTCTTCAGTGCAATCGGAGTTGCTTGGGGTGCTCTGTTTGCAGATACCACTCAGAATCAGCCTCTGGTGAGAGTGAAGGCGCTGAAGTACTCGCAAGTTGCGATCCTAGCTTCCGTTTTCTCAATCGCAGTGACGGAAAAACTCAGTTTGAGTTTGAAGGTATGTTTTCAAAAATTGAGGCAAAATATAAACAGATTTTATTTAGAATTTTAAAGTGTTTCAAGGAATCTGCTTCACAGTCGCTGGTCTCTCTTTCGCCTGTCTCTGGTGGGGAGGGAGTCTTGAAAGAAAGAGATCCGAGGATCGGAGTGGCGAGGATGGTGAAGATCGAGAAGTTCTGATTCGAGATGATAACAAAGAAGAACAGTTGTAAGTATTATACAGTAGGTCATTTTATCAATTCATTTGTTTTAGAACCTTCAATGAAAACATCCAAAACTCCATTCACTTGACGAAACAAGTGATTTCTCAGCGCCAATTCTTGGGAATCGTCATCGCGAACTTCTTCCACACTGCGAGGTATATCTACAGGAAACAACTAATTATGATTCCATTTCATTCAGGAGCATCGCCCACATGAACTTTGCTTCGATCATCACGGAAATCGTGATTCCCCAGGACATTCTTCCCAGTGGATCTGTTCAACTCAGTCTCTTCTTCATGCTTCTGACACTTGGACCACAGATTGTGCTCATTGCAAATGAGTCGCTGATTGCCAGGGTTGGAGCAGTGAACGTGATGGTCATCAGCTACGTCGTCTCGTTCTTCTCTGGATTCATGATTGTAGCAGCAAACAATCCCTACCTGATAATGCTCTTCATGCTCATCGACTGGTTAGTTCTCTACGCATTTAGATGTAAACCACGCTTCTTTTCATTTCAGTGTAACTGTCCACACAATCGCTCCCTTATTCAACATCATCATCTCGGACTTTGTCGACGATGATGCCCGGAAGAACAACCGTGTCTCTGGAATCCCTTCCATCATCTTCAGTCTCAACGCTCTCTTCGTCAAGCCTGCTCAGTCCATCGCTCCAGTTGTGATTGTTCACCTGCTGAACCAATCTGGTTATCAGGTAATCAGCTGCTCTTTAATCAAATGATAACAAAGTACATGCAAACATTTCAGGACTACTTGAAAACCAAAACATCGACTTCTGAGCTCAAGAACATGATCTTCCTAATTCTCTTCATGACTCCCGTGGTGATCGGAGGTATCCAGTACGTTGTGATGAAGACTATGTACAACGTCAGAAGACAGACTCCACGTGCTGCACATATCATCTAATATATGTAATTTCATGGTAATAATTTATTGTTAACTGTTTTCGGGTCAATTTCTATTCAATTCCTGTGATATAGTCATCCATTTCCATTCGCTTTCCTGTCCCATTCACCGGTCTCTCTAGCTTTTGATTGTGATAAACTGTTTGTTGATTCACTTTTGCCCATAAAGCATCGTTTCGCTTTCTCGGTAAATAGTCACGTGGCTGTTCAATCGTCCGCCTTTCCTATACCTCTCCGACTGTTTCCCTACCTTCACAACTCAATTCCCCTTCTATCCAGATGCTCATTGCACTCACCGTAGCCGTAGATGCTCTCAAACCCGTCGTTCCCTGTTCGCTCCTCTCCCTCTCAATGGTTCCCTTCGCCTCCTGTTCCATCATAATCGGAGGAGTCTCTTGGATTGTCCCAAAACGTGTCGCCGAGAAACTCGACAATCTTCTGTACAAATCTTACATGAGACTCTGTCTCTTTGTTTTCGAGAATCTATCAGGTGTCGAGGTGAGCACTTCAAACCCTAACCAATGAATTCAAAGTGACTTCAGATCTACGTACACGGCTCGGAAGAGATCGTCAGCAAACGCGGGGAACCGGAGAACGCCGTCGTCCTCTCCAACCATCAATCCAATGTCGACTGGATAATCCCCGTCATGTTGGCTGCGCGGCACGGAGATCAAGGCAACGAACAGGCGTTCCGAGTGATGGTCAAGAAGTCGATCCATCTTGTGCCACTCTTCGGATGGTACATCTTCCAGCACGGCTACATCTATGTCCGACGGTTCGGTGAATTCATCGGTGCCCCGGTCCTCAAACAATTGAAATGGTTGGATGAGTCGATGCCTCCGTACTGGTTGCTCATTTTCCCCGAAGGAACACGTCTCTCTGCGAAGAAGAAGCAGTTGATTGAGAGCAGCAATCGGTTTCTGGAGAAGAGCGTGAGTGTTGTTTGGGCCCCCGTCCGCTTTTCCGAATGCCGCACTTCAGGGTCGTCCATCGATGCAAAATGTGTTATGTCCGCGCAGTGGCGGATTACAATTGGCACTCGACAATTTGTCGACACTTGACGCTATCTATGATGTTACTGTAATGTACGGCCAAACGAGGTTTGTTTATAATTCGGCTTTGCGGCACGGCAGGAGCTAATCTGGTTATATTTGAGGATGAAGGACCGTCGCGGTCTGGCGCCTGGAATGTTCGAGTTCTGCTGCGGACCACAGACGTTCAAACAACTCCACATCCTTCTCGATCGTGTTCCCATCGACAAAGTTCCCAGACAGAAATTGGAACTGCGCAACTGGACAACTGACCGCTTCACACAGAAAGAAAGGTTTTCGTGTCAAAATTCCATTCATCTTCAACCCGTTCCGGTTTCAGAATAATTGAAGAGTTCTATTCGGAAAAAGCACCCGCCGGAAATGCATTGCCGTGTGTGCCACTCTCGCAGACACTTCCGTCTACTCTGTTCTTCTCGGCAGCCCTCGTCGCCCCGTTCTTCTGCCCCACCGTCACCAGAATCTACCTGTGGACGATCGCCTCTTCCCCACTCCTAATTGCCTGGCTCCACATCCGTCGATGTGTCTAAACCCCCAATGTTTTTGACTAACTTGTATTAGGACTCTGATTATTGTTGATAGACTCAAATAGGTGCTCTGCTAACTGCTCACCAAAGAATATTCTTGTTATATGTGTGATGAACGAACCAAAAATGAACTGAACCAAGTTTCAACATCTTCTGTTTTTGTTTCACGACTGCCCTGCAGTTTTTCCTTTTGATCATTCCGATGTTATCTCTCTCTCTCTCTTCATTCTCACTCTCCGACGATTACGGTTCGGTTCGGTTCCGGACAGCTGTCAAGACCACTTTCAAAGAACTTTTTGAGAGGTCGCAAAAGAAAACGACATGAATTATTAATGGCCGCCGGAGAGAAGGACGGACTCTTTTTCGGGTGGCACCAGATGGTATTTGGTCTCGTTGGCTGCATAGAAAATTGGGGATTTGGGAAGGAGCACTCTCAGGACAAAAAGAACGATAATAGCTGTTGACCAATTCCACCTATTTGAGAATGTAGACTCCTAATTTTGCGAGTCGAGTGATCAAAACAGTTTCGTCCTGATTGTTTCCCCAGGTCATTCGGAAAACTGCAAGAGAAAAGGCGGGAATTAGAACGAAATCTAAAGTTTGTGACAAGGCGGGAAAAGAGATTCCTTTCTCCTCGCGGACCAATAGAATAGAAGAAAGGACATTGTCCCCACGACGACTTCTTCTTCTTCGTTTCGTCTCCGGCGGCCAGTTAAAGTAGCCAAGCACTCGTCCCCCTCCGAACCGCTGTCACCCTCCCCAGTTGCCTTACTCTCTCACCGCATGCGCATCCAGTTACTCGCCACTGCACACACGGCTACAATAGCGAGACATCATGGCAAGCGGCGGAGAGTGTCCAGAGATATTGGCCTGACCCGTCCGTCCGTCCACCCAGCCTTCGAATGTGTACGTCCGTCTGCTTGGGTGGACGGCTCTCACATGGGTCCCCGCTTGTCGCCAATGGTCAGCAGAAAGCAGCCACCTGGAGAAACGGAAAGTGACAGTTCAATCTCAAGGTTTCAAGTCTCTCACGGTCACACACCGGTTGCTATCTATCTCTTCTCTGTCGTTTCCGACTGTCTTTGCCGAACCTGACTCATTCCGTTTCTCCTTTCCCAGTTCTATTGATAAGTATCTGCAGCGGTTTTTATTATGCACACACACTTTTGAACCCCTCTAACTTCCTCTTTGTCTCATCTAGGATTGCGTATCGATTCATTGCCATCCAGCGACAAAGGACGATCGGTCGGTTCGCAATTGTACACAGATTGCATACCACACATGGCTGTTTGCCTACTTCTACTGTTACCAAGTGTGGCTCGAAGAACCGTCACCCGATTGTCAGTGCACCGAAACCGAGCTGAGAGTCGGCACGTGCTCCCTCATAGTTTTATTTATTTATTTATACCAATGAGTCACTCCCAATTACAAATCGCTGCCAGTGTAATCGTCCGATATCGGCGCGGGGTCTTTGAAGAGTGCTTCTTCCAATCTCATGGGACTCTTGTGTCCCCAACCTCAAACTCAACCTCATTACAGTTTTCCTGAGCTCCTACAAACTTTCGTACCCTGTTACACTCTGTTTTTTGCACACATGTTTTCCCAGTGTTCCGATATGATATGACAGATACTCGCCGCTTCGTTGTAAACGTTTGCTCCCGACGTCTGCATAGGTGCCGACCGTCGTGTTACACCTCGACTCGCCCTTCTTCTCCCGCTTCCTTCTGTTTTCCAGAGACTTGTTTCTTTTCCATCATTTCCATCCTTCGTCAGTATATCATTGTTTTGATGGGCGGCGGCCGGATGCTCAAGCTGCTCTCGCTCGTTCTTGCCTTTTTTCATTCCGCCTCTCCACACAATTGCTGTTTCTTTCTTTTTTCGATATCTGCTCAAGAATTCATGGTTCATTCTGTTCTCATTCTCTCGCGACATAACGACATTGCGAAATCGCGTCTTTTTGCAGAATGACTGATTCGGACACACTGCCCGACGATGTTCGGGAGAAGTTGGCCGAACTCGACTTGGAGCTCAGTGAAGGGGACATCACAAAGAAGGGATACGACAAGAAACGGAGTGCTCTTCTGGCGCCGTACAAGAACACTCTTCAGACATCATCTGGTGGGTAGATGACCAGTTCATCCTTTGGAACTGAAGAGTGAATCAGATGAGAAAGAAAGGAAGTTTCCTTTTCAGTATTCCAAGAAGATCAAGCAGTAGCGTCTCCGAACTCCCGATCCAACCGCAGAAACCAACGAAGAGTCACCAGAGATGAGGACAGATACCATTCTGGTAAGTTTCTAATATTGAGTTGGGATTCTAATCTCTTATTTTCTAGAAATCCGAGTGGAAGCAGTCCATCAGGCCCTTGCTGAGTATTCGGACGGTCGGAAGCTTGGTCCCCAACCAGTGAAACCCCATAGAAGGAACGGGACGTCAGTGAGCAGGTCGAGCACACGGAAGAGTAAACGATCAAACTCGGGAGGCAGGATGTTGTCGGGTAAGTCTTGATTCATGTCAAAACACGTGTGAATGGGGCTGGTAATCGGACGTGTTTCCCCGTCATAATTGCCCACGTTATCCCAAAAAAACCGGAACGATTGTCGGTGGAAGACCAAGGGAGACGAGCACTTCAATGCGTGTCCCGTGGGAGAATGTACGTCTGTCAGAAAGATCTAATCGTACAGTGGTACGAATCAAACGAAATGTTTGAAACGAAATGTCTATGATAATTCGAGTGACACTTGGAAACAGCCGACAAAGGAATGATACCATTCATGTGAAAATAGTATAGTACAAACGGGAAAAGAGAGAGATTTCGATCTGTTACCTGTCATTCCGATCCATTCCTCCAACAGTCTCGATTTCTGATCCTTCCTGCTTCTTTCTCTGCTATTAATGTTGTCCTCAAGTGCCATCTGATTGGATTTTGCATCACGTACACACAGAAAAACGCACACACTCATCGATTTGATGATCATTCGGGGCCGGCAGCGGCGGTCGTCGGAGCACATTAGTAGTAGCTGCTCCGCGGCCTCCCCTCCAACTCTTCGTCTTGCTTCTCGTTTCATTTGTCGTCCTCTACTCAATATCGGATATCGTCGCTGAACACGTGTCTGCGTCTCGACGCACGGTACACTCTGTCGCATCCTTCCGCGCCGATCGAGTCATCGACACTGGAGTAGTAGAGAGTCCAGTTAAAACTATTGTGATGCTACACTTTTTGCGACGTTTTCGATGCGTTTCGCCTCGCTTCCGTCTGTCTTTCATAGTCATCCACTCTTCTGTTTCTACTTTCCGATTGTTGGTTACCAGCAACAGTTTCCGATCGAAATGGCGCCCGTGTCCACAGAGCCAACTCGGCCAAAGTGGGAGATTCCCAGACAGACTGGTTTCCCCTCCCCCGTTCTTTTCTTCCAGGCATTTGTTTGATCAAAACTTCTCGCCGCGGCCGGCTGATGTTCTTTCATAAGAAACGAACAAAAAACCTCTTCTTTGCCATTTAGCGGTCGTTTTTTCTTCGAAAAGTGGAAGTAATGGTATGACATGACGGGCTTCCGGTGTACCTTCCTGGAGCCAATTGTTATCATATGATACCTCAGACCACTCCCTTCCACACTTTGTTCTTCTGTTGTTGATCTCAACCAGTTTCCTTCATGAATCACCCTATTTCATTTCCACCGAGACAGAAAGGAAATTGAGTGGCCATCCGAGCCTAATTTTTCATTTCGCCCATCTTGTTGTCTCTCTCAAGATTCGAGATTCTCTTCCCGTTCTCTCCCAATTTCCTCTCCTAACCGATTTAATTACGGGGAGAAAGAATGGCTCTGCCACTCCTCCCCAAAGTTCCCAATTATCGACCCTCCTCCAGTCCTTCTCCCCCAAGTACATGTGCGTTACACCCTCTTGATCCGTCAAAACGGTGGTGGTGTAACCGAACGAATGAGTAATTACTCGGATATGTCTCTTCCCGCAGTCTCTTTCTCGTCATTCACTTCTCTCACTTTCATCTGAACCCGTGCTTGATTCCAGTATGAATGTATGAAAATGATCATCGCCGTGACGTCTGTTCGGAATGCGAAAGCGTCTCCGGATGGGATTCCGCCGGTGGTTCCATCCAGTCCCAAGTTCGACGCCAATGTCGGATTTCCAACGCAGAGGAGTCCGTCTACTCCTTCTGTACATCGGCGAATATTCCCTCCACCTCCTCAAGGAGCTCCTCGAACTCCATCTTCACAACTTCCTCCCTCTCCCAAACTCAGTCGTACTCCGAAGATGGCGAGAAAGTCCATTCCGGCTTCTCCTTCCATGTCATCTCCCCAGATTACAAAACTAAGAGTCAACGGGAGAGTTGTACGGGTAACTGCGATTCGGCAGTCGGCTTACTGTAAGTATGGAAAACTATCGTGGGGAAACCAGTAAAATTAATCGTACCCGTTCTTTATGAAAATCTTAACATTACAGATTCATCATCAGAAGACGAAGACAGTGTGAATGGTGGGACCTTGGGAAAACGCGACTCGACCCTCACCCGTCCTCCACAAACAACACCACGGACATCATCTCTCGGTACGATTCTTTATCAGTGTTTCTTTTGACCGTGCCCGGCCGGCCGCAATCCTTATCGAATTTGCATATTTCGAAACAAGAACCTGTTTTATTGCAGTGTCGAATAAGAAAAAAGAATCAGATGCGGTACCTCCACCGATTGCGAAAAACACAGAAGAAAGGCGGAGTGGTACCAGAAAAGAAAGAGCAGCCGTCGAGGAGATGCTTCGAATTGTGCAGGAGAACAGAGATCGGAATGATGTGAGTGTTTATGATGATGACTAGTACTCATATTCTCATATTCAGCAGCAGAAGAAAGATTACGGTGAATACGTGCAGGCAAGAATCCGTCCGAAAGCACCGAATGGCGAGGTGATCCGTGTGTCCCGACAAGACTACCGTAACAGCAAGATCATCGTCACGGACGGAGAAGCTATTCGTATTTCTCCACACAGAGAGGTAGGACAATTACGAAAGAAAGAACTGAAATGTTTCGAAGCGACGTGTGATTGTTCTCTCGAAAGTCAGAGTAAATCACTTTCTCCCGCAAATTGCCATAAATCATCGGCGCCCCCTTGGGTTCTGTTATAAATCAGCAAACGCGGGAAACCCATTCAGCGTGATTACGATTACACTTGTTTTATTTGTTACTTGCAGGAGATCGAAACAACAATCGACGAGACGGGATCACTGCCGGACAATGATGAGGCAGTTTATGTGAACACGACGATCGGAGGGACAAGAGTCACGTCACCGGATGAAGTGCAGGACTATCAGAATGCCATGCTGCGTGAGTGGAAACTGAAAGAAGTCGAGAGTATCCTTTTTGTTTCAGCTCTGAAGCCGACGAAGGTGTCATCGAAGATTCAGAATGTGGTGAATGCCCTTCAGGTGAGTAACTATCACATTCCTCTTTTTATTGTACTCTGAAGATCTCAAATTTCGCGGGGTTTAAAAGAAAGTGCACGCGAAGAAAGAAGCTGCTCCCTGCAAGCCGGGGCAGGTCCAGCAGGCGGCTCCCGGCCAGTGACCAATTAGCCGAGTCTTTCGACATCCACTGCAGTCAGTCCCGTGCTCTGCCCTCGGCGCGGCGCCTCTGCCTTCTGACACCGCAACAGCTGACCACCGGGCGCACTTCCCGTCCGTTTATGCAACCCAATCCTGTCGTCTTCATCCCGCCCTCTCCCCATCCCCCCGCTCCCGTCGTTTCTCTCAGTCTCTGCTCGTTCCGTAGTTTCTAGAGGAGCCCGTCTCCCCGCGGGACCCCCAACTCACATTCTTCCACCGCCACACCCACTATTCGTCTTTTTCTTATATCTCTTATATTCTTGAAACATTAGCTCTGCGGCGTCACATATTCACTCGAAATGGCTACAGAACAGCCATCTCGAGTCTACTTTCCGAGTATGGCACTGCGGAAGACTCGTTATCTCCGTCAGACTGTCAGTTCTTCGGGTCCTTCTATATTCAATCAACACGCTCGACGTGTCTCCAGTGAGAATCACAAAGAGTATCTTGCTCAACTGCATTCCCGGAAAGCTGTATCACTGAAAGAGAAGAAAGTGAAGCAGAAATCATCCGAGGAAGGATACGGATCATCATCCCCATCTTCCGCATCTCTTGTTCCATCTCGACCTCCTATTCCAAGATATCACCATGTTTGTGAACCTTCTTATGGTGATGAAGAGGAAGCGATTCTTGACGAATGTGCATCCATCACAACATCGGTGGACTTTATTCCCGGATTCGTGCGTCGGTGTGCAACGAGAAATGAAGAACAGATGCGGAGACATCGAGACTTCATCAGTCAAGGACTGGCCAGCACGTCCAGCACCGAAGACAGTTGTCACAGTTTCCGATGGTCATTCCGCAGTGAATCGAAAGAAACGAGGCTCGATGAGCAAGATGAGATGGTAATTGGGTGGACGAGACAGAAAACAGTGTTCAAGAAGTGGAAGTTGAACCAGACGATTCAGGCGATTGAAGAGAACCGTCAGAAATCGGTTTGTGCCCTTTGTCCTCTTTTTGTAGCCGTAGATTATCCTCAATTTAAAAGTAACAGTCCCCTGTTAGAAAGCGAGAAACAATTTGACGACGATTTCTCTCATTCCCATGTAAAACGAAAGGTGTGGCGATAATTAGGTAGACGAACTGGTTGCCCCCGTTGCATCCGTCGCCACTCCCCGTCATCAGGGCTTCTTCAGTCACTCGAATTCCATGTTGCTGCCATCGTGCCATGTCATATGTCATGCTTCGCGATCCTTTGTGGCCGCACACCGATCATTTGTTGTCGTCTAATCAATCACCAAATGTAATCGGATCCATGTTTTTGGGTGTTGGTTGTAACCTTTGAACCGGGGGCTGCGCGCTACAAAACTAAGCAAAAACACGTGAAGATTGGCTCAAAATCGAACACAGATGTCTGCCTGTTCTCTTTGCCAGAGACCAGATGCTCGATGAGTTTTATGCGTTTCATAAAGTTGAGGGTGGAAGCGCCTTGTGTTTCGAAGAGCCCTGACACATGCTCCCCTGCAGTTATAGTCTTGTTTCCTGCCGAAAACGTGTTAAAATCGGTTATAAACCAGTAATTAATTATTGTTTTCGAGAACAACTGTCCATTGCACCAATTTATTGGGCTCTCTGGCAGAAAACATGTCCTTGAATCTGGAAGAGGGGAACTCAGAGAACACGCATCTGGATCACATACTGAATTATTTCAGAGACCCAAGAGCAAGCCGCTGCAAGAGTTTTACAACGATGACGATGCGGAATTGGAAGCGATGGCTAAGATTCGAGACCCAGATGCTCCGAGACCTGAGGGGACCATCATGAATCCGGTACGAGGGGAAGCAGCACATTCCAATACGAATAACACGATGCCAAGGAGTCTAGACAGGTGAGAGCTTTGATGCAGGGAGAGGATTTGAATGATACATTTCAGTGCATTCCATCGATTCGGAACTACCGCTGCCAAGAACATCGCAGCAATGGTTCTCGATCAATCATCAAAACCGTCGACTCAACTGACTTACGGAAAGCTGCACAGTCGAGCTGGCAAAGTGGCATACATGTTGTTGACGAAGATGGTGCAGGTGCACAGAGATGGAACCAAGAACGTGTTGTGTAAACCAGGAGACCGTGTTGCACTGATCTATCCGAACACTCAACCTCTCCACTTCCTGGCCGCTTTCTACGGATGTCTTCAGGCTGGAGTCATCCCAGTTCCAGTTGAGATGCCCTCTTCGAAGCGTGAAGCAGGAATCGCCCAACTCGGATTCCTTCTCGGAAACTGCGGAGTCAAGGTTGCTCTGACATCTGAGTCGTGTTACAAAGGTCTTCCAAAGAAAGTGAACACTTCCTCGGCTTTCTCTGCTCCATCTGGATCCACTTCAATGTCTGGCACCAGCAACGAAGTTGTCGATTTCAGAGGCTGGCCACGACTCTGGTGGGCTGTAACTGAGCACATGGTAAGTGCAAATTTAGTGCCAGACAATCATCTTCTTTGTTTTCAGTCAAAGCCAGCTCGAGATTGGACTGCACCACCACGGTTGGCCGACGAGACCATCGCCTACATCGAGTACACCACGGGAAATGACGGAACCGTCAAGGGAGTTTGTGTAACGAGACAAGCAGTATTTGCACACTGCAGAGCATTGACTACGACTATGGAATACAAAGAAGGTAGATTTGAAGCTTTCCTGAATCTCAAATAAGGTGATTTCTTTTCTAGATGAAACCATGGTCTGTGTGGTTGACTTCAAGAGAGAAGTCGGTCTGTGGCATGCTATCCTAGCCTCTGTCTTCAACGGAATGAAAGTTATCTTCGTGCCATACTCGCTGATGAAAATGAACCCTGCAACATGGATGCACATGGTTTCCAAGTACCAAGCCACTACTGCTCTAGTCAAGTCAAGAGATCTCCACTGGGCTCTTTTGGCAACTCGTGATCACAAGGACATCAGTCTGGCTTCGTTGAGAACTTTGTTGGTGGCCGATGGAGCCAATCCGTGGTCTCTCTCGTCTTGTGACGTCTTTGCTGCTGCATTCACCCCAGCACCTTATTCCCTGAGAGCCGATGCAATGTGTCCGTGTGCAGGAAGTTCCGAAACAGGAACCATTGCCATCCGCAGACGAGGAAACGCTCAGCTCGGAAGCCAGAGTGGACGTGGTATCCTTTCCATGTCGGCACTGAGCCACTGTGTTGTCAGAGTCGATCAGGAGAACTCCCTCACTAGTTTGACTCTTCAGGTAATGATAATTTTTCCCACCGATCTAACTTTCTACTTACAGGATGCTGGGCAGATTATTGCTGGAGCAGTTGTAGTTGTCACTGCTATTGATGGATCAAACCGACTGTGCCAGGCAGATGAGATCGGAGAGATTTGCGTCTCAGCAAACTCCACAGCTCAACTGTACTGGGCTCTCGACGGTCAGACTCAACATACTTTCAAAGTGGAACCAATCGGAGAGTACGGAAAGCCAATCGGTGCTGTCCGTTACGTGAGAAGTGGACTGATCGGATTCATGGGACCCGACGGAATGGTTTTTGTGGTTGCACGCAGACAGTCTCTTCTTGCTGTTTCTGGCCGTTATCATTCGGCAGATGACATCATAGCCACTGTTCTTGCCGTTGAACCCATGAAGTTTGTGTACCGTGGACGAATCTGTGTCTTCTCGACAAGTGTTCTGCGTGATGAACGGATTGTGATCGTGGCAGAGCAGAAGCCAAGTTGCTCCGAAGAGGAAGCTTTTGATGTGAGTTTGAAGTTGTAAAGGCATTCTAATCATCATCTAGCTTCAGTGGATCACAAGAGTACTCCGAGCAATCGACACCATTCACCAAGTCGGAGTCTACTGCTGCGCCCTGGTTCCTGCTAATCACCTTCCGAAGACACCTCTCGGTGGTGTTCACGTGTCTGAGACGAAGCAGAGATTCGAGAACGGAGACCTCCATCCCAGCACTCTCCTCATGTGCCCACACAACTGCGTGATCAACCTTCCAAAACCAAGAGAACGACAAGCAGATGTGGGACCGGCTGCGATGTTCGTGGGAAACATTGTTCAAGGAGTCAGGATTGCTGTTGCCAAGGGACGGAACATCGATGATGAACCAGTGAGTCAAATGAATGAGGAATCATATCTTCAAATTGAATTTCAGTCTCTGCCACTACTGGAATGTCTCCGATCACGAGCATCTTCGTCCCCAGATCATCGTCTTCTTACATTGGTGACTTCGAAAAACGCAGAACAAGACTCGGCGACGTGCTCAACACTTCTGAAACGTGCCGAACGGATAGCTGGACTTCTGACTGACAGGGCGAGACTCAGCCGTGGAGACCATGTGGCTCTGATCTTCCCGCCATCTGTGGATCTTGTTGCCGCGTTCTTCGGATGTCTCTCTGCAGGACTCGTACCAGTTTGCATCCGCCCACCCGTTGCTTCTGACTTGAATACTACACTCGGACCAATTCGGATGATGGTGGATATGAGCAAGGCTGTTGCTATTCTAGCTCCACAGAATGTCAGCAAACTGTTGAAGAGCAAGGAAGCAGCTCACAGCATTGACTCGAACGCGTGGCCGATGATTCTTGATCTGGAAGATGCTCCGTCGTCCTGGAGAAGAAAACAGAACAACAACTGCGACACAACAACTTCTGGAAGCAGTGGAGCTGCCTCCAAGGATGAAATCTGCTACTTGGACTTCTCTATCAACTCTTCCGGTCAACTCCAAGGATCCTCTATGTCTGAAGCAGCTGCCATCGCAGTTTGCAAGAGTATCAAGGTCTCCTCCGAGTTGTATCCATCTCGCCACGTCGTTGTCTGTGCACCACCATACTCTGGAATATCCCTCGTGCTCTGGTGCTTGTCATCCGTGTATTCTGGACATCACACAACTCTCATTCCACCTGCTGAAGTCGAACAGCAACCTTCGTTGTTCCTGACGACTCTCTCGAATCTCAAAGTTCGGGATGCCTTCACAACATACGCAACCATCAACTCTTGCGTCACTCAACTCGCTTCATCTGTCGAGAATCTGCGTGAACGTGGATGCAATCTGTCGATGCTCCGAAGCTGTGTTGCTATTGCGGAGGAGCGTCCTCGCATCGGATTGATGAACTCGTTCTGCAAACTTTTCTCTCCTCTTGCACTCAATAACAGAGCCATCTCAACGTCCTTCTCTTCCCGTGTCAACGCTGCCATCTGTATGCAGGTAAGGGTTATTCAATATGAGTTCAATTTCGCAAATTATAAACTTCAGGGAGCTTCTGGTCCCGAACCATCAACCGTCTACGTGGATGCCCGAGCACTTCGAAACGACAGAATCTCTCTGGTCGGCAAGGGAGCACCTCACAGTGTCGCCCTGATAGAGAGTGGAAAGCTTCTGCCTGGAGTCAAAATAGCCATTGCCAACCCGGAAACGAGAGGACAGTGTGCTGATTCGCATCTCGGAGAGATCTGGGTGTCCAGTGTGCACAATGCATCTCCTCTGAACCGTGCAGCCACTGGGACCGGATTCGGAGAAGAAGCCACAATCAATGCAGACGTGTACAATGCTCGTTTGACAACTGGTGACACGAAGACCCGATGGGCCAGAACTGGCTATCTTGGATTCATCCGTCAAACTCAATCTATCACTGAACATGGCGAACTTCACGACGCCGTCTTCGTGGTCGGAGCATTGAACGAGAGCCTCGTGCTCCGTGGAATGCGTTATCATCCGTTTGATGTCGAGACGACCGTCAGCAAGGCTCATCGATTTGTTGGCAATTCGTAAGTTTTTAAAGAACAAAGTACACGAATGAGATTCATTTCGCAGAGCCGTCTTCACATGGAACCATCTGGTTGTCATTGCCGCCGAATGCACTGGAACTGAATCAGATGCTCTCGATCTCGTTCCCGCAGTCACATCTGCCGTTCTCGAGGAGCATCATCTCATCGTCGGAGTCGTCGTTGTAGTCGATCCTGGCTCAATCCGACACGGTCCGGGCGGAGAGAAACTTCGCAGCACGATCCGTTCGTTGTTCCTCGAGGAGAAGCTCAACCCGATCTACGTGGCGTATCACATGTAACTCCTCCCCAGTATTCAGTTCCTTTTCTTCACTTCTTGCCTTCCTCTCTCTTCTCACTTTCCCTCTAAATACTTTGTACGATAAGCCTTCTTTTCTTCTCTCATCACTGCTTAATTGTCCTCGGGTGTCCTCACTAACTTCTCTTTTCCCATAATTATCCTGCTTCCCAAAACTGCCCACCGGTTTCAATTTCTCTAGTTTCTCACTGCTCTATTTGTATGTATTCTTATCATTTGCGATTTCTAATTTTCACTTTTCACAGTTGTTCTACCCTGTTCATAATACATGAAGCTGTATTAGAATAATCTTTATTAGCTCTCGATATACTGGAACGAAAAATTGGAAAACATGAAAACTACAACAGAGTGAGGGGTAGAAGGGGAAACTAACAGAAGCTCACTATGAGAAAGCCAGAAGCGAAGGTTCTAGAAAGAAGTTTACGTATTTACAAATTCGGCGGATTTCTTCAGTTACGACAGCCCAGCAAGTTGCTCACCAAGAGCGAAAGGTCGAGTCCGACGACGAGACCGACAGAGCCAGAGCTGAGGTATCCGACAGCTGCCGAGAGCACGGCTGTTCTGTCCTGCCAGAGAGCCTTCTCGTTGAATCTGAAGCAAAAAAACAATGAGAACAGGGGACGAAACGAGACTGACCGAAGACGATAGCACTTGTCGTACAGGGAGATGGTGTTCATGTTGCGGAGGGACAAGTAGGTCAGAACTGGTCCGATTGCTGCTCCGAGAAGGGCTCCGTTCTGGCCACCGGTCACGAACGAGTCACTGGAAGAATGAAGTATTGATAGAACATAAAGATACTGAAAACAAACATGTAGGACTGCTTGGACTTGCTGCCATTTTGTCCGATAAGCACTCCGAGTGGTCCGAGAATGGATCCGATCAGTGCTCCGGTCTGCATACTCCTGATCGTGACGTGGATTCCGAACTCAGCTCCAGGATTCGGAACTTGGAGCATTTCGAACTCGCTTTGGCGAATTCCGGCGAAGTTTTTGAACCACGTGGCGCTCATTCTGAACCGAGAAAATCAGATAAACATGGAAATCTTGAAACAAAATAACTAGAAGTATTCATGGGATTGGAACCCAATTGCAAGATGGTACAGAAGATAGAAAACGTTTGAGCAAATCATTTATTATTTTTGTGGGAGCCACCGATTGATTGATTAGTACATACGTATCCCGTTTCGTGTTCATGAAAAGCAGTGGTAACAAAGAGAGAGAGCAAGGGGAATGACTAGAGAAATGGGCACGGAAATAAATCTATAGGTGATCTACCAATTTCTAGTAACTACTGCGAAGAGAAGCGACAGATCCAAACCGACGACTAGACCGAGTTGTCCATTGGAAATGTAGCCGACTGCTGCCGACGCGATTGCAATATGATCCTGCCAGAGCTGCGTTTGATCGAATCTGAACAAATGTGATGATAACCATTCGTAGACATTTCCACTCACTTGCTCTTGACGAGATTCTGGAACTTCCGGACTCTATTCATGTTCTTGCATGTTGCCAGAGAGATCACTGGTCCGAGAGCTGCTCCGACCAGTGCTCCATGCAATCCACCAGTCACGAAGGCGTCACTGAAAGCTTTTTCATCTCAGTTAACAACCACTGTCTGGGTGGACGCACACAAGTTCTTTTTTCTCGTTTCGATGCATCAGAAGAGCGGATACCGGACCCAGAACAGATCCGAACATTGCGGCGGTCTGTATACTCCGAATGGTCATGTGGATGCAGAACTGTGTCCCGGGGCGTGGTACCCAGTCGTAGTAGTCGTCGATCGGTCTTCTCATTCTCTTGCGGACGAACTCGCGCATTTTGTCAAGGTTTGACCTGGAAATCACTGATTAGAACTGGAAGAACTCGTGGGAAACTCACTTCACATCATCGTGACCACCGCTACTGACGCCCATTGATGTGGTAAAACCTGAGAGAAGGAAAATTGGAAAAGAGAAAGTAAAGAAAGAAAGTTGAGAAATTAGAAAAGGTTGTCAACCTGATAAAGTGAAGTAACTGAGAAAAGACAACTTTCCAGTTTATTGCATAGTCATTCAGTGTATATTAACAGTGAGAAAGCCTGAAGATCTAGGCGAATGAGACCAATAAAGTGCGGAACATTGACTGAGTGAAATGAATCGGGAGTGCATTATACAGAGAGGATCATTGAACGTTTGGTTGATAATTTTGAGATTAATCGGATAATCGTTTTCGGTTTGTTTACTGAGATACTGATGCCGGAGGAGGGTTTTCGGTCATTTCGTTGAGTCCCATTTGTTTGAAACGGGTCAGATCGAAGGTGAGGACACCAGAGGTAGTGCAAGCTGCTGGATACGGGAAGATTCCGATGAGCGAGTCTGCTTTGTTGTAGAACTCTTCCTTCAGCGAAATGACAATGATTTGCATGTGCTCGCGAGCAGATTCACAAATGTACGAAGCAACCTGGAAAATGGAAGATACGCACAAAGTTTGCACAATGAACACACCTTTCCAATGTTGGTATTGTCGAGAGCGGCATCGATCTCGTCGAGAACGAAGAATGGAGCGGGGTTTCTACCGTGAACAGCGAAAAGCAAAGCGAGGGCAGCAATGGTCTTCTCTCCTCCAGAGAGGTTGTCCATCGGTCGGAAACGCTTTCCTGGGGCTACACAATTGTACTGAATACCGTCCAGATACGGCTCTTCCATGTTGTCGGCTCCAAGGAAGGCCTGGGCGGAAGTGTTACGAGAGAGCTGCTTGTAGATGTCATCGATTGCATTGGCCACCGGCTCGAAGAAGTCTTGGAAGCGGCGGTAACGATCGGTTTTAACCTGGAAAACAACAAATTTAGAAAGAGAAAAAGAAAGAAGAAAATAAGAAAGAGGGAGAGATTCGAGTGACAAGAGGCGTTGGCTGTCACGATGTTGTAAACGACTGCCCTGCCTCTCTTTGCACTGCGTCTCTCATCTCTACACATACGACTACATTTCGATAAACACTTGATAAGAACAAAACATCCAGGAAGGAGAAGAAACTTCAGAGAGACACCAACCTTTTCGAACATCTGTCTGATGCGTTTCGCCTTCTTCCTCGCGTTCTCCAACTCTTCCGTCGACTCGGCTTCTCGTTCCCTCACTTCGGCCATTCGCTGATTTGCTTTCAGATTCGGAGCGTTCAGTTTGGAAACGTTCTTCTTCAGTTCGTCTATATCCACATTGAGTCGGTTCGTCATCTGCCTGACACCATCCTCGTCATCCACCTGTAATGCAAATCGTGTGAACCAAAAGCCAACGCATTGATCTCTCACCTCTTTGTATTCACGTGGCAGCGAATCATAGTTGATTTTGATGTGCTGCTCGCGTTGAATTTGTTCTTGCGAGACACTGGGACCGTCAGTTTCGGCAGTAGCGGAAGATTGAGAATCAGTTTCATCTGAAAAAGAGCGTAATAGACAGGAATGAGTAATAACAACACAAACCTCTATCGTCATCATATTCAACATCAGCCATACTTCCAGACTTGAGCGGCAAGGCTATCTGTCCGAGTTTCACAGAATGAAGAAGTGAATGTCTCTCGTACTGCTTCTTATCGTGGACACTCTTCAGTCGGATGTGTTCTTTCTCAGCCTTACTGAACTCCTTCACAGCCACTTGCGCCGTCTTCTTCACCTCGTTCCAATCGGCTTCCAACTTTTGAGCCAGCTCTTTCTTACTTTCCAGAGCAGCCTTTTCTTCCGCAGTGGACTCTTGATGATCTTTCAGAGCAGCCGAAGCGGTCTTTTCTTTCTTCTTCATCTCTTTGAACTGCTTCTCGATCGCCAACACCTATAAAACGATCGTGAACATAAAATAGGCACTCAAGTGGTTTCTCTAAGAACTAAACGACCTTATCGCTAGCTGACAGTTGTGTTAGAGACCGACAAACCCCTAAATATTATGAATTACCTTTTCCTTTTCAGCATCGACCATCCGTTTTGTGTCCTCACTTTTCAAGAATCCAATTTCGAAGTTATACTTCTCAATCTCATCGTCGAAAACACGCAGCTTGTCCTCCATCTCGTTCTTGAAACGCAACTCGCGACTCTCGTAATCACGGATGGATTCGATGCCGACACGTCGACAGAAATCTTCGAAAACTCGATCTGCGACTTCGTTGCTTTGACTTTCGAGTCTTTTCAGAGCAGCCTCGCTGTTTTGAACTTTCTCCTCGCAGTGTGCAATGCGCGGCTGAAATGGACGAATTGGGAATCATTCTTATTATATAAGTTTCTTAAACGTCCGTTTGTTTGTCCGTCTGTCCGCTTTTTTAATTTCTTAAAAAAAGATAGTCACGCAGAAATTATGATTACGTGAAATGCATGGCGGCGCAAGCCGGCGCAGCCCGGCTGGTGAAATAATAAATGATAAGGATTACAGGGAACATGTTCAGCTCAGCAGTCATTCCTTCCAACTCATTCTGAAGTCTTTCCAGATTCTCCTGCATCTTCTTGTACTCTTTCTTCCACATATTACACTTGTACTCTTCATTGCTGATTCTCGCTCGTTCGCTGTCGACTTCGATCTCACGTCTCCGCTGTTTCTGCAGATCATTGATCTTCTCTCTCAGTTGAGCTTTCTTCTCTCGGAGTTGCCTGAAAACCACAAACAAGTTTAATCGACGATTGCAAAACACTCACTTGACAACTTTCTCGTCCCATTTTTTCGCCTTCTGACGCAAGTCCGCTGTTCCTCCGGACATCACTCCAGACTGTTGGAATAGAGTTCCGTCCATTGAAACAGCCTTGTAACGGTCCGGGAGTCCACTTCCTCCGTATGCCAACTGCTTTGCGTCTTCTTGACTTTCACAGACCAATGAGTTTCCACATGCGAACTGAAGAGCCTTTCTGGCTGCCTGGTGATGGACATTGATAACGTCAAAGACCAGTTTGACTCCAGCTGGTTTCTTGATTTCACGAAGCTTTTCGTTGATCGGGTTCACGACAAGAACATCATTTGGTAGGAATACCTCGGGCAGATATCTATGACTCTGGAAAATAGAAACATTTAAAAATACTAGATATGGCGGATCATACTTTCAGATAAGCAATGGCTTTCGTCGCAGTCTCTTCGGTGTCACAAACAATGCTGTTCATGTGCTTTTGAAGAATCTTGGTGGTGGCGATATTGAAGCGTTTGTGAGATGGTTGGCACAGTTCGACGAGTCTTCCGAAGATTCCTTCGGGGAAGTTTTTCTTCAGACCTTCCAGAGCCTCGACACGTTTCACGTTTCTCTCTCCTTCGGCGGAATCACCGGAAGCATCGGACAACTGTCGTTCAATCGAGATCAGCTCTTCTCTATAGGTTGCTGCTGCAGACTTGTCCAATACAACTTCGTTTTCCAACTTCTTCAGATTGTCTTTCAGCTTTTTCACCATCTCCTCACCATCTTTGATCCTTGTACTCATCGTAGCAATTTGAATCTCAGCCTTCTCCAAATCCTTTTCCTTCGCTTTCACTCGCTCCTCTTGTTCATCCTTTCTTCTGTTTTCGTGGTTCAGAGCGCTTTTGTGTCCTTCGTGAACCTGCTGCGATGTCACCAAATCTCGTTGAACCATTGCAGACTCTCTCTGAGCACGGTCCTTCAGTTGTTCGTACTCTTTGACTTGCTCATCCGACAGATTCAAATCACCACCATTCATCAACTCGGAGATTTCCTCTTCGTATGCCTTCTTTTTCTGCTCTATCGATCGTTTGCTCTTCTTCAGTTCCTCCATTCTGGTCGCATTTTCCGCAGCCTTTTCTTCAGCAGCCTTCAGTACCTTCTTTGCAGTCTCCAACTTTTTACTTTCGTGTTGAACAGACACTTTCAGAGTCAGAACATTCTGTTGTTTCTCGGCAAGGTCCTACAAAAACTCTTTTTTGGTCCCAACTGTCCAACATCAACTTACAGTCTCTTTTTGATCAAGCTTGCGGGTCATTTTCTGAACTTCTCGTTGCGCTTTCTTGTGCTCCTGTTGAACAGATGCAATCTTGGCCTCTTCGGCTTTCTAAAATAACAAATTGGAAGTCAGACCAAGCGACACACCCACCTTCGTCTCCTCGGTAAGTTTGATTGCCTTCTCCTGTTCTTCCAGCTGCTCTTTTGTTTCCGTGATGGTACGTTCGCAGTGGAAAAGCTGATGCAAGTAGAGCATCGTGGACTTGGAAGCCAGATCGTTCTTCATAGCCTGGTATCTCTCTGCCTCGTCTTTCTCCATCTTTGCTTCTCTCTTCTCCTGAGCAATTCCTCTTCTCTTGTTCATGTTGTGTTGCGTATCATCCTCGGCTTTCGTCATTTCGGTCTTCAACCGTTCGTAATCTGCCTGGAACTCGTGGGAACGAGACAATTCTTCGAACAGTTGTGTACGCTCCTTTGGATTCTTCATCGCGATGTTCTCGATGGCTCCTTGGTAAACGAGGAAGTTTTTGGCCTTGATGTAGATGTTGATGCTCTCCATTTCGTGAGAGTAAACAGCAGGAGTGACTGCTTGGCCGTCCAGTAGATGTTCGGATGTTCCGTTGTTGACTCCTCTGGTGAATGCCTTCATCCTTCCGTCTGCATACTTGTAGTTCATCGTGACGCGGCACTTCTTGCCAACTGGCTTGTTGATTGGAGCACCATGAATCAGATCCTGAAAATCATAAGATTACGTATCGAAAACAAGAAGACTGACAGCAAAACAGAATTTCTCGAATGAATGTGAGACTTACAGCGTATTTCTTGACTCTCAGACTGTTGGGTTTCTCTCCGAGAACAAACGAAATGGCATCCATGAGATTCGACTTTCCCGATCCATTCGGACCGATGATGGCAGTGAACCGACTGAATGGTCCGATTACGTGTTTTCCTTTGTATGATTTGAAATTCTCGATCTCGAGTGTGTGCAGTGTTCCTTTTCCTGGAAGACTGTCCAGGGAGGAGCTGCCACCGCGCATCGTTAGCTGAACAAAATCGAAGATTAGGATGAACGAATAGATACAAAAGACAAAGTAATAATCAATAGGTAGAAACGGGAGAGTAATCAACCCATGAAGAAACTCGAAAATATGAATAAGTAAATCGGGAAAATTTATTATCGACAGTTTCAAAAACCCGTAGCAAAACATATACAAGTTGGACTCATTGATACGTGTTTTCCCGATTGCTGAGAGGAGCTTGTGTGGCTGAACCACCAAGATTCTGAATTAATCGAACAAGATTGACAGGAGACACTCCCAATGCAAGCATCTGAAGAAAATGGGGCGATGTTTTTGAAAAATCAATAATCAGCTCACATTTTCAACAGCTACTATCTGCTCGACTGTGAGAAACACGTTTAAGAACTTGGCCATCTCTTGAATTTCTGTAACTGACAAGTATTGAATACATCATCGTTCCATGAGAAACTAACGTTGTGTTCCCTTCCTGGAGTCATTCATTATCGATCGATTTGTTCTTTTGAAGAGAAAACTGGTTCTCTGAATGAATTAAAATCAAATTTTCGAGATTTTAAAAAGAAAATTACTGAAAATTGATTGAAAAAACAGTAAAATCGTTAGATTCGCGGGAAACAGATTCAAAAAATGTCTAACGCTAAACTAGGTGCGCCGCTTCGAAACGGAGTGTCGTAGCGCGGCGGTTCAAAAAAGAGTTTTCCTCTCAAATTTCTGCAAATTGACTATGGCAACTACATAAAAAGAGTATCTGAAGTTTAGAAAGATTGAGTTAATAACACGTTTTAACTGAATATACATAAAGAAAAGCTTGCTGACAAAGAAACAACGTTTCATGTCGTTTGAAGAATTTTCAAAAATTGTACCAGCAAGTGCGCTCTATTGAACTTTTTCGTTTCAAATTTCAAAACTTCAATTCGAGAATTTTTCAGTTTCCTAAATTTTAACAAATTTTTCACCTTTGACTGCGTATTTTCCGGTTTCAAAAAGTTTCGCATTGTTTCAGGATGAGCTCTGTCGGATCAGAAGAAGACGGCGTCGACTGGTCCACGGAAATCCCCATCATTTACGCTGACGGATGCGAGGATTACATCGCCGAATTCTTGTCAGGCAGTGAGTCAAGAATAATTCGGCAGTTTTACAAAAACTTGTTCAGGAGATCTTACAAAACTCACAGAGGCCGATGAAGAACAGCGACAGAAGCACGAAGTGAAGTACAGGAAAGAGTTGGAACTGGATGCGAAGTCGACGCGAAAGGGTTTTCCGCTGCTGAAGAAGTACAGAGAAGAACTCATCAACAAAGAGTCGAGTAGGATAATCATCTAGTTCTAGTTTAATGTGTTTGTTACAGAGTGCGATGCTCAGTTCATAAACAACCTCCACACTTACTACGGCGATGGCAGCCGGCTCCAGAAAACTCCCAAACCTCACTATGCAGTCGACTTTGTGGTAACTGTTCCTGCTTTTTTCCTTTCTAGATTTTAATTTTCAGCGTGTGAATGGCATTGAATCAGAAGAGACGCTCGCGCTGAAGAGTCTGAAGGTAGCTAAGAAAAAGCAGATCCATTTCAATTCTCTGCCCAGGTTTCCAGAAGGAAAGTCACTGCTCCCTGGCTCGCCAGCTCCCGAAGATGTTGTTCGACTCGCCAACCAATCCGTCGGTCCCGTTCGTGTATTCCATCTATCAGTGGCACCAAAAAGAATAAAGTTCTGCCTGAATACTCGAGACGGTCCTATGAATATGTAAGACTACGCTTGATATTTAGTTTCCATTGAAAGCGACTTGTAGAGTTCCGCCGTCAATAATGCTGACGAAACATTCCAACTCCCAGAGAGTTCGAAACCGTATAACTCATCGTTCGTTGTTCAAAGTATTCCCCATACATTCTCCAGGATGGTGCATTTTGTAAATCTTCTAGTGAGTTTTCTACTAGCTTCAAGATAATCTGGAAATTTTACAGGAATTGGACACAGGCATCATCCAAGTCGATAAGGTTCTGTTCAGCACTGACGATCTGCATGCCTACGTGCTTCTGCGGACATCTGAGGACAAATTGAAGAAGTTTTCGTCCAACTATGCGAGAGAACTACGCCCGACAGATCCCCCGGAAAAATCAAATTTTTGGAACAAAGTGAACGTTGTTCTCTACCTGCCGGAGTTCAAAAGCGAAGGGACCGAGTTCAGAAGAGCCCGCCACGTGGTTAGACTGTGGCCAAGAGACAAACCAATGTTCAATGAGAAGAACTACGTTTCCGAAGATTTGTATGTCGAGTTGGACACAGGAATGTTAAGAGCACACAGAAGTTCTGCACAAACAGTCAGACTTTTGAAGAAGATGTGGGTAGTCGATCCAGTGCCTATTCTAGAAGTCCGATTCGAAAACGCAATGGTAAGGAACTCGTGAATTCGATCTAGAACAACTAATTTTGACAGAATCAGCAAGATGTTACCGATCGAATTGAACAGATCAGAAGAACAGGTCGAGCACTGATCGATTCACTCGATGTTGCTGATAATAGGAAGAATCGGCTTAAAGATGACTCTCAGCCATCTCTCCATAGCCGCATGTGGAGTGATATCGAAACGGCAGTGGTAATTAGTTCCATAGTTACATGAAAACAATAAGAAATTTCAGCTGAGACCGCTCGCCATCCACAACAACCCCAGCATGACGGGCATGTTCTGCGGAGCCAGGGACTGCATGGGAATGTGCTGCACCGACAAGTTCTACCAGAAACCTCCCGATTCACCGTTACTCGCTTCTGACGAAGATCATCCTTCGTGGACACCTCACTATGAAAGTGGAGAAGTCACCGACGTGACCCGCGAGTTCATGCGTCCCGATAACTACGTTCCACCAGTCTCGATGCTTTCCCCCACTTCAGAAGATGACACTTTCTTCGATCGTGCTTAATCATTTCTCATGTGTCATCCAACTCGTATTCTATTTCCTATGATTTTTATTGTGTAAAAGGCCATTTGCTCACCGTTAGATAAATTTTTTATCTTTTCATCACAAGTAAATAAGACAGACATGAAGCCGAGTTACAGGAAAAAAGGGAAGGTTAGGACTTGAGTGTTGTCGATTAAAATGAAAATGATTGGGTTAATAGAACAGGAATAGGCAATATGCCACATATTCATAAGTTAGTTATCACAGTTTAGATTAGTTTACACGCGTCGACAAGCCACTCGTAGACATCCATCTTTCCGGCTCTGTGGAGCTCTGCTCCCGTTTCGAGCAGGACGCGGGTGTGGTAGTTGTTGAGCCATTCGATCTCCTCTTTGGTTAGCAGGCTTTTGTCAATGATCGATGTTTGGATCGGAACAAGAGTCAACGCCTGAATACCAATATTAAGTCTCATGTTAGGTATAAGGATATACCTTGAAGGCGAGGAACTTCTTGCCACGTGGGGAAGCAACTGGAACCAGTTCGTAGCAATTCTCGATGCGAATGCCGTAAGCGTCCTTCTCGTAGTATCCGGGCTCAATTGTGAGGATTTGACCTGCATGAAGCTCTCCTCCGTCTGGAACACTTCGGTGACCGATGCCGACTGAAATAAAAGTTGAAACTTGATCCTAGTACCACAGAACTCACTTGGGCCTTCGTGAACATTCAGATAGAAGCCGACTCCGTGTCCGGTTCCGTGTTCAAAGTCGAGTCCGTACTTCCACAGCGGTTCTCTGGCCAGTGTGTCGAGTCGCACTCCGTAGATTGCATCCGGAAACTTGGTGTTCGCGAGGTTGATGTGACACTTGAGAACCAAAGTGTTGTGGAAAATGAACTCTCTGACAGGCTTCGAGTACCACACTGTTCTCGTCACGTCGGTGGTTCCATCACGATAGTGGGCTCCCGAATCGAGTAGGTACACGCTTTCCGGGGAAGCCAGTCGTTTTCCTTCTGCACCTTCTGGTTTGTAATGTGGCAGAGCAGCATGCTCACCGACGGCGGATATGGTTTCGAAACTGAACGAAGATGGATTTTCAGAGGATGAAAATCAAACAAACCTAAGCGTGACATATTTCTCCTGGAGGCTTCGAAGGTTGTCTATCTTGGCGGCGAGTTCGATTTCGGTGTACGACTTTCCAGCTTTCAGATCCTTCTCCAGCGAAAACAGAAACTCGGACAGAGCAGCACTGTCACGGACCTGAATTATACGTTCAGAAAAACTTCTTGAATTGGAGATCTCACATGGCTTGTTCTCATCCCGGCCAGTTCTACCTCGTTCTTCACAGCCTTGGCTTTCTGAACGTAGGACGTCTCGACAACAGAGTGCTCATCGCCGAAGATGCTGCCAATTGCGAAGTTGGTCTCTTTCGGCAAGCTGACCATGAAGTCCTCTCCGGACTGTTTCTTTCCGTTCACCCATCGTGTGAGGAACACAACGACATCCTCATATGGGTGTACAATCACGTTCGACTCGCAAAAGTGGGATCTTGCCTTGTCGTCGAGTTTTTTGGCATCGATGAACAAGTGGACCTCATTGAGACTAACCAGAAGGTACGAGTAAGCGAGTGGATTGAATGGAATGTCGTTTCCTCTGATGTTGAGGATCCCTGCAAATAGGATATTAGAATAGTGAAACGCTGATTCCCTACTCACACATGATATCGTCGAGCATGGTGAAGACAGCAGCAGTGCTCTTCTTTTCTCTCAGTTCATCACGAAGTCCTTCTACTTTTTCGCTGACGGACTCTCCGCATTCATTCACTCCGAGAACGGTGATCGGATCTCCTTTGAGAGATGGTCTATCGACCCAGAACTCGTCGACCAGATTGCCGGGAATTGCAACGGGGACGAGTCCAGCAGCCTTCAGCCGTTTGTTCATCTTGAGGCCGTTCTCTGAAAGTTTGATTTTCTGAACTTCCGCAGAGATATGGATCATACTAACCATACTGAGTCAGAGTGGGGTCATACGCGACGACAGAACCACGGTCGAGATGCTGAATCAGCCATTCCGAAGGAGAAATCGATTTGGGCACGCCCTGCTTCATGAGTCTCCAGTGACCGGAATGGAGTTGGTTACCAGCCTGCGTGAAGTACCGACCGTCCGTCCAGAGAAACGCCATGTGAGCAGTAACCACGACGTAGGCATTGGATCCGCTGAATCCCGAGAGGAATTTCACACGAAAATCGTAGTCCGCGAGGTATTCGCTCTGAAAAAAACGAATGTTTCGTGCGCAATAAACAAGTGTTTACCTGGTGAGCATCGGTGCTGGGAAGCAGATAGGCAGATATCGGCTTGTTGGCGGTGAGGGCAAGAACACGCTGCGAAGAGAACAGTTGCCGGAGCTGTGCTAATTTTTCAGCCGTCTGCATCGCTGCTGGTGCCCTGAAAATTCAGAAAATGGCCGTTACGCGAAAAAATCTCGAGTTCGTCGATAAGATAACAAGAAAGAATGCGAAAAAAAGTGAATTGATAAGCAGAGAATTGAGGAGAACTAAGAAACCATCAATCAATTGAGTCGAAACAACCATAATGCTCGAAAATCACAGTTTTGTCAGCAAAAACAAGAATAACTGAGAGAAAAGAGAGGAGCGCGGAGAAGAGTCGACATGTCTGCCGCCTCTCTTCCGCAACACTATTTCGCGGCACGCGTTAGATCGAAACGGAACGGGGAACAAAAACTGCAGTTTATGGAGGAGTTACCCGAATGATAGGGTGACAGAAAGATGCAGGAGTGTTGGGAAGAATAGGAACATCTCACAATCTGATAATCACAGCAACTGTTGAGCTGGAGCAGTTGAGCTGTTGTTTTCTTTTGGTTGTTATCGGGTGGCAAACGTGAAAGGGTCACGTGCAAGTCGTTCTTTTCTCAACATTTTCATTCGTGAGGATGGTTTAGAAACAAAACGAATCTGGAGTCTTTATGGAATCTTTATGGACCAAACTGGTAATCGAAGACTATCATTTATTTCTCGACAGGTTCTTTCTTTTCGGCGGACTCGCTTTCTCTGGAGTCTGTGTCTTCGATGTCGGAGTAGTCGTGCAGCTTTCACCGAGCTTCTTCTTCCTCATCACAGTGTTTTCTTCGGGCACAATAAAGTCCGTCTTTGCCCTTCTCTCCGCCGCTGCATGCTGTACCATCTTCTCCTTTATCGCTTCCTGCTGTTTCTTCTTCCAATTCTGCTCGATCACTTCCACTTTATGGGCCGAAGGAGTTCTGGCAACGTATCGTCTTTTCGTCTTCTTACTGCCCTCCGGTGGGGTAACCACTACTTTCTTCTTACTCTCTTTCTGAAACATAATACTTCAAGCAACTCCGAACGTCCCCTCCCTCACCTGATTCACTTCTCCCTCGATAATCGTGTCGTCCTGAGCTGTGTTCAACTCTCCATCATCATCAGTCAGTTTCCCTGCAGCAATCAATTCGTCTCCGGAAATCGTTCTAGCTGTGTCTGGAATCGACAACAACTTTGCCAAATCCACATCTGTCATGTCTCTTTCAGTCACTGCCGGCCTGAAAAATGTCTCTCATTGCTAGAACACCCTGGATAACTTACAATGTAGATGTCTTTTTCTCGAAGTGACTGTCGTATCTTCCTCCTTTCTCCCAATCCATCTTCATCTGTGGATTGAAGTTCTTCCGGATGAAGACGTTAGTGAGCAGATCCCGCAGAAGAGCATAGTCCGGTTTGGTTTTGTAGCGAAGAACCGAAAGATGATGAGCAAAACTGACAAATTCTTCCTCGAGCCCGTTGAACATCTCCGTCACGTCGTTCTTCATCACCATCACCTTCTCTTCTTCCGTAATTCCTGTCCATGGAAGAGATCCCTTGACAAACTCAACGATCATATAGAACAGAGACCACAGATCGTCGTGTCGTCCCTGTTCCTTCCTGTCTTGTGTGGCCAGTGAGCAGTAGCGGAGAGTCCCTCGGAAAGGCACAATCTTCCGCGCTTTCCGTAGACGCAGCCCTCCTTCTTCGCCGTCTTTTACCAGGTATTGTCTGGCAATTCCAAAGTCGAGCACGTGGAGAAGACGTTGTTTTGGGGTTCCGAGAGAGCCAATCGCGAAATTGGCAGGCTTCACGTCTCTGTGCACATAGCCAATCTCGTGTATTTCTTTCAACGAGTCCAGAGCTTGAATGACAATAACAAGAGTTGAGTACGTAGAGAATTTCTGAAAGAGTGGACAGTAAAGACAAAGATCCCATTGAAATGTTCTCACGTGAGTAGGAATTGTGGATCTGATGGCATCAAGAGAAGGCCCGAGAAGAGTCATTACAATGAACTGATAGTTCTCTCCTTGTCCTTTCTCAATCATTTCCACACAATGCACAGAGTTCTTCTCGTTCAGAAGAGATATCACCTTGTGTTCCATCGGAAGCGTCGGATCCTCATCGGGAACTGTTGTCTCTGCCTAGAAACACACATCAACCCAGTTAACTCTAACCACGTACTTTGCAAGCGAATCTTCTTCCCGGACATTTCACCATCGCCACCTCGTAAATCACTCCACAACCTCCTTCTCCGAGCTTTCTAAATGCCTGAAAGTCTCTTCCATTCCCGATTTCCAGTCAGTTTTGAAACGCACCAAATACCTTCGGTTTATAATAGATGCAACTTTTATTTTCGGTCTAACCGTCGCCATTTCTCTCAAAAGTTTAGAAATAAGCGGGGCGTGTAGCTCGGAAAGAAGAAAAACGAAATATATCGGTTTCTGGTTCACCGATTTCACGTTCTTCACTCCATCCAGAGAAGTCGTTTGACTCCCCGTGTTGTTTTTTCAGGTTTCGTAATGTATTCGTCGAATTCTCTTGAGCTACGTGATTGTAGAAGATATGCTCGAGCTGTCATCTCGGCATCTTTCCTTTCTTCCTTGAGACATGTTCAGGTACGTTTCCTGTTGATTATGTTAGTTGTTCCGTTTCTAAAGACATTGAACCATATCGATGAGTCGATGGAAACTATGCGTCAGAGATTGACGAGGCCGAAGATCCCAAGTATGTGTGGATCGTCGACAGAGCACTACAACTCTACAGCGTCCACTACACCGAGGTACCCTATTCTTATAAAAATACAAGTGTGGATCAATTGCAGAATCAGAGTAATTCCAATTACTCAAGTGTCTGGACAAAGAACTCAGGATCGTCCAGTTCGACCAAAGAACTGGTCCCCGATGACAGATGGGAAGAGAGCAATAACTGCAATGATTGACCAAGTGTGTTCTTCTCTGAAGATGGGCTCTTCTCTTTTTTTTCTGATTTCTGTTTTCTGTAGATGTGGTCCATTCCATATGCTCCGGCTCAATATGTCGTTCAATTCATCTGTACCGTGACTCTCTGCGCCCTTCAAAGGTGATTTCCAGTACATCTGAAAACGTCCCAGTTCTATTAACTTCTCCAGACACAAGTACTGTGTCCGATGGCAAAACGGACGACGCTCTGCCATGTTCTACGTGAACATCGACGAGACAGATCGGGACACATCCGTTTGGGTCAGTTTCCCGGACGAAGTAAAAGCGCATCGGTGAGTACGTTCGTGGCCGTTTATTATTGTTATTGCGGGTTGCGCGGTATTATGTGCATTTGCGCAGGTGAGCTAGCTATCCGGATGAAGAGAAGAGAGGGATGAAAGTGAGTGCATTAGGGTGCCAATTGAATTGAGACCGCTTCCGATAATGGACGGAGGAAGAGGATACACTTGCGAATTCACCACATTGAAAAATTCAGGATAGACCAGTGAGTCGAGAGAGCGAGACATCGACAAAGACCTCTTGTAAAGTCCCCCCAAACTGAATTCTGAAGCAATATGGCTGGGAAGAAGAGAAATTTCTCCAGAGAATCTGGCATGCCAAATGAGATGCACAATGAGTTATGCGCGGCATAATAAAACAGCTGTCCTTGCGCAACGTCTCTGTCTTCCGTCCGTTGCCGCCACTGCCTGATTTTCCCAATTAACGAGCCCTTCCTCTTTTTTGCAGACCGCACACATCGTCCACCCATTTTCATCGCTTCCTGCAACGCAACCTTTTCTGAGGCCCCACACGGGGGCTCCGGACGTCTAATCACGTTTCGCTCGTACACAATAATACCATATGCCGTGTCTCTGCGATTCCGTAATTAGTGCACACTATCGTTGCTGCCAGCCGTGTGTATGCTAATCCGGACCGGCGGCGGACCTCCTCTCTCCTGCTTCTTCTTCTCTGTTTAGCATTCATTTGTTGTTTATTATGGTGTCTTCAGGCGATGTTCGTCTTCCGAATCAAGTGTCTGGGACACCATCTCGGTGATGAATGTCCCCCTCTTTCCTACATCTTCTTTTGGTCCCCGTGTTTTCAATAATATGTATTCAGCAGGAAGACCGTGAATAAAATTGTTCTATCGTGTTCGTATCGCAATTCTTGTTTTTCAATTGGGAGCATACTGTCCCTAGACCCAAAATTGTAGATCTACGAGGCGTTGACCTATTCCTTTCTCTCCCGCATTGCGGGGAATAATATTTTCCTTCCGTTCCCGTTCTTTTCCTCGTTTTCGCTCTATCTCTCCCCCAATCCTTTCCTGTCCTATTTGCATATTTCTCCGAAAACCAACTGATTCGTTCGCAAGTTTCGCTTCGTCTCCGACAGTTCGCGAGTGTATTCATTTCCGCCATCCCATTCATTCATTCGTCGGGAGATCGTTTTGAAAACAAGTCACTCGGGCGGTCTCTTTCGCTCGCATTAATGCCCTCGGAACTTTTCTCTGGAGAAGTTTGTCTCACCCGAGTTCTGTTCTTTTCTGTTTCACCGCGGACAGGTGTCTGCACTTACCTTGTCGCTGCTCTTTCTGCAAGTATGAGTCAGATGACGTGTAGCAGTTGTTTTGCGACATCCATCATCGCGAGTTTCTCATGTCACAAAAATTAGTGTTACACCGCCAGCAGCAGCGGTGCCGTCCTTTTCCTCCACTGACCACCATCTAATCTCCCTCGTCGGCCCATTTGTTTCACCACCAAAGGTCACTTCTCTTCTCTTATTCTTTCTTGCGTCGATTCTTCGTTTTCCCGGTTATTCTTGCCCCCTGAACCCGCATCGAAACGCCGCTCATTAATTGTCAGTCCATCTGAGTCTCTCTGATCCACCCGATCTATCCGATGCCAGGACCAGAGCGTCTCAATATTATTACTGCAGAGAAGCAAAGAATGAGAAAGACAACATCACACGACGGCCGATTCCAGTTCACACCGTTACTCTCTTTTGACCTCCCGATTCTAAGAAGCTGTTGTTCTAGACGACAATGTTCCTAGTATGCCACAATGCCAATTTGTTTATAAAAGCTTCTGTCCCTTTCCTCGGTCCCTCGCTTCGCCGACCCATTCTCGCAAATCTTTTTGTAGCTTCCACCACGCAACACCATAAAAAAGATTATAAATACGCGAAGAAGCACGCGACGTCTGTCACTTTTTCTTTTGAAAGCTCCCCAAGAAGTACTCTCTCCAGTGGTGTACCTCTGCAGTGCCGAACATCCTCTTGTTTTCCGTCGAGTGTCCATCTCCGTTGTCGTACTGCATTCCCTACTCACTCTATTTTTGCGTTTTTTCAACAAAATCAAATTACACGAGACGGCACTTCGTACATAAATACGATTTCTCTCCAGGACCCGAACATACAAATAAACACATAAAAAATGGAAATAAAATATTGGGAACATGAATTTTTTACGAGTTGTCTCTTCCATATAGCAAAACATGACCGATTCGGAACAAATTGTGGTCCAGTCGAGTTTAACCGTTTAACCCGGTCATCCGTTTTACGAGCATAGGTAATTTTCGGACTCCCGTAATCTAATTCAATGTGGTCCACATGAAATGACGTGTTCCTGCGTTCGTTCCGGTCCGGAGATTGTCGGTTGTGGTTTTGCGATATATCCATCATTTGACTGCGTGCCTGACAGCTCCCACCCATTTCCGGAGGCGGTTTTCTTCAAGATGCACCACCAGATAAGTGCACAATACACATCGCCTCGTCGTCGGCACAAATTTCAATTTCATTCGCCAATTCGTACCTCCTCCCATTCCTCCCCAACCCTTCTCCTTCTTCCTATTTTCTCTTTTTTGGCGGCCGCCAAATTGGCGAGAACTTGTTCGACTTAGTTGTCGTCTCTCTCGGTCTGCGTCGTCCTAACACTCACGCCGCTTCCTCATCTCATTACTTAATTATGCCTCTTCGCTTCCCATTCCACTCGACTTGTATTCATTCTTGTGCTCCACGAGCATCACCACCCGGCTCCGGAAGGTCGAAGACCCGGTCCAATTATGTGCCAACTCCTCCTCTCTCGCATCTCGTCCCTCTCCCCCCAATTTATCGTCGGATGCACGTGTGTCACTTTCAATTTATGGCAAAAGTGATCCCGGTGCCTGATGCAGACAAGTTGTGTTTGTGTCCTCCGCAATTCGATCATCGCCAGTTCCTGCAAAATTGCGGTTGTTGAGAGTGGCCCTTCCAGTGGACGTGGCTCTTCTGACATCCAATTGGAAGAAGAATGACCGAATTCTCGCTGCAACCCATGGGTTCGAGTGTGAATTTATAAGCTTTTTTGTTTGTTCCCTCCTGCTTCCTCAGTTCCTCATGTCCCCTCTGATCTAGCAATGAGGAATCTAAAGTGAAATCCATCTCTTGCTCAAAACAAATCTCTTGCGTCGACGAACTCGAACAAACACAAGAGAAATGTGTCAGAAACAGAAACATGCATTTTGGCATGCTCATCATCTTAGTTTTTCATGTTCTGTTTACCTCCGCAGGCCACTTGAGGATGGCGCCTCCCCCCTCATCGCCGCCGCGCGCCTTCCTTTCTTCTCCGTACAGTTGTTGTTTGCTGCCGGGCTCAGAGCCCTCTTGTTGCCCTCATGTTTTCCCAGCCTTTGCCCTTTCATCATGCCGGGTGGCAGAGAAACATGTGAAATATGGTCGAGAGACGAGATTCAAAGGGGACAGATGCAACAGGGCAAAGTCGTAAATTGCAATCATTTTATGGGAAAGTATCCCGTCGACGATACAAGCAGTGTGGTCTGTGTTTCTCTCCTACGCCCAGTTTCCAAGTTTTCGATATAAGTCCTGCGGGTCTTTGTCAGTCAGGAACAGTTCCCAATTCTGTCATGTGATTAGTTTCCCGCCCTCTCACCGTCCTATTTGCATTCCCGCGTTCGTTCGCTTCTGTTGGTTTTCGCACGTTTCAACGAGGAGCCCCGCTCGTGGTTCGCATCTATCTTCAGGCGTGCCCCGAATGAGGAAGGAAAATTAAACGGGCTTACTATACTTTTTTGAATAATCGGGTGATATATCTCCTTCTTTCCCGGCTCTTTCTTCATCCGGGTTACTTTGCATCTGTTTTCTGCTACTTTCATGCATTAGCAAATGTACGTTTCATCTCATCCGCTTCTCACTTCTCACCAAATTGAAAATTACGAAATGGATGAGTGTCGAAACTAATTAGTATTGCAATGCGCACTGACGGGGAAACCAATTGTGCGTTATCGATACTCTCTTCCATCGATTCTACCAGTTTATCACTTTGTTCGTTCGTTCGTTCTCGCCGTCTGTTCAAACATGCAATGTACATTGGATAGACCTACTCGTGCCCAGACCAAACACAAGAAACTTGGGCATTGCCACGTAATACCCCCACAAACAATATGCGCCAGTTATCAGTGAATGGTCACTAATGCATTTTGCCAGAAACGTAGTGTTAACACATCTTGTTCTTCTTCTCTCTTCACACTTTTCTGTTCTCTCCTTCCCACTGAAAGCGTAGTGTTTTGTGTTTTCTTCCAAATCGCTACACCAGCTTTTTGTTTCAATTTAATCAAAACACTCGTGCGTCTCTCTTTCTCCCTCTCGCACAACCCGTTATCACTTGTTGCTCTCTCCTCTTCGCCTTCCTTCCTCGCTTTCTTGTTTTCCGTGTCGCGTCTTGTTACATTTCCTCGTGCTCAGCTTAACTGACAAATTGTTACAGGTAGCCACAAATCGAGCCATGTGGTTCGAGGAAAGTAGCTGGTCGAACCTTCGACTGACCGATGTCGTCGAGGAATGGCGAGATCTGTGGCCTTCCAAGATCGAGTTCATCGTCTCCGCGATGGCGTACCTGTTTGCCATGACCAACTTCTTGAATCTGCCAAAACTGATATTGGATAACGGTGGATGTAAGTTATTCCTTCCCTAGACTCTAGTTCTTATCAACTTCCTTCCAGTGGCATTCGCTGCCGCCTATGCAGCCGTCGTCGGAGTTCTGTGTCTGCCGGCCATGATCATGGAGATGTCGATTGGACAGGTCACCGGAAGAGCTCCAGTCCTCGCTTTCTACCATCTGTTCCCCGTTTTCAAAGGTTCGTAAGTTGTTTTATGTCTTTTCAAACCTCAAAGAACATTTACAAATCTGTTGAACCTGTTTGATATCTGAGAAAGTTCCCATTACTCTGAACTTTTCAGGAATCGGAGTCTCCCAGATCCTCTTCACACTGGTCGTCCTCGCGTGCATGACCAAGTTCCTCTCTACACTGTGTCTCTTCCTGTACTACTACTTCTGGACGTTCCAAGCAGGTCGATCCGGACTTCCATGGCTCCACTGCAAGGCGTTCCCCGAATTTGTGTCGCAGCCATGTCGTGAGGCTGGATCTATCACTAACCTCACTCAGATCAACAACAAACTAAATGCCATCATGGCTGAAAGTTCTATGATGCAGTTCAGAACGTGAGTGGTTTCTGATTTGTATCCTCGACTGAAATAAATGTTTCAGAACTTTGGAGAGACCGAGTGAATCGATCGCGGACTTCAAAGACTTCCAGTACCCGATTCTCATCGCTCAAGGAGCCATTTGGGTTGCTGTCTTCATTGCTGTCTGCTGCGGCGTTCGATTCGTCGGAAAGACCATCGCGTTCATTCTGATGCTCGCTTTCTCTTCTCTTCTCGTCTTCTTCCTTCGTTCCGCCACTCTCGGAGGAGTCACCGAGATTCTGGATATTTACTGGAAAGCCACTGATTGGGACAGACTCGCCGATTACCAAGTGTGGAGACTTGCCGTCGAACAGGCGATTCTTGGAACTGGAATTGGATACGGAGCATTCATTACGATGAGCAGTTACATGAAGAGAAGCAACAATCTTGTTTGGTTAGTTTTATTAAAGTTTTCATTCAAACACTAGCTTTCTTTCAGTGATTCCATTTTCCTCTCCCTCTGGCACCTCATCATCACTTTCGTCCAAACAATGTCCGTAATCTGCATTGTCGGATTCCTCAGCATGAAACTCGGCATCCACCCATCGGAGCTGTTGGAGACTGGCGAAGATCAGATGTGGTTCATGCTGGCTTACGTCTCGTACCTTCCGAAGCTTTGGTCAGGAGTCCTTCTCGTGATTTGCATCTGCACTTTCTTCTCTGTTATCGTGAGTTTTTGAATCCCATGTTTTTGTTTAAAAAAACCAAATTTCAGGCCATACTCACACTGTCGGTTCTGTCAACTGTCGAGGATGCTTTCGGAGAGAATTGGTCCAAGTGTTGTCGTCGTTTCTTCCTCGCCCTGTTCCTCTGCGCCTTCTGCTACGGTCTCACCATCTACTTTGCCACGCAAGCCGGTCGTCACGCCTACGAGTTGGCCACCAGAAGTATCAAGTACACCACGATCTACATCATTCTCGCTGTCGAACTTTTCGCGACTGCCTGGCTCTACTGTAAGTTATATTACTCTGTTTCAAAACACAATATCTCTTTTCCAGGTGCTCACAAACTCGGGAAGGATCTCCATGGAATGATGAAGTCGAGATGCTGTTCATGCTTCGGCCACTTCTTCCTTTACTTCACCTACCTGCTTCCGGTTCTTCCTGCTGCAGTCGCTGTGCTGAATGCCATGGATTACAAGTATGACTCGTTCTCCCCACCAATCCACGGATGGAAGTACTCGGAGTACGTCGGATTCGCCATCGCGGGCATCCCACTCATCCCGATCCCGCTCTACTTCATCATGACCGTGCTCTGTGCTTGTTGCTGTAAGGGCAAAGATCACCTGAAAACTTGCAAGGTAACTCAACCAATTACAACAGCCGGGAGTTTCACGAATGCATTTCAGAGAGTTCGCTCAGTGTTCGGATCCCGTCTTCAAGCACACCATCCTCGAGCAGAGAAGGCCCAACCGATCCCAAGATACACATCCAATGCCCCAGGCTACTTGTTGCTCCCACAGGCTCCACTTGCCGAGCCAGAGATCTATGCTTAGACCCTCCTAGGCTTCCGCTTTCCCCCCTTTCCTCTCTACCTTCCACAACTTTCCTCGATCTTCTGCGCTGATTTCCGAACGATCTCACTGCGAACACTGAGAACCTATCCGATGTATCTTTCCTTCCAACGAACACTTTCTAGAACAACTCTTCTTCACATCTAGTGCATATCCTCTCGGTTTCCGCCTGTTCCTCTCGAATCTTTCCTGTCTTTTGCCTCTCTCCTGCTGCCTTTTCTGTCACCATCATCTTTATCTCTTATCATTTACATTTGCTATTTATGTGAAAATTTGTGAATATCTACCGGTGCTCCTCGCAGTTCCACTCGTCTTTTTCTCTTTTCATCCTTGCTAATAAATAAAGTAACAGTTTTGTGTCAGCGACGATGAACAAAACAAACAGTCTCGGGTTGGCAAACAGAAGAAAGATCAGAATGTGAACATTGGCATCTCGATTCAACTGCTAACTCAGTCTAACTAAAACCATGCTCAGTGAGGTGGCTTACAAAAGAGAGCAGAATGATACTGACCGGCTGATTATGGCTCTTCTGCTCATCGTGTTCCCGGTTCGTTCTTCCCCCTTCTCCCCCCACAACATCCCCATTTCAGCCCCTTGGAGTTCTCGTGAAAAGCAACGGCTTCTCCCCACCCGTATTTCTCTCTGCCCTTCTCTACATTCTCTTCATCATCCCCTCCTACGTGTATTCTGTCTGGTACTGTTTCGTCGAACAACGCCACGACAGCATCCTTCCCACAAATGCCAACAACTTCAACAATAATTTATCACTGAACAGTCTCTCAGCAATTGTTAGTCACAAAGATGTACAGGTTTACTGAATAAACGTTATTTCTCAATGCTGCGCCGACTTCTTCTTCGACGGCTTCGATGACTGCATCTGCTCGGCAGCCACTGCTCCGATGCTGTCCCGACGCTCCTTACGATTCCGTCGGTTCTTCTGTTGGCGCAACTTCAGTTTCTCCTGCAATGCCATTGCCTGTTTCTCCCGTTGCAGGTTGTTCCGACGTTCGAACTGTTTTCTTGTCTCATCATACTCATCCAACTTCTGCTTCACATCACCGAACAACGCATCTTTGGAAGGCAACGGAGCCAGTTTACTCAACGGAGTCACAGTGTTTCCATCGTGCTTGCTCATATCCAGGATTCCTTGAACGTCGGCTTCTTTCAACTTCTCCACATCTCGCAAAGCTTGTCTCTCCAGTTCCTTCAACTCCTGCTCCAACTCATCATCCGCCACGTCATCATAGTCAATCTTCATGTCAACATCCAACTGGGACTTTGCCTGAAACACTTCTCTCTCCAACAAGTCAAATGTTCCAATAACTAACCAACTTCTTCATCAACGCCAATCTCTCTTCCCGCAATGCCTTCTGCTTTTTGATCAATTCGTTGTTTGCCTGATCCAAATCCTTCCGGATCGTATCATTTATCACTTTATCAAACCACTGTATCAATGATGCCACTTTCTGTTGCGTCTCTTGAAACACTTTCAAAGCCTTAACAATGTGTAACTTGTGAATGGAAACCACCGCGAGACCAGTACCTTCTTAGTCTCTGAGTCATTGTCCACATTCCTGAATGCCTTGTTGACCGTGTCCTCAAGCTGGGCGATCTCCTTCTCGGTCCCGTACGGAAAGTCCACTTTGTTAAGATACATTCGACATGATTGGACATTCTGAGCTGCTGCGACAAAATTGTTTCTTGCTTCGGCAGCGGCAAAGTAGCGGCCTCTCTCGTTGCTACAAACATTCCATAAAACGTTGTTTTCATGCTGCACCCTACTCTTTCTCTATCTTTTGGATGTCCTGCCATCTATTGATTCCAAATGTGAGTTGAGTGAGTGCATGAACGAGAAGAACCCGCCCGTTGGCCCACTTGAACATAGCCAGAGAGACTCTTTGTTGCCAATCAACCATGTCGTCCACCTGAATATAAACTTCGTCTATTTCTAACTCCAACAACCCCACCTCCCCTTCCAGTACATTCTCCTTTTCCGAAGCGTAATCCGTCCCGAATATCGCCTCCAACATCTTATCCTGCTCCTCGTACAATGCATTCAAGTTATCCGTCTGCTGCTTGTATATTTCCTGAATCTTCACCGCATTGTCATAGTTCACTCTCGCAATGTTCAGCTCCTTCTGCACCGTCTCCTGTCGCACCATCGCCTCGTCATACTCTCCCTTCTCTTTCGTGTATCTCTCATCCCATTGGCCTTGTTGCTTCAGAAAATCACGAACAGACGGCTGTTCGATGTTTTTCAAATCGCTTCTTTCTCGTTCTCTGGAACCTTTTCCGTGATGATATAAGATGTTTTGTTCTATACGTCTGTTTCTTCAGCTCTTTCAGCACAGCTTCCAGTTGTTCTACAGTGTTTTTCAAATTGTCCGCAAAGATCGTTTGGGATTCAAACTTCTTCAACACATTCTTTCTCTCAAGACGGTTGATTGACTTCTCCAGATTCACATAGTCCTAGAACTATTGTTAGATAGGTACTTGTTCTACAGTATACCTCACCTGAACAACTCCTTCCGTCAACTTCAACTTCCCTCCTTTGGGAGCAGTAAGTTCTGATGTCGGAGTGACTTTTGCATTCCGTTTCCCGGATGGTCCTCTCTTCGGCTCTTCTTCTTTCTTCTCATCATTCGGCTTTCTTTCCACATGATCCGCCCATTTCTCAACGGGTCCTGGCTTCTCCTATACTTAGCTACCTTTGAAAGACTGATAACCAATCACAAACCTTTCGGATATCCTCGACAGGATCAGATCGTTTCGACGGTGAAGAGCCCATGTTGAAAGAGAATACTAAAGTGAGTTGTCGATTCTCTTGTTGTGTTCTTTTTGTGAGCTCTTTGGGGGGACGGGGAGCCCGGAACCATGGAGATGGGGGCGCGCTTCCAAGGAGACGCCCGGCGACGGACCAATGCAATGCGGAGAGAGAAAAGGGGTCTCGTTTACGAAATAAATGTCTATATACATGAGACAACGTTTATATAACTTTAGAGAATACAACTGAACATGAGAAAGCATTATGTATGGAATACGGTGAGAAGGGCGGCTTTCAGCATCCTGGCTTCGTACGTCACATTGCATTTGACCTTCGACTCGGACGCCGCTTCGAACAAGTCATCAGGAACTGTGTAGATAGTCCTTCCTGGACCCTCACACTTTGTGAGGAAGCTGATCAACTCGTGAACAACAGAGTCTCGCATCACCAAAGTGTTCCGGGCAATCGTCTCGATCGTGGCAACAATGCACCGTTTTGCGTAGTACCACGTGTCCACTCCCAACTTTCTCTCTGGCGGTTCCAGAGCTTTGATGACTCGAGTGATACCAAATTCGTAGTTTCCCTGAACCTGATTGTATGGGGGATGCTTTGAATGAACCGACCTTGCTACAATACAAACTACCAATCACGAGACTGATAATCGAGTTATGGAAGTACTTCTCATTGGGATTCTCCTCATAAGCCCTCTCTTCTTCTCTCTCCACTTTCCTCAAAAGCTCTTCCGCTTCTTCATTCTGATTCGTCATGATGTAACAGACGACGAGGTTAGCTAGAATCATCGCGGGCACTTCCAAGATCTGAAAATAGACGTGATTGGTTTATTATGTTTCCATTTTCTCGGTCTCACCCCTTCATCAAATTTCTGACGTAGAATCGGTTCGTAGAAGTTTGCCGCCTCCATGTACTTCTTCTCCTGCATGAAGATCGTGTGTCCGACATTCAGCTTCCAAGTCAGATTGTCTTTGCAGTAATCATACGAGTTTCTAACAGAAGCAATTTTGAAATTGCTATATGTTCATATCTCTCACCTAAAGAGCTTTTCCACAGACTGGTAGTCTCTCTTGTCCCAGTAATACTTTGCGTGGGTCATGAGAACGGGCAGGTACAACTCCAGAGATTCATCATATGATTCCACCAGATTCCTCATCTCGTTGTCGTCCTGTTCTCTTTTCTGATCCTGAATTTGCATCAATAAACAAACATTCGTTTGACCACAGGATTCACCTTTTTCATCTGAATCTCAGTTGCTATTTTGCGGAGTTTCTCCAAGCAGTCCTTCTCCAACTGCTCCAACTTTTTCAGACTTTCTTCTGGATTTGTTGGCATGTAAATCATTGATTCCAGAAGTTGGAATTGATACTGAAAACGAAGTAATCAGAGAACAAATTGAAACTGATCCCAACTTCATTGAGACAGTAAAACGTGTGGCTCGGATTCTCAGCCAACACATCCGCCGCCAGTCCAAAGTAATCATTCTTGCAGTAGAGGAACAGAAGATTCGGAAACGTCTCTTGAGGGAATGGGTTTATGCCGAGAAGGAACTGCAGTTTGGCAGAGCTGTCGCCGAAGTCTGTCAACGCATTGCTAATTGCCTAGAATCAAGGAATGAGAATGTGGAGATGAGACAGACCAACCGTGTTGTGCAGAGTGATCGGGTCCGCGTCGTGCTCGTTTCTCGGTGGCATGTCTGTCAGACACTCTTTTGCTGCTTTGACTGGAATTGACAGTTTCTTTTCTAAAAATATCCAACAACTAACAATCTTTAGTTCGATAATAAATGGCAAACTTCAGGTTGAATGCCTCAATCAAAGCAGAGTCGTGTAGCTTCTGAGTGTTCTGTATCGAGTTCACATCAGCTCCCGCAGTGACCATTCCAACGTGAAATTCTGAACATAGGTTATGAAACTGAATTCAATGATCTGAGAGACCAGGAAACTCCTTCGCCCCTTGCTTGATTATGTTTCCAAGTAGATTCAAGGCGCTGTTGTAGTCTCGTCGTCGGTAGTGGCAAAGAGCGATGGAGTAGGCGAGATCTGGCTGAAATTGGAGTTGAGAGGAGTTATTTTTTTCGAGCCTGAGTTTCGTAATCTGACAGCCCACTCCCGAACCCGGCATCCAAGTGTTTGCGAATCGAACTGCTCTCAGTTGTTTTCGTCCGCTACAATAGCTTGCAAACGCGTCCCCCTCTCCTCACACATTCCGCTTCGAAAGGCTTTAGTTCTGCGTGCCGCCCGTTTGATTCGTGGAGGCTGTCTTCCGTCTCTCCCTGTTACACACTCCTTCCCACCTTATATCCGGAGAACTCCGTGGCCTGGTTGAACTTCTCGAGTGCTTCACCGTAGTTCCCTTCCTCAAATAGAATTGTTGTCGGACTGATACTGCCTGTGACGTCACAAACCAACCTTGTAATCAATGCACGCAGTGTTTATGAGTACAGCTGCATCGTCTGCGGGTAGCTGATCAACCAGTATCCGACAGTTCACCAGATCATCTTCCTGGTATTTGATAGCCGCTTCCAGTTTTATGCTCTCATTTAACATCGTATCGTCTTGGATCTGTAACCCAGTATCTCTTTCTCCCCTTTTCTTTGTAAACAAACAGTTGACACAACAGCCAATGCATCAGCAGGTCTGAATGCATGATACAGAGCCTGTGCATGGTACAGTTTATATTGTGGGTGATTCGGATAGATGTAGGTGAGTTGGTTGTAGCAGTCCGCGGCGTTCATGAAGTCTTGTGTGTAATAGTAGCAGTACGCCAAGAGAGATAACGCCGCCAGATTCTGAAAAACATATCACCTGTTCCTTTCGCAGTCTGATTCACGTTCTATCAAGAAATCTGTCAGTTCGGATTACTGTAGACCTTAGTTGGTGATCTCTGGCAACCTCTCGCCTCTCGGTAATGCAAATGCGCTCCACCGCACGAATAGAGACAAATTCAAAAGATGAGCGCAGATGTCGGCACATGTGTCTCACTTGTTTCTGACCTTTTTATCACTCATCCATCTGTTTTTTGCGGTTTTCTTGCGGAATTTTTTGTTTCGAGTGCCGATAATTTGTTAAAAATTCAAAACCGCACAGTATTTCTTCTTTATTTCGCTACAAAGCAAATCGTTCAGTTAAAACAAAGTCTCTTCCTTTTTTTAAAAAGAGATAATTGATTTTGATAACAAAACACTCGATCAAAAACGTTTTTCCTGTTTTCACAAAAGTAGTTGCTATTCTTATCAATAAATTAGCGATTTCGCGACTGCGGAAATCGCGCGCCTATCAAATTCGAACAACTGCAAAACCTACTTTCGGGTTTCGTTCGTGTTGATATTGAAGAATGCGAATTGCATCGTTGAACTTTTGTTCGTGAATCTGAACGTTCTGTCTTGGGAACATTTCTGATTCCTATTCGTCTTTTCTTACCAATCCGTATATCGTGCTCGTGAATTCGCCTTCCTTGATGTTTAGAATATTCATGTTTTGAAGCAAGTTTATTACTTAAAAACAATGAAAATAGTTATAAACGAATGTTAGGAATAGAACCAGGTTTGCCAGACCCTGGTGTGAGGGCCATGCGGGTTTCCATTCGTATCCATGGCAACCGTTGAAAACAGGAAATAGTGTAGAGCTCTAGGAGAATCAGGCGTCGGCGTTTATGCTTTCATTTGATGGTTTGGTGACTGCAGGGAAATCCTAATTTTACTTATATTTAGTTTCTTGGCTTTTCATCGAGAGTCAGATTAATTCTTATGTATCTTTCAATGTCATTGCAACTGAACAAATTTCTCGATTTGCATGCTCACATTCTGCCCGTCTCTCCCATCTCCCTTCCCCTCTACTTCTCCATTTTCTCGTCTTTCCAACTCTAAATTATGATTCAACGCCTACGCCGCGTCTCCGTCTCCTTTCTGGCGCCCGCGTTATTTATTGATTCTGTCCATTCTTTCCGTTTATGCTCTGTTCGTTACGTTTGAATTTCGATGACTCAGTAGTTCCTTGCCGCGGCCGCTTATACTATCTATCACTACTGAATTTGCCAATTTCGCCATTTTTCTCTGGGTGTGATAAAGGAAAAAATCGGTGTTTGGACTCTGCGTTGGTTTCTCTGCCCTTTCTGCATATATTCCACTAACGGCGTGAAGACGCCGTTCGTAGTACATGAACTATAAGGTCAGTTCTGGTCTGACTTCTCTATTTCTCTCGGAGAACTGATACAAGACTCCCGTCAATTCTTTTCTCCTCTTATCTTATCTTCTATGTACTTCTCTTCAAACTTCCTGAGTTTCTGAAAACTTTGTCAAATTGATTAACACCAATTAATTCATTTCCAGGCTTGAAGATGACACCTTCCGAGAGTGAGACGCAAAGATCACATGAAAGAAAGCGGAAGTCCGGTTAGTCAGAGACATTCTATGCGAGATTCTAATTGATGACTTTTCCAGAAGCATCGAAAGCGACGAAGAAGCGTGTGAAAGAAGAAGAGAAAGAGAACGTGCAGAAGACTAAGTCCGTGTCGCCGAACTCTCTTCCTGGATCGTCCCGCGAGTCATCTCTGCACCTCATTGCACTGTCCAGGGCTCAACAGAGAAAGAGCCAGAAACCAATCAAGAACTATGCTGGTTCTTCAATGGCAAGCGAGACCCGTAAGTAAGAGACGAGGTACCCAATCAATTGATATTTTGTTCAGCTAACACGTTTGTGAAGAACACACTTGAGACAATGAGCAGCCGACGTCCACAACTGTTTCGAACTGAAGACATCATCAGGAAACAAAACATGATCGAGAACAAAGCCCAAAACCGTTCTCGTCAAAACTCGAACATCTCCGAGACGTATGTAAACATCAAGCACAGATTGGTATGTTTTTACTTGTTTCGGTACTCATAGAATTTTGAACAGGGTGCCAAAACCCGTGAATGCATCGTGTTCGAAGTGGTTTCCGACAAGTTGCTGTCGTGGTCGGAGGGACTGATATCCCCAACAGGTAAGTCTAGAACAACTGTGCTGGAAAAACTGATCAAAGCATTTTGCAGGCAATGAAGGTCTGGCGAGAGTCCAATTGTTTGGTATCTATGTCAATAAAAATGGGACAGTTGAAGTTGTAAGAACTTGACTAGAGAAGGAACCTTCAAAACATTCACTTGATTCCAGGTTGAAGAAGGAGTCTCGCTCATTCCTGTCGGATCGGATGCTCTCCAGAAACCGCAGTTCGAGAAAAAGATTTTCTGTTTCAATAAAGTGAAGTCTGAACTGAAAAGTATCTACGTTGGTGTTGTGGTGACTCGGCTGGTTAGCGGCATCGGCGGAAAAAACGGTAGATGCAGTAAGTTTTCCAAAATGTTTTTCAAAAATTATCAAGCCTCAGGACGGAACAGCGCAGTCCTGGCTAGTGGCGAGGACGTGGAGTGCAGGATGGTTACCCGGTCCGGATGTTGTATTCTGTACGACAAAGAGAAGGACATCGACTATCTGGGAAGCAATTCAGTCCATCATATTGTACTTCAGTGCGTTTATGAAAACATTCCTACAGATCTAGAAGCAAACGTTTGCAGGAATTGCAAAGATAATGAAGATTACTCTCTGGACAACACTTCGTTGAGTTCGATAAAGGATTGGTTCAAAAATGAGAAAAATCTTAAAATGGCCAAGAAAAATAATGGAGATAAAGACGTAGGTTCAATATGGAAAGTCCACTAAGAAAAAGCGTCGTTCAGAACTCTCGGTTCCCCCGTCTCCAGATAGTGACCGACGAGCCAAAGAGAACCAAAGAAGCTTATGGCAATGATACCAAAAACCGCCAGCATTCGAAGGCTCGATCTCTGCCGGCCAAGACTATCAGAAAGATGTAAGGAATACTTGTTTTTTTCAAGTTACTAAGCCAAGACTAACAATTGTTTTGCCGTTTCCTCACTAGGTTCACTTTATTTCAGCACATACGAGTTCCGATCGGGCGATGTGGCTCTTCCTGGGCGCATTTTCAAGTTAGTTTCCACCTCACATTGCAGCAAGTTATATGATTGCTTTTCTTCAGGACCATAGAGAAAGATGGAGTCATTTGTCCGTTCCGGAACCTCAACTTCTACACTATCGACCGTTTGTTCTTGAACATGAAAGCGAATTATCCATGCTTCTCCTACCATAAGGTGAGCTTCGCAAACCGAATGAATCGAACTTTTAACGTTTGTAGACACACGTCGATGTAAACACTGCCACAGTCTCCATTTTCGGTGATGCCGAGTTCTTCGAGGAGACAACCGGCGCGACAAACTATTGTTTTTACCGTCGCATGTCGAACCGGAAAATCCCTCTGTTGGAGAATCGACAAGTCAACAACGCAGTCATCCACGGAGACAGAAAAAAACGTGATGCTCCGAAGAAGAATGCTCCGAAAAACAATGCTCCGAGGAATAATGTTCCGGGTCTCGGAGAGAGAAAGTACGGATTGGACTTCATCCAGACTACCGCTCAACTCCCAGTGCTGGACGTTGTCTATAAAAAGAGGTAGAGTAAATGCAATTAATAGACTGGTCTGATTATTGAAATATGCTCTCCTTCAGAAACACGACCAACTCGATAATTCCGAAAGTCGAAGCGTGGCAGAACAAGTCAGCTGGAAGTTCGAAGCCGGTGAAGGAGAAGACGAGGAGACAAGAAGAACGAGAGCGAAAAGACGCCGAGAAGTTCAAGAATGAACACTACCCACTGAACAACGCTGCCATGTTCTGTGACGTCGCCATCATCAATCAAGACCACGTGAGTTGATTCACCACCAAAACGTTTCTATCGTTCGTTTTCCAGCGCATATTGGTTAACATGACCAGTGATCACCTGATGCAGGTGGTCGAGAAGGCAATGACTCAAAAGGAAATCGATGTTGAGAAACAGCGTTGTTTAGAGGTGCTTGCCAAGGTGAAGAAAGCTAAGAAAGCCGCTCCCGGTTCGGAACCAAGGGGAAGTGACGACCTCGACATCGAAGAGAATCCCATTCCCAACTTCGCCGAGCTGTTCTTCCCGTATGGAATGAATGAGCTTTACAACAGTTTCCTTCGCTTGTAAGTTTTCCAGAAACTTTGAAAGTTCTGAATCTAAAATTTGCAGTTTCTTGTCGGAAGCTGGGATCCGCCCGGGAGAGTTGACTGCGGAATGGAAGTCCCGTATAATGGTAAGTAGATAAGAAAACTGAAAATTGAAATGTGGATTGGATTCAGAATGGATTCCTGCTGAAAAACCATCGCCGGCTTTTCGAAAACAACTTGGACAGCATCTTCAAAAAACATCTGCAATTAATTGCATTGAACACCCCGGGCTGGTTGGAAAAACATATCACCCTTCCGATGCAGCAGCTGATGCACCTCAAGAAGCAATGGCGTCAGGAGAAAGCTCTCCATGACTAATCACTACTGATTTATTTACTCATATTTAGGCTGATTACCCTGTTCTCTTTCCCCTCCACCTCATCAAAAAGATCTACGTCTTAAAACGAGTTCCCTTTCCTTCATTTGTCTTTCTCTTTAGTTCCTTTCCAAAGTCCCTGTTTCCGTTTGCTACTCCATGACTTCTCGTTTTCATTCAGTCTCAATTGCTTTCTTTACCGCATCCTCACTTATTTCACTATATTTCTATTCTGATTTGTACTTCAAATACTGCTCCACTCATATTTCTCACCATTGTGCCTCACATCGTTTCATCTATCCCAGTTTATTTCTAATCCATAACACTAATTTTTTCATTGTTCTATCCTTTCTGTTAATAAACTCAATCTTATCATCTGAAACTGATTTGAGAAAAAATGTCCAAGTATCAATTGGTTATCTTTCTGGGAAGAGTTTCTCGAGGACTCGGAATGATTCTGTTTCAGATGAATTCATCGGGAGAAGGTTGTTCCGAAATGAAACGATCGGAGACAGGCCCATCCGGGAACGGGAAGCATCCAGAGGGATTGAGAAGGGTCCGAGAACCACTTCCAAGTGAGTCGAGCGCCTTCTGTTTATCCTGATAACTGATTCCTGACATCAACTACTCAATCTTGTTCAGACCACGTGCACATTCCGTTCGACGGGCTCATCTACGAATCCAAGAATCATCCGAAGTTCGAACGTCCCCCAAAGTTTGTCTCGGAGTACTGTGTCAAATACAATAGGTACGTAAGCCATGGAGAAGATCTACCCTAGCAACCAGGGAATCTTTCCAGAGAGATTCAACTCGGCCGAATGCGCGCCAAGAAGTTCCACGACAAACACATGTACAGTCGACCGAACTCTTTCTCGTTTGACTTGAATGCTGGACTCGAAACCTTTGATCCAAAGGAAGGCGATGAGAAGTTGGATGTGCTGCTCGAGTGGATCAGAAAGATGTCTCCGGAGGGAGGAAGACTCAAGAAAGCAGTGTACGAGGCGGATATTGTGTGTTGGAGAGGACTGTTGACGAAGTTGGCGACGACGATTTATGATAAAGAGGCGGGATGGAGGGTGAAGGCGGTGAAACGGAGGGGAGTGATATTCCTTTTGGAGGAGAAGACAGAGCAAGCGAAGGCAAGGTGAGAGGACTTGTTGAGACATCCACTATGTTTCCATTTCAGAGAAGCCAATGAGACAGACATGCAGAAACGAATGAGCTACTGGGGACACAAGTTCGAGCAGTACGTTACCAAAGATGATGACGCGGTAAGTAGTGAGAGCCACTGAACATAAAACAATCGATGCAGTTCAGGAAGAACCGGACACGTCGAGCCCGCTGACCACAAAGGAGGAATACGCAGTGGTGTGTCGCAATGACATCTTGACTGATCCTCGTCTGCATCCGGAACGACGGTCTCTGCGGATTCTGTATTCTGGAGAAGTGGATTGTCTCGACAAATACGGAAACATGATAGAGCTGAAGACGCAGAACGGACAGCTACATGCCGGATTCTGGAAGTCCTCAAAATCCCTGAAATGGTGGCTGCAGTCTTCATTAGTCAACGTCAACAGTATCATCGTGGGACATCGGGATCGCGACGGATTCGTTGGTTCTCTCTCAGCTGTTTCGATGCATGATATGCCGCAACGAGCCACTTGGAACTTCCGAGCCTGTTTCGACTTCACTTCAACCATCCTCACCTACGTTTCCAACTGTCTAGAAACGGAAGGAAGTGCGTGTCTGGTCGAGTATCACAGCGAGCAGGGTCTTCAAAAGGGAATCCAGATGCGACGAATTCCAGCAGAAGAGTGCGACTACGTCCCCGAAAGCTTTCTCGAAAAGTACTATTGATAATTTATCTCATTCATTCACTTGTATCAGTTCAATTTGTGATCTTTATGAAACGATTATCATTGCTTATCAAAGAATCAGCCGTTCCGATAAGACACGAACGACTGCGCCGTGTCCGAATCGAGCAAAAATGGCAGAATGCCAAGCGAGAAGAACGTGACTGACCGCCACCTCGTTATCCATTTCCATCGCCTTGTAGACATAGTTCATAAGAAGATCTCCCTCTGCCACAGACAGTTTCTGTACTGTTTTCTCGATCTCTGTTGATTTGAAAGACACGAGGACTTCGGTGACCAGACGGATCGCCGTGATCCTCTTCTCCTGCAACCACCCATCCTCTCTGATCTATTTCCTCAACTCACTTGTTCCTTTCGATGCGGAGGTGACACGAGGCATTCTCGAAGAGCATCTTCCAGAAGACCCGAACCGATCATCAGCCTGACTTTCTGTTCATCTGGACCTGTCATCGACTCGTCGGAACCATCAGTGATATCCTCGAAACGTTGTGGATGCAGAGAATCAATATCGATTCTCCTGAAGCCAGTTGTCATTTTCGAATGTGTTGCGAGGAGAGAAGACGGAGGAACTAGCAGATTCGGAAACCATTCGGTACTTATTCTAGGATTAGGCGAGGCTTTGTGAGACAAGACAAACATGTTTGTTTATGACAAAACACTCGATCATTTATTCACATGCGAGAAAATACACTAGAATACTATGAAATAAAAATCATATGACACAGAATGTGGGAATTAGACTTGATTGGTCTAATTCGGGTTCCGGCTGCGGAGCACACGAGTCTTCACAGAGCCATCCCTAGCTGCAGCACTGAGCTTCGCGTTCTCCTGACGCAGCTTTTCGATCTCTACGTCTTTGTCGATGAGCTTCTGCCGGGTCTTGTCGATGTAGCTCATCTGCAAAAACCCATAATCAACAGTCTCCGTGATTAGAAACATACCTTATCCTTTCTGGTGCCCAGCTGGGAGTTGATGGTGTTCGAATCGTCGTCGTGCTGCTTCTGGAGACTCTCGATCTTTCCCTGAAGCGTGCAAATTGTCGATTCGTAGCGTTCACGTTGCTTCTTGAACTCTGCTCTGACTTCGTCTCTGACCTTTGCCTCAGCCTGCTCCAATGCCTCGAGCTTTGAGCTTTCGAAGAGCCTGAACAGAACCATCATATTCGTCTAAACGTCGAAAACAAACTTCTTCATGCTGGCCATCTTCTCGTCGAACTCTTGATTGGCAGCTTTCTGTTGCTCCTGGGAAGTTTTCTTGTGAAGTGCCAGGGCCTTTTTAGCAGTTTCGAGGCTCTTTTCACGGTCCTTCACTTCTTCTTCCGCCTTGAATTTGATGTTTCGAAGATCAGTCTGGTGGCCTGCGAACGCATCCGCTCTCTCCTTCTTGTGCTTCTCGATAGTCTCCTGAAACTCAAACTGTAAATACAACAACTTCCTCAATTCCTCACCAGCAACTGCTTCTCGTTGTTCTGGGACTCTTCTAGCTTGAAATTGGCGATCCTGAGATCTGCCTCCAAGCCAGCTGTCCTCTCCAACTCTGCTTTCAGACTGCGCACTTCGGAGACGGCGGAACTGCTGCGCTGGACACTTTGCTCCAACTGTGCGATGAGACCCGTTTTCTGACTCATTTCCGATGCAATCCGCTTCAGCTCGACTTCTTTCGCGTTCAGCGACTCCCGCAACTGTTCTTTTTCAGCTGTCACGAGTGCGCACGACTTGTTCAGGTTGTCGATGGTCACGTCTCTCTCGGATAGCTTCTGTCCTTGCGACTTCAACGACTTCAGCAACTGCTCGTTTTCAGCTGTCAAGATTGCGTACGACTTGTTCAGGTTGTCGATGATCACGTCTCGCTCGAAAAGCTTCTGTCCTTGCGACTCGTCGAGATCCTGTTGATGGGTAGCGTAGTGTTCACGCAGCTCTGAAACTCCGAAATTAGAATCCAAAAAAACTCATTTCCTACGTACCGTCGAACTCTTTGCCGAACTTCTCTTCCATCGCGGCTTTCTCGTTTTTGAGGTGCGCGTAGTCGACTTTCTGCGTTTCGATCATCGTGAGCAGGCTGGTCAGCGTTTCGCCTCCTTTCATCACTTTCTCGGTCAAATGGCCGTTCTCAGAGTTGAGTTCGTCCACCTGCGCCGTTAGAGATTCGATCCTGAAATGCAGCCATCAAAAAAGTAAATCAAGAGGTACCCACTTGGCTTGTGATGACACCGCTGCTGTTTCGCGAGCCTCCTGCTCCTTGTACATGTCTTCGAGAGCCTTCTCAAGCTTGTTTTTCAGAGTTTGGCACTCGGCTTCCAGTGTGGCGATCCGAATTTCGCTCTCCTGCAGTTTTGTGTCACTGTCAGACTCCTCGTCGTCGATTGCAGGCGACGGCTTGTAGAGAGTTTCGCGACGGGGGTTTCTCGAGCTGCTCTGACGCTTCTTGACACGAGGAGTTTGGAAGTTGAAAGTGGTGTTCAAGAACTTCTCCGCGTTCTCATCACGCTCCTCTTGGAGGTCCTGACACCGCTTCTCACTTGCCTCCAACTCGAATTTCAGCTGGAATTGAAGATTTTTGATCAAAGAAACACGTAGTCATTAATACCGTCCGCATCTTTTCATACACTTCATCCTCTGAGTCGCCAACAGTGACAAACTCCTTGATGTGGGAAGGCAATTCGCAGTTTGTGCCGATGCGATACTTCACGAGACCGACATTATACTTGGATCGCAACTCTGCGGTTTCCGCCTTGAGAGCCGTGTTTTCAGCAGCGAGACGCTGCAGATGCTCTTCCGTGTCGTCCAGGCGTCTTGCGAACTCTGAAACTCATAATCGAAAGGCATCTCCTTTTTATCAACAAACCTTCTCTCGCTTTCGCTCGAGTCTCATCGATCTCCTGCCGCAACTGTTGAATTGCCTTCTTGTAGCTGTTCTCCTGATCGCCGGACATGATTTCGTTACGAAGGACTTTGTTTTTGATCAGTGTGCAAGCTTCAGCGAACTGGAGTGTTGAAGAGCTTTCGCTGATGAAAGAACGATCTGGATGCATGTTCACGATGACTGCAGTCTTCGAGTTTCCTCCCAGCGAGTTTTTGAGGATGTGCGTGAGGTACGAGTCGCGGTAAGGGATGAATGACTGAGCAGAGGTCGGCTTGGCGAGCATCCGGATGCAACGTCCCAGCACGGTCAAGGACGAGTTGATGTTGGTTGCTTCCTTGAGACGCTCTCCAGAAGACTTTGTATGAGCTTGACGTTCAGAACCAGCAAGATCGACGAGGTTCAGAGTAGACTTCCGAGTCGTGCGCATGTCGCCATTCACTTCATCCACGGAGATCTTGATGATGAGAAGTGCATGGGATCTCGAAGAATCGCGATTCATCGCTGTCGCGCCAGTGCGTCTCGATTGCCATCCTCTCTTCACAATCTTCATCAAATCAAGCGAATTGTCGACACTCTCAGCTTTGGCTCCAGCGAGAACAATGTCATTCCCGATGTCACGGAGATTGATTTTGCTCGAGCTTTGAACACTGAGCAAGTCGAAAATCTCTTCGTTGTACAGCTCGACGAACTCGACATCAACTTGAAACGAGAACTTCTGGCATTCCTCTGCTTTCTTCTCGAGTATGTCGAACAGGTGTTCAATGGTACGAGGGATGAGTCCTTTGGCAAGAGGGTCTGACCACGAATCGGACGGGCCAAGCATCGTGTGCGTCTTTCCAGAGCTGAAAACAGATAATGTTTCAAGGAAACAACTTCAGAGATCTCACCCTGTCTGTCCATACGCGAAGATAGTGACGTTGATACCTTCAGTGCACTCCTCAGTGAGTTTCTGGGCAACTGAAGTGAATACATCCTGTTGCGAGGCATCACTGGAGAAGATACGATGCAGCTCGTACGTTTTCTCTGCTTTTCCATCGGCTTCGATTCTCACATGAGTCTTGTCGACGACGGTCATAGCCGTGTCGCTGTTTCCGTTGGCGGACGGACGCAAACGCCCATACACTTTGAGATAGTGCGACATGGGAATCCTGAAACAAGAAGAATCGAAATAAAGTTCAGGAAAGTAAAAAGAATTTACGAACTTGGACACGAAACTAGCAGAAGAAAAGTCTATTTTCGTTTTCAAATTTTTGAATGACATCTAAATGATGAGAAAGAGCAGCACCTTTTGCTTGGAAATGCGGAACTCAGGGTTAAACAGGTGTGGATTTGATGGAAAACATAAAAGAAGTCAATTGAGCAACAAGAATTGACAATTTCAACGAGAAAATTCAAAAAACGATGAGAAACGACGAGAAAATTCGCCAGAATGACCGAAATTTAGGCCAGGAGAAAAAAAAAGTGGAAAAATGGCGCCGAGAATTCGAAATTCACAGTTTGCCGCCGAGCGGAATAACGGAGTGTCGTTCGGAAAAACCGTAACTGGGCACTCATTTCAATGTTTCGCTGCGAGACCCGGAAAAGAAACTTTTGACATGCGCCTTTCATGTAGAGTTTTTCATTGCGATTATTGTTTTTTTAGAATTCTTCTTGGAAGAATTCAAATTATACCTGTGGAAACTTAAAAATGTCACTGTCTGCACAATAAACTTCACACTCTTCCCACTTTGCAAACCAATTATCTTTCCCCATGTTGTGATTCGAAAAAATAGCATGTAAACTTTGGAAACAGAAGAACGAATGTATTCATCACAAAATGACAAACTTTCGAAGTGAGAATTGATAAATTGTACCCAATTTCAACCGGACGGCTGAGAGAAAAAACAATAGAAAGCGGAAATTTGTTATCTAACTGATTATTATGCCATGGAAAAGGTAACGGGTAGAGGGAAGAAGCATGAACAAGGCGATGGAAATTCTCTAGCTGGAATTCAGACTGGCTGGCAAAACGAGCGGATTGTACAGTGGACGGGGAGAGTTGAAGGAACAGAATATGTGGTGTATTATGGCTGATTGAGATAAGACACTCGCAACGATTTCATCTATCTACACGGCTCCTAGGCTTTAGAGTTCTTCATTCTGGCTATCACTTCCTCCGTGACCATGAGCTGGTCATCAGGGTGCTCTCCGTATTCGGGCAGTTCTTCGAGAATCTGGAACAAGTAAACAGTTAAATAAGTTGGAATGAATACGAACACTGTACCTTGACTAAATTATCAATTCCTATCAGGTATCCGTCCTCATTGTTCCCAGGAACCCACGGTGTCCTGTGATTCAGAGTCCGACCATTCGGCACCTGTGAGCTCTTCGCGAAGTCGATCATCCAGCAACCGACTTTCTCGGTGTCAAACACGATCAGAATACTGCTTCCGACGACTTCGTGCGAAGCGAAGAACGTCGAGTGTTCGATGGCTTTTCGCATGTCTTTGAGTCTCTCGATCAACTGTTTCCGCACTCTGCTTCTTTGGTCTCCAAAGAAGTCTACGAATGTGGTGGCAACGTCTTCAACTGTCCGAACTTTCTTGAAGTTCTTTTCCAAGGCGCCTTCGAGTCTCTGAAAGTCCATAATCATAATGATTCCCGGTTTCCGATCTTTCTCACCTTCGCCGCCTCGATTCGGAATCCGAGCTGTGCAGTGCTGCTCTCTCGCTCTCTGAACTGCATGTAGCGAAGTTTGGTGATAGCTCCACACTTCCTTTCCTCTTCCGTCGGTTCATCATTATCAATTGCTACCATCTTGTCAAACAGGTCTGTTCTCTTCTTTGTATTTGACACTTCTGATTCCAAGAAAGTCCTTGTGCCGACCTTGATATCCATGATTGCTGTTTTCGTTGGATCGTGGAACTGCTGCAGGAGATCTTCGATTTCGATGAAATCTAAAACACTTCACCATAAACTCTTTGTTTCCCATTCTTGTCACTAACGTTCTTCGTTCTTCTCCAGTTCATTGTAGTACTTTGGAGTGAATCCTTCCAGTGCGGGGTCTCTCGAAATGTTCTTGTAAGCCCTTCCCTCTCCACAGTTCGCACACTGCTTCTTGTACAACGTGTGAGGTGTGGCTGGCACGATGCTGCCTGCAATCATTCCCGTTTCCCTCAAACCGGACGTGTCTCTCTCACGAACCTTCGTGTCCCGACAACTGCACCCACTTCTTGAGTCGCTCTTTCAGCCAGACATCCATCGGCAGAGCTGTGATGGCCATGGTCTCGACGGATACCTGCAATCTGAACTTGTTGCCACGTCATAGTCAGTCACTTGCGTCACGCGCCCTTTGTAATCCGTTTTAGAAACCGCCTGATAACGACACTGTCGCTATTTTTCCCGTTTTCTCACTTTTTAATTATATCAATCATCGCACCGAAAGTCAAAGTTATAATTTCTGCGTTACGAAGTGAAAGGAAATCAAAATCAATCCGATTAGAAGGAAGAAAATACCAAAAGAAGCACGAGACTTGGAGGGAAAGAAATGAACAACACGTCACCTGCTGCTCGTCGTCGACCACATCTTCGCAGCACGACTGCGTACGTCTTCCGATTCCCAGACGACGTCCCAGATCGAAACTGGCTTCGTGGTACCGAGTATGCCAGATATCGGCTAGTTTCGGTCTCACGAATCGGAGCATTTTTCCGGATCTTTTGCGGATCAGCGTGGAATATGGAGGTCTCGGAGGACGCTCATTCTGACTGTCTGAATGGGCTGCATCCTCGAGAAGATGGTCTTCTGAGGGTTCTTCTTCGAGGCTGCACAAATCGATCGAAGCGATCTTAGTGAGGTGTGCAGCTCGACGTAGTTGACGATGTTGAGCACTCATTGATACAGGTAGAATAAGGGAATCAGATGGCGTGTCGAGTAACTAATAAGTCAGAGAGAGTCGTAATAAAAGTAGAGTGATCAACTAATGATAACGAGCTGCTCGTCGGTGCTTCGCCCCGCCCCCTTTTTCACTTTCCTATTTTCACTTCTACATGTGTGCTTTCCGTCTGGCGCCTCTCCGGCAGAGGAGCGAGTCTTCTTGATAACGAAGACCCGTAGTGTTTTGTGTGCGAGGAATGCAAGTGTTTGACGGTTTTCTTCTCCTGACGAATACGTATTTTGAGAGCAGGTGACTCGGTTTGTAAGTAGGTCATAAAGATATGGAACGAAGCCGAAAGCGGCGTGAACTTTGATGGTTTTGGGTGCACGGCAAACAGAAAAACAAGACGTTCCAGCCGTAAAACAACTAGAATGGAGTGAAAGACGGAGAGAGAGTGAGAGCAGAGAGAGACGGAGAACAAGACAGTGGAGCATTGACCTTGGGTCGAAAACTCGGTCGTCTAATAAACAAACAAAATAGTTATTTAGCCGCCTACTTCTTTCCGCTTTTTCTGTTTGATCAGTGTCTATCTAACGACAACTATCTTGAGCGATACTATGAAGAAAAACTACAGAAAACTAAAACTAAAAACTAAAGTTTAAAAACAAAACATTTCAGGTGGGAGGAAAGAATTTGAACCAAATAATCAATAGAAATAATCCGAAAATTGAAGTTTAGTGAGGAATGGGCGGAAGGAAGAAAAGAGGGATGAAGGTTTAGAGAGGGGAAACGGAGGAACAACTTTGATCTTTCGAAATGACCACTGGTTTAGCGATTTGAAGTTTAGGTAATGAAAAAGTGGAGAACTGACCTGTACGAGTTTGCCAAAGGCATCACAGAAAGCGCGATGCTCGCAGGATTCGGGAGACGGCTTCGGGGCGAACTGAGGGCTGGCCGGCCGGGTGGCTGGGTAGGGGAAGCAGCTGATTATCTGAAAGTGACAATGGTTAGATAGGGCTGTTCTGGGTACGGCGAATCGACGTGTAAGCACCTTATCGGCGTAAGGTGTTTGCTAACGTCTTTGATGATTTCGACAAGTGACTAAAGCGATGTTTGGATTAGGACTTGTGAAGGAACCCCTTTGGAATAGGACTTCTAATGGAATTGAGAACACTGCGTAGCCGTTTGAATTGAATAAATTGAATTGATAAAGGGTTAAAGGATTAAATTTAATCCGAACACATGGGAAAACTAACATTGGCTGCCATTCGTTTCAGCAAGAGACTCTTCTGTGGAGAGTATCTCTCTGTGTCCATTAGCATGAGCTCGGTGAGTTTTTCGAATAACGTAGTCATCAGAGTAAGTGGAAAGAACAGAAGTTGGTTTCGGCACTGTCGGGTAAGGTGTAAAAAAGCCGCTGATAATGCGTGCGGCGCACGCAGAAATTCTGCGTTGACTCTCCGCCTAGAAGGGGCGGGGCTTGTCGGCGTCTCTCCAGGAGACCTTATCTCTCGATGTCTTTAACCACGTATGGCGAATGACGCGACCGACCGGAACGCGCCGAGGGGCGCCTAATTTACGGAAGTTTGATGGCGGTGCGGCAAAACAGCCGTTGTTCTTTAATGATAGGCACACGCAAATAGAGTCGGGGGAGGACGGAATTATAGAATGTCTTGTCAACTATTCCCTAGTTTGTATTCAACTTTTGGCTCACGTCATGCGGAATGCATGAGAATGACACCACGAGGAGCAACTGACTGTAGACGCAACCATAAACAGAACAAACGTCATTGGATCTCTCATTATCCATCTCATGTCTCGACATTGTGAAATTCTGACCTGCTCCTGGCCTATACACGTCAAAGAGTCGAGTGGAAAGAGGGTTGTCAACGAAATGGGTAGAACCCTATCGAAGGAGCAGGTCATTGTGGACGGAAGGAGAGAAAGGTGACTGGAATGGGAAATGTATGTATTTCCAGTCAGGCAACTGAATGACATGTGACCAGAAGGACCTCGTGTGTTTGGTTTGCTTGCCGTTTGAACTCTTCGATGTCTCACTCTTCCCGAAATCAAAGTACCCGGTATAGGATCTTCCGTCTCGGTTTCAGTACGAGTTTAGCATGCGGGTGATGGGAATACGTAGCCCGTTATCAGTGATGTACTCCTGTTGTTGTGCACGCCCACACGTCACTCCCGTATTCGTATCTGTGCTGCTCCGTCCCGACTACATTTTGAACTGTACATATCTGGACCCCATAACTTGTTCCTAACTGTCCCCCTCAACTTGTATTTCTAGTTTGTGTGACCACTAATTTCCATCAACTTCCAATGAACCTTGGTCTGCGTTCAGTCTTTTTCAGACTACAGTTCACTACAGATTCCAGTTCCTAGTTGTTACAGTCTTCTTCGAGCCACTTTCGACACTAATTTAATCTTTCCAAAACAGGTTTTTCCTCGTTTTTCCTCGCTGAAGAGAGGTGAGTAACCAATCTGAGGAGGACAGTGAGTCACTTCCCGTGGGCTGAGACTCTTCTCGCACTGTTTTGGCGCACCGTGCCACACCGGAAAGACAGGAAAACAGAGGACGTCCCACGAGTTGCGAGTCATGCGGTGAATCGAGTGTGCTCGAATACGCGCACCTGTTGCCAGTTCTCAGGCTTATCATCATCGACAAATTATCAGTTCTTCGGTTTTGTTTTATTTATCAACCCGTCAATCATCCAGTCACCGCCAATAGTTTCTACATGCTCGCCCTCCTGCTTCTCAGACTTCCCTAGACCAAAGTGTGTTTGTGTGTATGTTGGATGAGTTGACCTGCCCGGCTAATCGTATGCATAATCGGGCTAGTGGTTGGTCATCACGCCCTTCTCAGAGAAGTGACAAACTGGAAAATGTGTCCCGAATCACAAACAAAAGCATAAAGTGACATCGAGAGGGAAGACCAGCTGTATCAGCAACAATCGGTAGTTCATCTCCAGAAGCCAGAATGATAATTTGCGTGGGAGTCCGTTTTGTGTTTTATAATTTTGTGTTCATCTAAGTTTTATCAAGCAATTATCAAATTATCTCCCGTCATGTGTACGAATCAGAAACATGTGAACGGGCAAAATGATATGTGCTCTGAATACAGTAAGCCTCGTAATCTTATTAACGGTGCAGCCATTCTAAAATAGACAGCAATCCACCGAAAAGTGATCTTGGGAATTACACGTCCAAGGGTCAACTGGTACTATTCTCTAGTAGAAGTTTCAGGTTTCCTATCCACACTTTTGGATAAAGGTGCAGTCCTGGATTGGTCAGAAAGGTCCGAAGGTCAGAACACCAAACCTTCTGGTCAGAGATTCCAGAAGCTTTGATCGTTTCACCCTGCCTATCAAAACGTTTCGTGCGATTCGCTGCCTCGAAAAAGTCTCGCGATACTCGTATATCAGCAGCCTGATTCAGTGATAACACCCATTTTCGTGCAGAATGTTCTTTCAACCCGCTCACGTTTTGAGCTGCTCTGACCGTTATCTCTACGTTTTCTCTGTTTCACCGAACCGATTCGTTGCGAAAAGAATCGGTTGGTCGGCGTGACGCAAACGAGCAGAAATGTGAATGCTACGAGATAACAGAGGTGCGAAAATGGAGCCCAGGGGTCAGTTTTTACGATTTTCGGATGCAACCCCTTGTGAGAAATCTTTGATTTTTCTGCTACGGCTCACCTGCATCAAGCGTTCCTGTGTCGGTGCCGACGGAGGCGTCGACGATGCTTCGGAGTTCATCGTGTCCCGATGGTCACAGACCGACGGCGTCGGGATCTCCTCCCACACGACGAACGTGTCTTCGCGACGACGAGTCTGGTTCCCGCTAATTCTGAAAGTATACAACTTTTAATGGAAGGTAAAGTAGCAATCAAAAGAGTCAATTAAACACTTGAGCTGTGGTTCCAAAAACAATCAAGATTTGACTTTAAACTTTTGAAGAATGGCTAGAGTTTCTTTGGAGAACAAGTTGTATTCAGTTGCAGAAAGGGCATCAAACTTTCACAAATACGTTCTTTGGGCGGTGGAATGGAGGCAGGCTGCACAGACTACAACCACGTCATAATTACGATCACTATCAAAACAATTTGATTGCAAACTGGAACAATAATAACAAGAGGACACCGAGGGAAACTCTTCAAAAAATACAGAAACTGTCAGGGAGTGTTTGGGGAATACCGATGTCTGATTTCAGGTTCTTATTCATGCCTTCTGTCATGTCATGTGAATCGGGATGAAGAGGGAAAGAACTTCCGAGAAAACGAGGAAGAACAATAGTAGTAGTCCTCTGGCGACTGTCAAAGTGACAGACGCGTGAGATCGTTTCTATATTTTTACTCTTTCTCTCTCGTTTCGTTTTTCGGCACAACATAAATTGTCAAAACATTCGTGTCCTTTCTGTTTTCTACCGGTTCTTGAATCAAAAGTGTAGATTTACGGACAATGAGGCCCGTGGAGAAAGTATTCATGAAAGTACATATTCTTTCAGGACCGCTAGATTACCTCGGAATGAAGGAAACCAATACAGATATGTACTCAAAAGTTTTGATTTCAAAGGAATCCTCAACAATCATCCCAGAAAAGAAGCCAGAGAAGAAGCCTAATTAGCTAGACCTCTTCCCGAACTTCCATTCCTGTACTTTAATAAGTTCACTCACTTCAATCTAAGCTTCGAGGGCAACTTCTTGGGTCGTTTCATTCGTTTCTCTTCACCGGAAGACCTGCAAAAAACATGTGACTGGTAGAAATAAAAGAGGAAAAATGGCGATCAGATAAATGAATTTCCATGTTTTTTTGCATCGGCCTTCGGTTTGATTCGATCGATTCGTGACCGAGACGATGGGTGGCCGAGAAGAAAACGAAGAAGAGGAAAGCAAACAAAAACATTTTCATATTATTTCAGACCGTCTGTGTCTGTTTTTTCTTCTCCTACACAAAAGCTCTGATTCCCCGAACAGGTACATTCATTTGGCCCAAACTCACTCTCCCCACGACCAGCATCCTTGACGTTTGTCATGTCGACTTGACCCGACTCCCATTATCTGAAAAAGTATGAGTTTGTTGAGTGAGTTGATCGGGGAACAAGTTACTGCTGACACAGCATTAGGAATAGAGTGATTATGACACGGTTTCACGGAAAATATGTCAAGTTAGTTGTCATCTATGGCGTGAAAGTTTCAGCTGTAGGTTCTGCTAAGTCAGATATCAGCCATTGGTTCAATGAACATCATGATCTGTCCGAATCGAGTACATGCGGCTTATTTCCCGTTGGTTTCTCTGTTTCTATACATTCTAGTCTGTAGCTCTTTTGTTCCCTGAACCAATTGAACCTTCCCTTTCCAACTTCCCCCAACTAACACACTCTCCGGATCCTTCTGCCCGGTTCACGACGCACTCGCTCTTCCTACCCGGTTGCAATACGAAACTCCCCAGGCTTATAGTATTATCAGACCACAACCACCGTTATCAGTGACTCTCTGCTTGCCGCTCTATAATTCGCCCCGTCGCTACCGTGTCCGAATCAATAACTCTTCTCTCTCAAACGAACCTTGGCGTAGATCGCCTCTAGCATTCAATGCTGTCAATGCAAATCGGGCACCGTACGGACGACGTCGCTAGATAGATTCTGGAAAAGAAATTGATTGTTTGCGAATGAAAAAGAGGAGAAATAACAGCAGCTACTGTAGAGAATGTAACTGTTTTTATACGGTTCGACACGAGATTCATTCTGCAATAAAAGGGGGTCCAGTTGAGGTGAGAAAAACGAAAAGAGGGAAGGGAGTGCGGGCTGAAACTCTTCGACAAATGATCAGTTTTACGAGAGAATCGTAAATGTTTAACGGCTCGAGAGTAAAATACAGCAAACCTCATGGTTTTGGAAGGATTCATTCACGAGAATTACTGGATTTATCGGGTGTTTTACAGAGAAATGCAACATGTGGAATGGGAATCATAAAGAGATGCTAATGAGGAAGAGGGAAGGACAACAGTTTACAGGTCTGGTAACAAAACAATGTGACTTTTGTATGTTTGGGTTGGTTCTGCACCGAGGATGCACTTGGATGGATGTGTACTTTGGGGACAGTTTCCAGAATGATCACTACATTTACAGACATGATTCAGACTCACAAAACTGATGGTGTTCCCATCAAAACTTTGCAGCTTTTGATAGATTCTTGACAGGACTTCGGAATGAGCGGACCCAAGCTGAATGTTCAAAAGTATCTGGATCATTAGAACTGTTGGACAATCTTCCTAGATGATGATCAGAAAGTGAGAAGGACCGAATATTTGTCAACATTCCAAACACTGGTCACTCTCTCGCTCACAGTATACATTCTGTTTCTACTTTACAAAAACTTTGAGAACTTCAAAGAAGATGATGGGAATAGAGAGTAGGAACAGATATATTGAAGATGAAATTGAATTTCATTGTCCTCTCTTTGTTATCTTTTCATTTGATAGTTAGTGGTTGTGAGAGATAAAAGTTCTGAAAGAGATCATGAGAAACAGAATGGACACTTTGGAAACGGCGAAACTGAAACAAAACTGACCGACACAGAAAGAGAGGGGAAACCAGTTCTCAGCGAATTGATATCAGAAAGAGAAAAGGTCAAAAGTATGCGGGAAACGAGGGAGAGTCGGGGGGAGACAGTCTCAAGAAACACACATGCATACGCATCGATCTCGCCTTCTTCCGTCGTCGGCCTCTGCACGTCTGCGCCTCGCACTGTTTACTATTTTGACTTGGCGCCCTGAACTGTTCTGGCACTGACATGGTAGCTGCAGCAGATGGCGACGACCGCAAAAAACAATCGTGTTGTGTCGGCGGTGACTGTGGGTGGAAAAGGGAGAAGAGGGGAAGCGATTCAATTCGATTTATATGAAATTGGCACGTCGGATGGTGTGCTACAACGGCAGTCAACAGAGACAGGTTATGATGAAAAACGGTGGGAGAGAGATGGTGTGTTGTGTTCACGTCTCCGCCGAGGCACCACTATCAGAGGCGGCGCAGTTGGCAGCGGGAGCTGATAACTGACTCCTCTTCGTGCCTGTTGACCTACTTTCTTGCTATCAAACAATTGAAACGTAGCAACTGACTGACTGACTCAATCAGAATCGTGGCAATGTTCTGTTACCTCACAGAGCATCTTGGAAAAGAAACGAAGATGGGAATCGGGAGAAGCAGGGACTTAGCGAGTGAGACGCGCAAAAAGCCGGGTATTATATCGAGTTGGGGAACTGATAATGAGCATTCAGGTGACGTTTCGCTTCGAATTGGGAAACACTCGCATTCCAGAGAGAGAGCGGCGCGGCGGGCGACAATACCAGTTGTCTTCCGCCCACGGACGGTTCCGTGGCGGAAAGGAAGTAAGATTTATAATCTAATTACGGTATGAATGAAGACGACACTTACACATTCCTTTTATGACACGGGACACTGTTCTGATCAGAAGGAGAGGGAAGGAGGAGTGGCTGCGAGAAAAAGAACAAAGGGGAATCAAATATGGTATTCAATGGTGATAAGGTGCGTGCATTGAGAAGAAGAAAACGAAGACAATCGAGAAGAAGATGGTGGTGGTCAGCGAGAATGAAGTTGTTGTCGAAGACACGTGACTATCATCTGAAGCATGGCAACATTTCGACATTAGCAGAAATCCTTGTTTGTTAAAAAGTTCTTCAAGGATCTGATTAGAACACTGTGAAGTAGATATCGTCTTGAACTCTGTAAGATGTGACAATCCGTAGGAACAAAATCGCGTTTTTTCTCGGAACTCATAGTCCAGACGTCAGAAATTTTAATGTGTCAGCCAGAACGTCCGCAGCAAAATCAGCTTTACGATTGGGGCCGCAAAAAACTTCGAGAACCGTTCATTTTCTGAAAGTGACCTTCTATTGGCAGTATTCCTAACCCCTGAACTCATCGTGTTGTTTCTGTCAGAAAACACTTTGTTAGAGATATACGCGAGCATCGTGTGAACACTGAGAACAAGTGATTGTTACACTGTACCTCAACATTGATCCACTATTTGCATTCTCAACATTCTAACTGCCAAAAACTGCAATGTTATGATTGTTGCATGTTTCTTCCTCCCCAAACATAGTTGTCTGCTGTCACTTTTCATAAATCACCTCTCCCACCGATCCCCTCGTACTCCATTCCCTGAACTTTTCCTTCCATTGATCCTTGGTTGCCTGCCTCTCCCACTCTCGTCCCTTCTGCCATCCGCCTTCCTCCAGCTCTCGCATCCTTCTCTCGATGCTCCTGTTTCGCAAAATCGTCGTCAGCTCCCCCGTACACCGCATCTGCTCCTCTTCCCCCTACACACTGCTTCCCGCCGGGAGCCTCTTCCTTCTCGCCAGTGTAACATCCCAATGTGTTTTGTGGATTGCCGGCTGTCCCAACTCCGCCTCCCGCCCACCCGTCGTCCCGTCGCTGAGGCTCCCTCGGCTTCTTCACAGCACAACAATCCCCGAACAACATGGTGAGTCCGTCTTCCCTTCTCTTCCTTTCAATAACTTTTCTAAAGTACTGATGCTCTCCGTTTTCAGGCTGAGGACATCGAAGAGATTCTTGCCGAGATCGATGGATCCCAGATTGAGGGTGAGTTGGTCACTTATGGTAGAGAATCGTGTAGTTAACTGTGTGATTTGTAGAGTACCAGAAGTTCTTTGATGCCTTCGACAGAGGAAAGCAAGGATACATCATGGCTACCCAGATCGGACAGATCATGCACTCCATGGAACAGGACTTCGACGAGAAGGTGAGCAATAATCATAGTTTCTTCTTTCTAACACAGTACTAATGTTTTGCATCTCCATCACCACGTTATCTAATTCTAGACCCTCCGCAAACTGATCCGAAAGTTCGACGCTGACGGTTCCGGAAAGCTGGAGTTCGACGAGTTCTGCGCCCTTGTGTACACGGTCGCCAACACGGTCGACAAGGAAACACTGGAAAAAGAACTGCGTGAGGCGTTCCGTCTCTTCGACAAGGAGGTAACACAATAGTATCATGTTCTATCCAACAATATCTTCTTGCAGGGTAACGGATACATCTCGCGACCAACCCTGAAGGCTCTTCTCAAGGAGATCGCCGACGATCTGACCGACCAACAACTCGAGGAGGCCGTCGACGAGATCGACGAGGACGGTTCCGGAAAGATTGAGTTCGAGGAGTTCTGGGAGCTGATGGCCGGAGAGTCTGACTAAATATCCACCCCTTCCTTTCCAATTTTGTGTAAGACTCGCCTGATCTTCTCTTCCCGTGCTACTTCTGTAGCCGGGTTCTGTTGACCAGGTCTTCAAATTTTCGTTTTCTTTCTTTTTTGAAAGTTTTCCTAAAACTCTTTTGCTTATTTCTATAAATTTGCTTTGATAAACTGAATGTATAAAACTTGAAAATCTACAAAGTGTGCTCTCATTGTGAATATTCTTGTCCCCAAAACGGCTAATCCTGTGCCTTCTCTCCGCTATGCGACTCGCCCGTCCACCTCCTAGAATAAGCATTGCGGTCTTCACTAATCCACGCTCCAAATAGTGTCCATCACGGGGCTGCAGCTGCTGATTCAGAAGCCCCGCAGTCCAGGTCTGCGTCTCGTTGCCGTTATCACGAGGGAACTTACTATGGAAACCATCTTGAGAAGCAGCAGATGTAAATATGAATTAGAAATATACACGGAGAAGAAGGAGAGAACCGGGTATTCTCCACCTTCTCTCCTTTCTCCATTCCTTGTTCCCCCCGTTTCTATTCTCGTTCTGTTCCCCAGACTCTCTGACTGAATTCTTGCGTCACACAGCTATAAAACATGGTAGCTCTCTGATTCCTTCGTCCATTGTACGAATTGAAATCATTGCCTGCGTAGGATATATTCAGTGCTAATCCAGTATAAAACCGAGGTCAACGTGCCAATTATTCATTGTGTGCTTGTTTCTGGAATGTTTTTCTGGAATGTAGACACATCGCTTCTCCTATGTCTGCTGTTCACCTGCTTCCTGAAAACTAACGTAGTTCTCTACTTCTCAGTCATTCATGGAAATTTTAAAAGTCCATTTATAATTCTATTTTAAAATCTGAACCTTTCGCTTGTGTCTTGAGATGGAAAGTTCATGTTCATAGCGAGCTAATGAGGGGACTAATAACTCCCTAGTGAAATCTCATGACCACGTTGTTTTCCTTCCAGATCCTTCTATGCTCTCTTTTCTACATTCCTTCGTTTTCTTTCTCTTCCTTTTGTTCACCCAATAATTCGTTCCTTGACGTCAATTCTCAATTGAAATGAAACCCGAATCTCCGTCCAGCTCAAAGAGTCCATTCTTCTTCTCACCTCTTCCCGTTTTCAATTTCCTGTAGTTCGTGAACTGAACCTACTCCATTCACCTAATCCGCCACTTTCCGGTCTCTTTTATCTTCTCATTTCGCCCCGTTTGTCAATCTCCTCCCCCACGTCACACAACTTCCTCCGCCCTTTCGTGCCCTAAAGTTGCATACATAGGTCGTTTCCATCTGTCCCGTAGTACTCCCCCATCATAATTGCATGGCTCAATACGCCACTAATCCCTGGTTTTCTCACGACGTGTCCTAGTTTCCAGGTCTCCAAGCGAGCTTAATCTTCAAACATTGTCGTTCGCAACGTTCAATGAGCATAGAGCGAGGTGATAGAATAATTCTGATGATGCTTCGCTCCCTTTGTTGTGGAGAAAAGCATACGAAAGTGGCCGATTCCCATGAAGCGAAAGTCGGCATCGAGTTGAAGAGTGTGAGTTTTTGTTTTTCCGTAATTTTCCTGTCTGTCAACCAACGTCAGCTAATGAATTCTGACTCCAGGTGTTCGTGGCCTGCTCGCCGAATGTCATGAAGCGGATGCTAACCGGGAAACTGATCGGAGCTCTCGAAGATCGCCACCTCGCGCCAGTGCACATGAAGCTCCTTGTGCCGACCGAGGAAATGACAGATGTAATTGAAAAAAGAGAGAGAGAGATGCCAGTCGCCTCTTTGTTTCCAGAAGTCAAAACTGCTCAAGAATGAGATACGCCGACACGAAGCACGCGTGTGGACTCTCTTTGTCTTCCAGGGTCGAGATGCACAGCAAAGATCTTCAGATTGTATCAACGCATTCAAGAAACAGTATTCTTTGCATCAACGTGAGATCCTTCAGAATTGAAGAAGACGCTCTCTAATTACAGATGACGTTTACTTGACTGACAACGAACAGCAGGTGAAACTCGAGGCAGAGCTGTGGTTCAAGTGAGCTTTTTTCGTTTCGTTTCGTTTCTCTCCCCGTTGTAAACATGACGGCTCACTCTACCTACCGCATGACTGGCAAATGAAAAATGAAAATGAAAACGGCAGCTGTTTGGTTTTGTTTTCAGAAATGACGAAGTGGTGAGCGCCTCGAACGGAGAACTCCCGGTGGAGGCACACGAACAGAACGGGTAAATTGGGAGGGGAACTCAGAAATGGAAAAGAATGCAATCTTTCAGTGGATCAGTCGAGGAAATCAAAGTGGAAGATGAAGTTGACTCTCAGCTAAACTCTGAGATTTCCACCGAAGGTATATGCTTTTTAAAAACACTGACAAACTACTTGTTTCAGGCCCACATGCATCAATTCCCTCCAGTCGGGTCAACTCTCAACCGAGTTTAGTTCATGCTGCCATCACCGTCCATCCGGCCCCGGAAGTTCCTTCAGTGAAAATAGAGAAGATTAATGATGATCCGAATGGACCGACAACAGAGGTGATCAGTGACACTGTCGACATGCTGGAGCCCGCCGCAGCTCCAGTAAGAGCACCCACTCCTCGACCAGGGACTCCAGCTATCACCCAACAACCCACCAGAATCGAGTGATATCGAGACGGTACTTTTGAATTGAACTATATATGTATATTTCTGACTTCTGTATGGATTTCCCGCTCACAAATATCTATCACCTAATTCAAAGATACTTTTACCTCGTACTCACACATTCCAAACTTATCAAATTCTCATTTATTGTTCACTTCAAAAACGTCAAAATCCCTATCATAAAGCAAGTGTTATCGAAGCCAATAAAGTTTGAGATCATCTAATCAAAGACATGAATATGAAAGAGACGATTGGGAGACTAGGTCAAAACTACGAGAACTGCTACGACAAAAAATCCAAATGCTGTCAGCCAGAATCGGTTCTCGATATCTCCGAGGTACTCGTACCTCACCAGCTTTTTCTTTTCTATTCTTTTTCCGTTTCTTGACACCCAATTCAGCCAAAACTGTTGGTATCCGGTGTGGAAGTCACGATGTTGAGCGAGCATCTTGGCCAGTTTTTCGCTTCGAGACCAGTAACTGTAAAGTCTCCTTGTTTACTGTTAACAAGCTTTATAACTAAACCTCGATAAGTTCTCTCTCATTTTGTCTATCATTTCATCAAGTTTTCCATCATTTAGCTCAATTATCGTCATCAACTCTGCTGCTCCCAAATCGACGACTCTCGCCAGATTTGAAGCTTGATCTCCTTGTAACGGCACTCCCAGAACGGGAACTCCGAATAGGCCGAGCTCATTGACAGTGTTGATTCCTCCGTGGCAAATGAGGAAATCAATGTTTTCGTGAGCCAGAAGTTCCTTAATTGGCACCCAAGAGCTGACCATTACGTTGCTTGGGACGGTGAGGTTGTGTACTGCAAGGATGTCATCGACACTCATGTTTGATTGCCAGATGATCAGTCCTTTTTGACGAGAAAAAGTGGAGAGAAGGGAACGAAGCAGCTCGTGGTGCATCTTATCAACCTGCGCCACACTTCCAAAAGTTACCAGAACGAACTTCTCCGAGTGTACTCTATCCCAGTCGATACTTGGGTACCGCTCTCGAAGCATTTGCTGTCTTTCACTGATAACATTGACATCTGTGACTGCGTTGAACATCCAAGATCTTCGCTTGACTTCTTTTTTCGATGTTATACGGTGACAAGTCTCGCACTCCATTGAGAAGTTTGAAACGTTGCTTCTCATTATGACGGGTTCGGAGAAAGATAACGAAGATGGAGCTGAATCGAGATGACCGAGAGAGCTGATGTAGTTTTCAGGTGGCCTGCAACACTGTCACGTTGCGCTTGACCTATTTTTCTAAATTACATTGTAGATGCTGCCCCGAATAACTTAATCCTGTTGTTGATTGGCCTGACCGCTTCAAACAACAACTCGGATCGCCCAGCAAAGATCGGTCGTTGTGCTTCATTCATTTCAACTTGAATCTGAAAACATTCCCTGTCCTTTCAGTTGTCTCCTTGTAGAATTCTCTCACCCACGGGTAGTTCTTACTGGCAAACAAAGCGTCGAGTGTTCTCATCTGAACGAAACGTGTCACTGCGATGGCGATATGGAACAAAACGTTCTGGCACCTCTGCAGGAAACTCATTCGGACGCTCGACAGTCGGGTACCTGTGGCAAAAACACTTGGAAAACACGTACTAGCCACTTGTGATTCGATTATGGGAAAGAATGAGACAGAAAGTGCGTGTTTCGTTTTTGTTCTGTTTTCACTCACCTGTTTTCGGCACCGAAGCGGGTGATGCGGGCAGATTCAGAGACGTCACGTAACCGTCAGAGATGGGCCAATTGGAAAATTGGATGACTGATGCGTTGAGCAAGTGAGCCAGACCACCCATGCATTCCTGAGATGTACAGGTTGATTACGTCACAGACAGACATCTCAGAAATCAGAAGAACCAAACATCAGAAGGTCACGAACCTGCAGGAAATGATCCAACACGGCCACGGAGACATTCTCGTTCCGCAGCTGCTGATATCTCGGGTCCTCCATCATCACTGTGCAGTATTCCTGATGCCGTTGCAACATTCTGGAAAGATCCAAAACTTCGACACCTTTGTTCCCTTCTTACACTACAAAGTCTTTGATCCCTTGTATATTGAATGGTCTGTCGAAATCAAACGGAACATTCTGTCTCCAGATCAACCGACCCGTGTTCTCTTGGAGGTAGTTTGCTGAAACATGACAACGTGATCAGACGGTCTCAGGTCAAAAAGTAAGAAGGGCAGAGGTGAGACCTTGGTCACGGACCGGAATCGCATCGAGACTTGGACAATCTTTGAAATACGCGTGCAATCAGTTATCAGCCATGTGGCCATGAACCGGACTGTGGTCGAAGTACCCGATCTAACCGAATCAAACCGAATCTTTCGGGGGTTTCCTTCCGCAAACAACAAACTAAACAGAATGTGACCATTCGGCCAGAAAGTAAGAAACCAGCGCACTAGACCAGACATCAGAAGAATCAGAAGACTGTCTACGTATACGGTACATTGAGTCACAAAAAGACCTATTCGTTTTATTTTCTCTCAGCTGATTCGTTGGGTCATTAGATGAAAAGACGGGGAGAACTGCTTAAACGGGAAGAGAATCCTACCTCTCTCATCAATGCCCACTATCAACATTCGATTCCAATGATCTGGCAGCGGCATCTCTCCGAAACCAAAGTCATAGAGATATGTCTGGATCCAAGTGATGTTATTTCCATTCTCATCCAGTTGCTCTCCGACCTGACGAGGAAAACGTGAGAAGAGAAAGGAAACTGTCAACAGTAACTAACTGCCGATGGCAAACCGAATCAAGTGATAAGAAAGAAACAAAGGGAAACGGAAAGTCAGAAGTGGGAGAGACTTGCCTGCTTCATCATGACGTCGTGACTGAAACATCCAGTTGACGGGAACAGAGCTATCTTGGCTCCGAGAGCTCCCGTCGACAGAAGCAGAAGAAGGAAGCCGGTGCCGTCGACCATCTCGGTTCGAATGGCTGCGTGTCGTCCCTCTCCTTCATCGTCGCTCTCTTCTTCTCGTCATCTCCTCCTCTTTTCGTTGTCGTCATCAGGTAGTAAGAATGTACTGACAGCCACTCTCGCACCACCAGATTCGTTTAAACTGCCTCTCTCCGCCTGCTAACTGTTAACGCGCATTCCGTCACTGACAAAAGGTTAACAATCGAGAACGATGCGACATCTTTAGAGACGACTCGTTACTTTGCTTCGCTTCATTTGACCTTACTCCACCTGAACTCTTTCTTTTCTTCAAATCTTCATTCGATTCCAATCAAATCGCAACACAAATAAAATACAAAACAATTAGTGACGGGTTGATTGAACAGAAAATTAGGATGTGTAGCTCAGTTTTCGGTGACCGTTTGAGTGCTCTGCGCAGACTTGATCGTCTTCGAGGAAGTCGTCTCGCGACTGTCCAACGGCATCGACGACTTCTTCACCTTGCGCACTTTGAGTTTGCCTTTCGAAGACTTCTCACTAATCGATTCGTCCTTCTTCGGAGAGTTCTGCTTCGACGAAACAGAAGATTCTTTGCTCGATCTGGCCTTAGACTTCTCGACTTCGCTCATCGACGCCGACGGAGCTGAATTCTCAAATGATTATATGACTGGGATCCTTCTTCAGTCTCACCTTCCATCTTCGGTTTCTCGTTTTTCTTCTCCGACTTTTCCTTCTTATCCTTCTTCTTGCACGGCATTTTCAGTGCCTTCTTACGGAACCATATACCGATAATCACCGCAGCAACATTGATAAGTGTCAGAAGAAGGAGTCCGACCCAGCGTCCGGCTGTTTGGTTGTCGATGATCATGACGCAGAGCCAGTAGATCTCGCAGACCGAGGTGACCAGTTGGAAGGCAATGTAGATCGCGACCCAGACTGGAATGAGTGGTTTAGTGGTTACAGGTTCTGAATTAGACGTACTGTTTCCCTGGAGAGCAATGTGCACGATTCCCGGGATGGCGACGAGTACTTGAAGCAGAGCCATGAGGAAGTACGAAGCGACCGAGTATCCGAAGGAGATTCCGACGGTTGTCATGACGGTGATGAAGAAACTGGTGCCGAACTGGAGGAAGATGACGGCTTGCAGGAGAGTCACCGCCCCGGGATTCTCTTTGTCCAGTGGCATCTCTCTTTCTGAATGTTTCGAGATGACGTTGGTCTTCGAAGTGCTGGATACTCACTCAGAAAAGCTATGATGGAGATCGAAGTTGTCGATTCAACGCGCAATAATCGGATTCTCAACGGAACACGTGTCTGAGACGGTTGTGCCAACTTTTATCGATAAGGAGAGTAGACCAGTTCACGCGAAGAGAGGCGTGGGCAACGTGGAGGGTAGAGGTCCGTGGAGAAAACACCAGGAACGTCAAAGCTTCTCTTTATCTTGTCAACATGCTTAGAATCTTCTGGAGTCGGAAAACTCGACCAATTTTCTTTCGATTCTTGATTTACGGAATACTTTTCCAAATTTTCATCATGGCGTTTTTGTATAGTGGAACTACGAAACCAGAAGGTGAGTTCGTGAGTGCCATTGTCTCGTTCTGAATTGTATGTTTCAGAGCCAATATTTCGTGATAAGGATGCCACAAACAATTATATGAATGTGTGTTCCCTTCCTGTTTATGACTACTGGCACCCGATTGTCATGAGACACGTCATCAAAGACTTTGATCCGACATCAGACTGTGACCGAAGTTTCACTCCGTTTACTGAATTGACAAATGGAACATGGAGGATCGTGGAGGAGAAACAGGGGATGAACTGCTCGGCGAGGTGTTTCGAAGGAAATGGAGATCAGGCTGTGATCAAAGGGGAGTGGATCCCACCGGGACCTGTGGATTGCGAGTTCCTTGAGGCAGTGTGTTGGGAAGGAGAATCGGAAGTGTACGGGTACATCCACACACAAATAAATCCAAAGTGAGTCTTATTAGAGTTTCTTTCCCCAAGTTGAATTCTAGACCAACTCCTGCTCCAAAGTTCGAGGATCCACCGAGTGTATTCGTTTTCTTGTTCGATTCGATGAGTATGGGACAGGGGAAGAGGTATCGAGTCTTGGAATTAGAAACTCTCTCGCAATACTCCTTTCAGATCATTGCCAAGGACTATTTCGAACTTATCCAGCCATCTCGAAGCTATCGAGTTTCCGTTCGTCAACAAAGTCGGAGAGAACAGTCTTCCGAATGGATTGGCTCTTTGGTTTGGTAAGGAGAGTCTCAGCAAGTGTTCCAAGAAACGTGAGGTCTTCAGGAAAGATGTTGGAAGGTGTGAACGATGAGATGTTCGGAGGGAGGATAATTGAAACCGATTGGGAGCCTGAAGAGTACTGTGGAACGCCATTGAAGAATGAGTCCATTTTCAAGGACTTTGCTGATCATGGATACGCAGTTAGCTCTCAGAATTGTTCTCAACAATATGTTTTCTTTCAGACTCTTGCCATCGACGACTGGGCGGCTCAAATGGTAAACTATCCAAACTGCAAAGGATTTGAGAAGGCTCCGGCCCATCACTACATGCATCCTTTCCTTTTGATGTATGAGCTTTATGGAGCAGAGAAGACAAAAGAGCATCTGAAGGGACACTTGTGCAGGGAACCACACCACGCTGCCATCGACTACTTCCAGCAGTTTCTTGATGCTTACAAAGGTTGGTTTGTCCTTTGATTTCCTGTTCAATTTTTGTTTCAGATAGACCAAAATTCACTTGGATGTGGCTGAATGAAATCTCGCATAGTCAGTTCAACGGATTATTCCGGTTGGATAAGATAATGCAAGAGCTACTCGAGAAGAATATGGAGTTGGTGGGGAGCTAACTAGTTTTTGAGTCCAATTCACTTTTCAGTTTGAAAACTCGTTCGTGATTCTGATGGGAGATCATGGCTACCGAATGGGGAAGAGAAGAGTGAGTGACAATCAGCTTACAATTGAGGACTAGAAGACCACTTACAGTTTCTCGAGTCCGAGATAGGACGACTCGAGATCAACAACCCTTATCTCTCCATTTCAATACCCAAGAAGTTACGAAAAAATCGAGAGATTCTGGAGACAATGCGGCAGAATGCAAAGAAACTGCAGACTCATTTTGACACTCGAGCCACTCTTCTGGACATTATCAAGGTACTCCTAGATTTAAAGTATTCTATCAAGAGATTTGTTCCAGTTTCAACCGGAATCAAACTTCGAGGATAGAAGTCTCCTTGAGATTCCCAATGAAAAGGGACACTCCTATTTACGCAAACAACCCGACTTCCCGAGAACATGCGGAACTCTTCCGATCCCTCATCAGTACTGCATTTGTCAGATTGAAAAAGTACCGGAGACAGAGTAAGTTGAATCGGAGTATTCAAATAACATTGTCAATTCAGTGAGAATCTGAAGACTCGACTGGGGAACAAGCTAATCGACCATGTTCACGAGAAACTGGAAGTTGCGAACTTCTCTTCGATGTGTGAGAAGTTTGTGTTTCGAGAAGTATCATTACTCCAACACTACGGACACACGAATCACTCGACACCAACTCACAACTACGAGATCATCGTGATGGCAGAAGCACCCAGTTTTGCTCAGTTTCACACAAGTATTGTCCATGACAAGAAGACGAATGAGATGACTTTCGGGATGATCCTTCGATTAGATTCATACGGAGACACTGGGGACTGCACTCAACATCGGGAGTTCGAGAAACTCTGTTTCTGCAGGAACCTGACGACTTCTCATAAATGGAAGTATCGGATGTGGAAACAAGTTAGGGAGATGGCTTACTCATTGGAGAATGCATTACCGGCGCTTACCCAATAAACATTTATAATGCTCGAATCAATGAAAGTTCACAAAAATGGTACAAGATAGATGAATAAATTAATAATAAATAGTAGAGAAGTGGGCAGGAAACAGAATTATCCAGAAGTGCAGAATCCGCAAGTGAGTGGACACTGGGTGCGCATGAGGGAAATGTAGGCGGCGTTGGTGCAGTAGGCGACGCGGTTCGGGCAGTCGGAAACTCCAGTGGCGGAGTTGACGAGGTCGGCGCAGGTGGCTGAAAGGAAAGGATTTAGAGAGGAAAAGTTAGTAGGAAGCTTACAAGAAGTGACGGTGGTGGAGGAGGCAGTGACCGTGGAGCTGGATGTGCATCTTCCGCAGGTGGCTGGGCATTGGACAGTCATCAGGGCGTAGTAGGCAGAGTTGTTGCAGAGAGCGACACGGTTAGGGCAATCGGAGACTCCGGTGGATGGGTTGACACGGTCGACGCAAGAGGCTGAAAAGGGAGAGCGTTTGGAAAAGCAGGACAGGTGTCATAGAGCGGAAGCAGAAGCAGAAGCAGAAAGAATCGCAAGGCAAGAGCAAGAGGCAGACAGCCACTCACAAGTGGACGTGCTAGTACTGTTAGTAGTGCACCGTCCGCAAGTAACTGGACATTGAACTGTCATCAGATTGTAATAAACTGCGTTATTGCAGAGAGCGGCGCGGGCCGGGCAGTCCGAGAACCCGGTAGTCGGGTTAGAACGATCGGCACAAGTGGTGCCTGAAATGGGTGGTTAGAACGGAAGTAATGGAGAGAAACTGGCTGAGATGAGGAAATTTGATAGGTGGGAACTTACTGGTTGAGGTGGTGGTAGAGGTCGAGTTGCATCTTCCGCAAGTCCTTGGGCACTGAGCGGTCATGACGGCGTAGTAGGTGGAGTCGTTGCAGAGAGCAGCACGAGCTGGGCAGTCAGACACTCCGGTGGATGGGTTGAGAAGATCAGCACAGGTGGAGGTGCTGGTGGTGGTGGAGTTACAGCGACCGCAGGTTCTTGGGCATTGTTGAGTCATGACAGTGTAGTAGGTGGAGTCATTGCAAAGGTAAGCAAGGGCTGGACAATCGGAGACACCAGTGGATGGGTTCAGACGATCAGCGCAGGTGGTGGTGGAGGTGACTGAGGTGGAAGTCACGGTGGAAGAAGCGCTGACAGTAGAAGAGCTGCTGGTGACTGTGGTGGAGCTGGCGGAAGCAGCTGGAAGAGTAGGTATTAGACGTTGGAACACGGCAAATGGACTTACTTGTGATTGGGCAACACTGTCCGGCAGCAGTATCACAGACTTGAGTGGCACAAAGAAGGAGAGTACCATCGCATGCTGAAAGGGGAAATTGAAAGAGTAAGAAACAAAGAAGAGATCACTCACGTCCTTCAGACTCGGAAGCGTCGCAAGCAAAGGCAACGGAGAAGAGGGCGAAGGAAATGAAAAGTTGACGGAACATTGGAAGGAAGCTGGAGAGCTGGATGATTGGAATGGCTCTGTTCGCCACTTTTATACTCATTCCCCTACATGTCACCTGCGCAAATAATTGTTTTTGCAACATTTCTGGATACTGACCATTGTACTGTGTAAACGGACTGCGAAATGAGAACAAAAAGATCTAGATGGTTTTGGGAAATGTTTTGTTGTGAATAATCATAATGAGAAGCTTTGAATGACCGTCTGTAATAAGCTAACTATGCTGTTCTAGAATGTTGTCTGTCTGTTTCTCTTCAAATCCTTTCTTTCCAGCCACTCCCCCTTGCTAAAGTTTGTTGTTATCTCCTGAATCCATATCGGGACTTTCTTCTGTTTTTCTTCCCTTCTCTCTGCAACTCCTTCTTCCCCATATTCTTTCTCTTTTTTCTCTTCCAAGCTGCTCAAACACATTTAGTTTTTGTTTCAAAAATATCCGTCGCCGACACAATACGTTATTGTTTTTATGTTGGTACAACCAGTCCACGACTCATATTTGAACACATTTCGAGGCGAACACAATTTATTATATAAATTAGAACAGGAACCGAAAAAGAGGCATTATGAACAGTCTGACAGAAAGAATTAGCAGAAGCCGCAGGTCTTCGGGCACTGAGCTCTCATGACGGTTTGGTAAGCAGAGTTGTTGCAAAGATCTCTGTTGGCAGAACAGTCAGACACTCCGGTCGTTGGGTTCGTCTTGTCGACACAAGCTGAAAGAAATGGAGGGGTTGAGTTTATGAACAACGTGGATGTTTCTTACTTCCGCTGGAAACAGTGGATGTTGCAGAAACGGTGGAAGAGGCAGTAGAGCTTCCGCAGAATCCACAAGTCTTTGGGCATTGGGTTCTCATGAGGGTGATGTAGTTGGAGTCGTTGCAATATGCAGCCATGCTCGGGCAATCAGAAGTGCCGGTCTTTGGGTTCTTCAGGTCAACACAGGATCCGGAAGAGGTGGTACTGGTGACAGAGGAGCATCTTCCACAGGTCTTGGGGCATTGTTGAGTCATCACGTCGTAGTACGTCGAGTCGTTGCAAAGAGCCTTTCTCGCGGTGCAATCGGAGACTCCGGTGGTTGGGTTCGTCTTGTCGACACATCCAGTTGACGAGGAAGAGGTGACTGTGCGAGATGTTACGGTGCTACCAGTGATGGTAGAAGATGCGGTGGCAGTGGTTCCGGAAGCAGTAGTGGTAGTGACTGTAAGAAAAACAATGGGAGAGGAACAAAGTACAGGACTCACTGAGATCAGCGTCCAAACAACAGCTTCCAAGTGTCGTATCACACGTGGATCCAGTTTGACACGGCAGGGTTGTGTCGCATGCTGAAATGTTAAGATTCCTCAAGGAAGTCATAAAACTGCTCACGAGAAGTAATTTTGTCTGGATTACAGGACTGTCCGTAGACAACAGCAACGAGGGCTCCAACGAGGAAGACACTTCTAAACATGCTTACGATCCACACGGGACTCGATGATCTTCTCGCATTTTTGCGGGCTTATATACATGATGACACGTATCTCTGCGTCTCCTGAATGCTCTTGCTCTCTGAGATGTGTAAATGCGACAATCCGTTGTGTTCCAGCTGCGCAAACGACACATTGTAACAGTCTGAAATTACGAAACAATAGGTGTGCGAGATGATCTGTTGTTGTGTTTGATCAGCTCTGGAATGCGCTCTTTTGACACATTGAATGCGTCCCTGCAGTCAATGAAAACGTGTCACTCACGAGATAACGACTCCGGGAAAGATAAGACAGGGCGGGGAAGCGAACAGAACAGCAGTCACAGATAGTAAACACACAATTGCGTGGGTTTTTTTCGTGGTCTCTGTAGTTTCTAGATTTTCGACGTTTTATGGAAGACTTTATGTAACCCTTCCTTGCTAAACTCGACGGAATGTTAACCCGCTTTCGTGAATTCTGCGGATTCGGAAATCAGCTGATAACGGTGCGACAGGGTGTCTGTTTGAGGAGAAGAGAGCGCACTTTGAAGTGCTGATGATGACTTTGGAAGGGAATTGCATGAACTGAGAGGACCAGAGTACACTCTTTGTTTATCAGAACACTCCATCTCTCCCTATAGTCTCTCGCAGATGATATCCATTTCTGTTCTTTCTGATCATCCCCTTTCTTTTCTCTCCAATCCGTTTCTCTTCACAGTTTCTCCTTGTGCTCTCTTTGTTCTCCTGCCCAATTTCTCATTCTCAGTTTTATTGTTCGTCGAAAAAATGTCATCTTCCCTTCTTCCCGATGATAAAGAATTTATTTGTGTGCCTGATAAAAGGTAAACCTCCCTCGAGCACTGACGAGCACAATTCCAGCTTCCATTGTGTCCCTGTCAACTCTTCCGATTTCAGATGCCGAAACGAGTTTGTGTGATCGGAGCAGGAGCTGCGGGTCTTGCAGCTGCAAAACATTCGATTGCACGTGGACTTGAGGTTAGTTGGATGTTCCGGTTGTAGACATCTCTTATACTTTCAGGTGGAAGTGTTCGAACAAACCGATCAAGTTGGAGGAACATGGGTCTACTCGGAACACACTGGATGTCACTCCAGTATGTACCAGGACTTGAAGTAAGTTTTCTCTTGGTTAAAAATGAGCCACAGTCTTTCCTTTTTCAGAACAAACCTGCCGAAAGAGGTGATGCAGTTCAAAGATGTTCCATTCCGAGATGAACTTCCTTCTTTCTTGACCCATGAAGATGTCCTGGAGTATCTGCAAGAGTTCTCTGCCGGGATTCCTGTCCATTTCAACCAAACTGTTGAAAATGTGGAAAGAAGTGACGAAAAATGGAAGGTGAGCAAGACATTTGGAAGAAATGCAAACAGACAAAGTTCAGGTGACAACGCATCATGGAACAGGCATCACAGAGCACTTCTTCGACATTGTTTTTGTGTGTAACGGACATTATTCTCAACCCAACAATCCATATGAGTCTTCTTGTTTCAAAGGTTCGCTACACTTCACATTCTTTTCATAGTTACGTTTTGGAACAGTTTTGACAGCTAGCTCCGGTTTCAAAATCTTATTTAAAATTATAAACATGTTTTTAGAAAGAGAATGTGCAGTATTCCATATGAAGTTTTATCTGTTGACTGGAGAACTCACGTAGCCATAAAACCCCGTCATTTTCGAGTATAAGTCATAAAATGGAAACACCCGCAGTTTGACCTTATCGGGTCAACAGAAATAGGAAATGAAGCGGTTTTATTGACTGTGCCGATTTCTAGTGAAACTGATCATGTTTCTTTACGAATTCGAATCACAATATTTCAGGAACCCTCATTCACAGTCATGACTATCGTCGGGCGGGAGACTTTGCGAATCAAGAAGTTGTTGTCATTGGAGCAGGACCTTCCGGAATTGACATCGCTCTGCAATTGTCTGATACGGCCAAGAAGATCACACTGATCAGTCGAAAAGCTACATATCCAACGCTTCCGGACAATATCTCACAGATGGCACAACACGTGAAACGGGTAACAGAGGACGGGTGTGAGACTGATGACGGAACGATTGTCACTGCTGAAACGATTATTGTGTGTACGGGGTACTTCTACAAGTATCCATTCCTCAACGATAATCTTCTTCGGGTAAAAGAGAACAATCAGTTGGTGTCTCCAATATTTGAGCATGTTGTCCATGCAGAACATCCCGAGAGCCTGTATTTCATTGGTATGTTTCTCCATTATCATCTTCATGTTGACAAGTTTGTTCAGGTCTCAATCTGGTAACAATCACATTCCCCCTATTCGAATATCAAGTTAAATTGGCACTTTCTTTTGCATTGGGCTTAGCTCCGATACCCGATAGGAACACTTTGATGGACTTTGAGGCAAATCAGATAGAGTGAGACAATTCAATCCTTATCGCCACCATTACCCTTTTCATTCAGACACCAGAAAGCACGAGGTCTCGAGACTCGTTTCTATCATCTCCTGCAAAACGAACAATGGGAGTACCTGGCCAGGATTGCGAAACTCGGACAGTTTGAGGAGTGGCCGTACATGAAAACAATCGAGAGGATAACCACGTACCTGCAGGAGACACGGAAGAGCAATGTGATTGGTTACAAGAAGATCAACTTTGAGTTGAGTGAGGATGGAATGGATTACCGAGTTGTGAGGTGTTGAGAGGAACAAGAAACATGTTGACATTCATGTAAGATCCGAGAGATCGAATAATAAACATTGAACAGGGACAGTTTTCAACGGGTTGTCAAAGAATATGTAAAACATGAAAGGCTAAATTTAAAACAGGATTTTTAATGCTAATAGTTTTCACCATCTGAATGGTTCGATCCCTCCGTTATATTCCCACGAGACAAACTCAAAGTTCTTTGGAGAGTACCGAAATGAGCCGAGTTTTTGTTGAGAATTGAGGATATCGTCATAGAAAGAGTCAGTTTCATCCCGTTCGTCGTGCAGAATGGACCATTTTTGGTATGGAACATGGACTGGAACACGGGCAGGCTCCGAGTTGATCTTGATCTTTTTGTAATTCAGACGACCATTCTTCCAGTTCTGAACAATCAGGTTTTGGAACGTTTTTTGTAATTTCCAGCTTACATCAATCATTTTCTCAATGTGCTTCACTTTAATTTTCTTCGAAATGGTGTCTGCAGTAACTTTGAGAAGTTTTGACTCGACGAGTTGGTCGACATCCAGAGGGACGCCGTACATGCACAGTTCTTCGAGTTTCGGAAACTTCTGAAATTGTAAAAAGGTTCTTCACATTATTGTTATCGTTGACTTGCCTTCAAGTTCAGTTCTCCTCTCTTGTGATGATTCTGAGATGGCTGAAACACTGCCAGTTTCCTCGGTGTCAACTTTTCAGCAAGCTTCAGATACTCCACTTCATCAGAAACTCCGATATCGTTGACTTGCTTCAAATATTTGCCAATGAGGGGAGCCAGACCACTCTGAAACTCCAATTGTTACTCAAAACTGGAATAAGACTCACGATTCCCAAGTGGATCTTTCTGAACTGATATCTCTCCAGAATCCATTGAAGCAGTTGTTCCAAGTATTCTCTCGACGAAACATGCACTGATCTGGATGTCTCCGTGCAGTTGATCCCGTTGTACTTCTTCTGGACTATCGTCCTCACGCCACTCTCGAGTTTCAGTGTCCAGTAGACTTGCATATCATCGCCCATGTCGACGTGTACCGTGTAGAACTCATAAAGACATGACACATTCTGGCCACACTCTCTATCACCTACACCGATTGACATCTGACCCTTGATGGACAGGGATCGGCCTTCCTTCAGAAGGGACACGTAGTGACTGCGGAAACGGTGATTCACTTGGGAGAGGGATCGACATGAAGTCCAGTCGAGGAACGGTGCCAAGTGTTTCAGAACTACGTCGGGTAGACGGGCCAAGGAGATAACTTCTTGCTGAAAGAGGATCTATTTGAAGTTGCGATTAGGGGAAGAGAAGAGAGAAATGCAAATAAGGAAGCTTTATACTTGGCGCGTTTATGTTTGCTCATTATGCAGTGGTCCCGAAACGAATTGAGTTATACTTTCTAATATTCCCAATTATTATTGTTGTGGTGGCTTTGGCTAGGCTGTTGGTTTATAGGTAATTCAATTTCAAAACCGAAAATAGAGCGTACAAGTTGATAACCAAGTTCACAAACCTCTTCATGCAGCTTCTCGTCCATCGTGGGCGCCGACTGAACAAGAGAAAGCGAATCTTTTGTCATCTGAGAATGTTATAATTACAATTGCCACCGTCGGCAATTTGATGTTAATAATCGGCGTGTGTCGTCTTCGCCGCCGTTTTTTCGCTTGTTATCAAGCAATAAGACAAGCCACGAGACCGTCTGAAAGCAAGGGAAATCGAGGTGAATAGAAAGATGGAGACGTGGGGAAAAGGAACTCGAGAACGCGGGGGACAGATCGAACAGGATTAAGAGGAGCACCGCCCTGAGAGCGGACAAATTAGTGCTCAAATGCTCTTGACAAGGAGCAACTTGACAAGAAGCGGCGAGACGCAGACGGGCTCTCATTTTTCCGGCTATGCTCGCGGAGCCTTTTCGCGCATAAATTTTTGAAGGAGGCGGGGAAGACATATCTAGGTCTTGGACCCATAAACATAGCTTTCGAAGGAAGAAGTACTATGATGATTCATGAGGTGACAGGGGATGGAGAAGGCAAAACATTCGTAATACGAGGGTGAATGGGTTCTTGTCAAATCAAGGAGCAACGATTGAGTGGTTTTTGAAGGGAAAGTTGGAAAGTACTTTTCTTCAGTTACTCTCAATCTCCAGTTTCCTACAAAGTTTCCATAGTTAAATAACAATCTGGACTGAAACCAGAAGAAAGAAAACACAATGAACTCGTCGTGTTGTGACTAATCCACAACTTTCGATGACAGTAATCCAAGGACATTTCAACGAAAAACATAACCTGCAAAAGGGGGAAAACTGAAAATGAGAGAACAAAACAAAGTGATTTGGAAACAGTCTTCGTGGGTTGTTTGCTTCTCTCGGGGGCCTACCGGGTGTCTCTCTGGGATTGGGCGCTTATTATTCGGATTATGTAAATATTTGCGTTTCTTCACTTTTTTGTACCAATATCATCATCATCAATAGCATAATTTCTTCCGGAATTGGCTTGGGAAAAGTTTCTCGTGGATGAATATTGGAGTGAAAAAACAGATGAGATACGTGGGAGACGGGAGCTGTGTAAGAATGGGAAGAAGAGAAGAAGCAGAAACGCAGAGAAGTCGGAGCACATTGAAATGAGAAGGAAACTGACGGAAAAGGGTGGAGAAGGGCGGGGGAAACGACGCATTCAGAGAGAAACGCATGTTGTTGTTGTTTTCTGCTTTTTTTCGCGGTTTTTTGTTGCCTTTCCTTTTCTCTTTTTTCCAATTCCTACGAGAGTGTGAGGAGGAAGAAGGACAGAAACGAGGGAAAGGCATGGACTCCGTGGACTACGATAACAAATGCATAAGAGGGGGTCCTGATTAGATAGGAGTTGATTTCCGTGGGGCTGTCCGTATGTTTGATTATGTGGGTGTGCATATGTCTCGAGTTTAAAGATACGAAGCACATGGCTGCGGCGAGACTGCCGGAGACACGGATGTGACGATTAGCGCATTCGCAACGAGACACCTCTCGAGGGGCGGGGACTTTATCACGTTCAATTTGAATGATGAAAACACCTTTGGGGTTGCTAACTGACAAACTCTGTTTGTTCCCACTTGGTCTGGCAATAGAGAAATATTAGAAAGTCAATAACTGGGGGAGGAGTTTTCTAGAAAATCTATAATCTAGGGCCAATGAGTGAATGGTTATGAACAGGTATCATCCTTTTCTTTCAGTAAAACTTCACGAACACAAACTAAATCCCAGAAATTCCTGGATTCCCTCAAGAAAAACATGTTACAAACCGCTTGAATTGTGTCAAAACGCTGCCTGTTTTCGCTGTCTGTCTCCTGCCTCCATTTTGTTTTTCGACCTATTTTTGTTTTCACCCAGAGCCTCCGATTAGCAGGTCATTCAAAGGTGTTTACGAATACTTAAAAGACTGATTGGTTCATTTGGAAATGTCAACACAACAGAATCAATTGGTCATATCTAGGGATCTATGGATGAAACGGGAAATATGAGGAGAGTGTGTGATGATGAATCATAGAAAAACGGGGTACCGGTCATAGAAAATGTCGATTTGTGGGTGAATGGGAGGCGGGAAAAGTGGTTCAAAAATTACAGGAAAATGGGGAAAAGAAACCGGAAGTGGAGGAGGGAACGGGACGATGGATGGGGAATGGAATCAGTAGTTGCAGGTCTCCAACTGACCGTCGACCATCTTGAGAGTACGAGTACGGCGAACTGAAAAGAAAAGTTGTGAAGAGAACAATGAGGAAGAGAACTTACGTGATTTTCTGTTGAACTGTCTGGCTCGACGACGTTGATCTCGGGGATCCGTCTGGAGAGTTGCAGCTTTGACGAGACCGTTCAGGATCTCGTCTTCTGGAGATTCCGTGTCGACGAGGTCTGCAAAACAAGATGTAAAAGAAATAAGACAACAAGTTGGACCAACCTTTCACAGCACTTCCATAGCTCTTTCCGTTGCCATTAGCAGCCGGAGCTCTTCTCCGAAGAGTACTGTCGTCGGCCATGGATGCCAGCATCTTGGACATCTCATCGTGTCTCTGTTGCGAGTTCTGAACAACTGGGGCCGGTGCGTGGTTCCTTCTCCGCAACGGCGCCGCGTCTCCAGCCCCGTCAGCAGCTCCTTCCAGTGCCCAGATCTTTCCTCTTGTCTTGTTCCGTTCTCTCTTTTCTGCCATCCGTTTCTTTTGTTGCAGAATCTTGTCACGAGTAGTACGGTACTCGAGTGCAAACTCGGTAACCATTTTGAAAACATCATTTGGAGTTTGATTGGGAATCTCCTCAACAGAGTATCCGAAGTAGAGCAAGAATGCATGCCAACGGTTTTTGGTAACAGTGTGGATGGCCTTCAGTTGATGGATACGTTGTGCCACGTCAGCCAAGTAATCGTTGATCTTCTGCTTCATATTCGAGTTGTCATTCTTGCTGATTGTAGCCAGACACTCCCACGAACTCTTGCAGTCCTTCTCCAGTCTGATCAAGTTGTCCAGAAGTTCTTTGTAATCGACACGGGCACTTCTGGCAACTGCTCCAAATTCGCTGTACAGATCAGTTCCTTCTGCGAAGTGCTCGACCATGTACTCTGCGAGATGGTAGGTGAGGGTGTGCTTGTACACTGGATCCTTGACTTCAGAAGCTTTTGTCAAGTAATCCAAGTAGAATCCCTTGATGTCAGTGCCAGAGAGGGAGTTTCCGATGGCAAGAAGCATGCCCATTGCCACCTTGAATGTCCTCGACTCTTCCATCTCCTTCATCGCCAATTGCATGTCCATCAATGGCTCTGCAATGTCCTTCTCCGAGTTCTTGTAGTCCAGAGTGAACAACCACAGCTTGAGTCTTTCCAGGAGACATGGAATCTGGGATAGCTTCAGAAGGAGCTGCTCTGCATTTCCCAAAGTCATCTCCGGATTCTCTGCTGCCTTGTTCTCAATCTCTTCAATTTCCTTTGCCGATGGCATCATTGTTTTTAGAATCTTTTCGATTCCATCCTTGTTCAAAACGAGAGAGTCAAACTTCTGCAAGACAAAAAATATGAAATTGGTTTCGAATCGCAAAACATTACCATAATTGCGGCGGGAATAACGTTGATCGGAGGCAATTTGGTGAGACCGATGTTGATGGCCTGCGATCGTTTCAGAGGGAGAACTGACAGGGTCTGCGTCTTCGTCTCTGCCACTTTCTGAAAATTGGGAAGATTTCAAAGAGGATCGTTGGAAAAATGAGTACCTTCACAGTAGCCTCCTTCTCTTTCTTCGTCTCAAACAACTGCACAATCTTCTTTGCATCGAAAGTCGGGATGGCTCCATCGACAGTGTTCCAGAAACTTCCCTTCTGTTTCAACGAAGGAATCGACGGTTGCTCGACTGTTGCTGGTTTCCAGTGAAGTTTGAGGACTCCCTTGTTGGCTGCTGGACTGATATCTCCTCGATTCGTTCCGTTCATCATCATGTTTCCAGGTGGTGGTGGAGGTGGAATGATTCCGAGTGGTGGAGGTGGTGGAGGAGGGACACCGCCGCCTTGCACTGAAAAATGAAGATAAAAATCACAAGTAAACCCTCATTACTTACATCTTGGTGGTAGCGGGATGACAGGAGGTGGTGGTGGAATACCTCCTCCGATGGTCGGACCGTTTCGGATCCCGTTCTCGGCCATTTCCTTCATTTTGGCCATTCTCGCCAGTTGCAACGGATCCTGTTGGTACTCGACTCCGTGGAACTGTGAGAAGTCAAGGTCGTTGATGATCAAGGGTCGTTTCTCGAGATTCTCAGCGGCCTTCTTCCACTGAACTTCTGCCTCTGATTCCTTCTTCTCGAAGGTTCCTCTGTTGCTTTCAGCTGCTCTAGCGGCTCGTTTCTGCAGCATATCTGCGAAACTGTTACCACCTCCACCAGTTTCCGGCTCGATCTACAAAATAGAGTTCTTAAAAATTGTTGGAAGTAAAGTTACCTTTGCTCTCGGAGGCGGTGCTCTCTCTTCAACAACTGGCTCACTGGGTGCTGCACTCGGGAACTCCATAGTCTTCGATTCAGTCGGAGAGAATATTGTTGGGAATGATGGAGGAGGCGCTTTGACCTGCAACGATCGGAATTTTTGTCGGAATATCCGGTTGCTGACTCACCGGTTTGTTGGATTCACTGTCTTCTGACTCTTTCGGTACTTCGTTCTCCTGGTTCTCTTGCACAATTTGGATTGGTTCTGGAATCTTCTTGGTCCGCAAAGTACCGTAGTCGTTCGAAGATGAAGTTGTCTGAAATTGATAACGTTTTTGGACGAATACTTGGGTAAGCTGCCTACCGGTTCAATGTCATGATGGTTCTCGCGAACAGGCGATTGCCACGAAGACGTTGTTGGAGACGGAACTCTTGGAGCTTCTGGTACATCCCTGAAACTTCATATTGCTCTACAGTACTTCTCCGTTCCCCTACATTTTGTTGAACATTGTTCTGTTAGCTGCAAACTGTTCATGTTCCAATTGTCTGCGTCTGGCATCTTCGTGACGTCTTCTCATTGTTGCTTTCTTGTCTTCAGCAGCAGAAGACGTGGTAGCCATGATGTCATTCTTGGCAAATCTGAATGAATTCGTTCATTCCCAGATGTTCATAATCTCGGAAACTCTACAGTCTCACACCACCACCATGCTCTACACTAATCAACCATGCCGTACATATCCTCACAAACCTGACTTCTCTCTCCTCCCTGATCCTCTGTCTTTCCGTTTCCTCCTCTTCCCGTCTTCTTCGATCATCTTCTTCCCTCTCTCTCCGCCTTCTCTCTTCCGCCTGCTGTCTCATCATCTCTATCTCTTCCAGTCGTTCTGCTTCTTTCCGTTTCGCCTCTTCCGCTTTCTGTCGTTCGGCTTCTCGTCTATTCTGAAGTGCCTTGTTCAGCTTCTCCAGCGCCGTCTCAATATCTTCCGGCATTTCGTGTTCAATCGCTCGTGATCTCCGTTCCAGCGTGTTACACGCACTCTGAGTAACTTGAGCTGGTGGAGAAGGCGGTGCCAAGTGAGCGGAAGGTGCCGGAGACGGTGTCGACGGAGTCTGTTTGTAACTGTCGGGACTTCTGGATCCATCATCGCTGCCCATTGTGATTGCAGAGTCATGCGACCCTTGACTCGATCGACGAGACGCGTCTTTGAACGAGTCAGAGGATCTAGAAATACGGTTAGAGAATGGAAACACTCAAAATGGATTAAGCAACTCGAAATCACCATGCTTTTCATTGCATTCATCAGTCCACTCACCTCATTTTGACAACATCATCATCATTGTCTCCTCGTTCGTCTTCTTCCTTCAGTTCTCTCTCGTACAGTCTGCACTGCTCTTCCAACTCTTTGTTGTTGGATCTGCTCATACTCTTGATGGCTTCCTCCATTCCCAGAGTATCCAGGGTGTCCACAGCGTCATAATAGGTATCCTAAACTCTTCAATAAAATGAAGTTGTTACTTCATTCTACTCACTCTGTCAGGTATCCCGTGCAACGCCTTGTTCACCACAGTCATTCCATACACGAGAGTCTCTGCATCAGGAGAGTCCTTCTCCGTCAGAACTTTCATGAGTCCCGACCAATCCGGCTGACTCTTTCCCTTGTCGACAGTCTGAATGGCTGACAGAACGAGCAGTGCATTGTTGTCGTTGTACTCGATGAACACGAGAAGCAGTTTCAGAGCGGTTTTCACCACCAAACGGAACTGAAAACGGGAACGATTTTGGATGGAACGGACAGGAGAATGCGACATCAATCATGCATCGTGCGACACAAGATAATTGGTTAGTTGCTGGCTGATTTATCCTTTTGTCAAGGTCTTCTAACCATTCAATAACTAGATCAACTTCTAAATCATGCTCCTTCAAAAAACATTCAAACACAGAAAACAGTATACCCATTCGAGACGGAACGGAGACATTTCTTTACGCTCTTCATCGTTGTACAACTGGACAAAACACAGATTTGTTTAGAGACATGTAACACTGAAAAAGCCATCAAACTCACCGGTGAGTCGAGGAGTTCATAGAGCCACTGGATAGTTCCATTATGTGCAATGATTCCGTTCATTCCATCCACGTAGAGCATCAACTGACCGAGAGCTCTAAGGATGTAGTTCTGATGGTTCTGATCAGCGGTCCTGCCGAGTCTGATCATGCAGTCAAGTCCCTGATTCTGCACAAATTCGTGCACCAGATCTTGATCGTCCTGAAAAAGAAACACACGGTCCAGTGGGCACGAACCAAGACGATTAGCCAGATAGACATCTGAACTGATCTGATCTTCACGGACACCTACCTGGAATATCTGCTTGAGTGAGAACAGCGCGCGCCGTTGGTCACGACCGGAACAGTTGAGAAGCTTGTCTGAAAGAAGGGCAATGGATTGGATCAGTGAGGAATGAGCACCTACCGATGATTGTTTTCACGCGCAACGAAGTCTGTGTTCTGAGTACCAAACTGCATCGTCTTCTGAAAAATACACGTTTTTTATGAAGCTAATTTCATAATGTTTTGTATGATGTAATTTCGGAAGTGATGACTGATTCCTCCCGATAGCGACGGCGCTTATTTGAAATTGCATTTTGGAATTCAAAGAATGGCGACGCGCAAAAACAGGGAAACAGGTTCCATAGACTACTCACTTGACCCTGGAATTCAGATACTCATCTCCCCAGTCGAACGGGGGCTCTCCCAGCTCTTCGTCATCCGAATCTGATTTCTTAGAAGTTGACTCTTTTGAAGTGAATGGAGTCACTGTGGCCACAACCGGTGTGGAGATTAACGGCGCTTCTGGCATGCTCAGCTTTCGAATATTTTCCATCGAACGGTAGCCACTGTCTTCTCTTCGATGGAGAGAAGATGGCAGGGTTGGTACCGTAGTAGTCGGTGGAATATAGGAAGAAGAAGAAGGAGAGAGGAGAGATGTTGGTGGTCCAGAAGACGGTGTTGGAGGGGGAAGAGGCGGTGGTTGCAGTGGAAGGTCGTCATCAATGAAAGGAATCGGATCCGACTTATCCGTGTCTGCTCCGATGACTACTGGAGCTGCACAGTGAAGAATTGTAGGACGGTGGAAGTTGCGAGGCAAAGAATTGCAAGAGTCCAGAGACATTTGAGGAGGTTCCACTGTCGGTGGCTCGACGAGAGTTGTTCTTCGCTGTACGGCAAACTTGCGAAGAGGCTTCACGATGAGCGGCAACTCATTTCGAACAGATAACATACTCGCATTCCTGGCAAGTGATTCATCCGAAACATGTGTGGACAGACTGGAAGTGGGCGGGGCCTCTGACTCCCGGAACGGACTGATGTAGGCCTTTGTTGGAGGTTTGTAACTGGCAGCTGACTCGGTTTTTGGAGTTGCCGGAGGTGCTGGTGGATCAGAATTATACATCTTCGCGGTGTAAGAACCAGATGAGTATGGCTTTGCAAACCTCGACGTTGGCTCAGAAGACATTGAAGTGTACGGTTTGGCTCGAATTTCCGGGAAGCTTGAAGTTGGAGGCTTCGGAGAATATGGACTGGATGCTAAGTTATACGGCTTTGCCAACACTTCAGAACATGGAGAAGAACTTGGAATATATGGTTTTGCAAAGACTTCTGATGATCCGGATGGCTTAGCAGAGTATGGTTTTGCATACACATCAGAAGACAGGGAAGACGGAACATATGGCTTTGCAAAAACAGAGTTGCTTTTTGGTTTCACAGGTTCATCCAAGTCAATAGGAGTTGCCCGGAAAGCGGAGACCCGTGACACTGAAGGGGACTGTGCAGGTCCCCCGACATCAATGTCATAAGTTCGGAGTCCCCGAGATTTGACAACCGGAGGAGCATAGGAAGCGGTCGCCGGACTGCAATGCGACCGCATTCGCGGAAAGCTGGAAGAAAAAAACAGAAGATAGGAAGACAGAACGAAGAGGAATGGAAGATATATGAGGAGGAATGGAGGAACGGAGGACAAAGGGACTAAAAGTCGTAAATTTCGACCGAACGGACGAGATAGGCGCGATATTATTATTAGAGTACCAAATGAATACATGCAAATGAGTAAATACAGGTTGCTCTCGGAACAAGTGCCCGAAGGCGAGAGAGTGTGCATGTCACGGAGGATCGGACTCTCGTCGGTTGCACATAAACAATGTACCGTCAAGGAAAAGTGGTCGGCCTTCGCCTCTTCTTCAGGGGCAAACCGTGGGCGGGGCCCGTGATCCGTGCGCAGGAAAGGACGCTTTCTTCTGTTTATAATGAAATAATTGAAGAAGTGGCGTACGGGGAGACGACTGCAGATGCTATGACGGCCGTTGAATTCTGGTATATGCTGGCGAAGTCCAGCTGAGAATTCAGGTGATCGTGAAACGGAGATAGTGTGTTTGGGGAGGAGACGCAAGCAAATTGATATGCAGACGAGAAGCGGAGATATGGATTGAGACATTCGGAGCGAGGTGTGGAAGTAGGTCCCGGACGAATCAGAGGGATCAGCACTGGTCGTTTTTTTATCACTGGTTATCCATGTTCGGACAGAAATCATTGAAGTTCTAACAAATTTTAGTTATTTTTTTTTTAGCTAACTGGGTCAAATGGATTCGAGGGCAAAAGTTATTAGTGGTTTCGTAGGTTTTGGACCATGCTCTATCGAATGGTATAGGTCTCATCTCTAGGTCCGATGGTAACCAAAGCAGTCTGACTGATTAGCTGCTAATTGTAAGATAAGTAAGACAAAGTTGAGGCTTCATCAATTTAGTCTTGACTATCCAGCCGTCTACCAGTTCCATAAGAAAAAGATGCTCTCATAGCAGCAGCCCAATTCTTTGTGTTGTCAGAACCAGCTGACCCCATTTGTCATGCCCTTCCCAGCAACAATCATTCTCATGCGAACTTTCCCCTAATTATCACTTTCTCTTGCCGCCGCTATCAGTCATATCAGTCATCAGTAGCCGTTCGTCGGAAAGGGAGAGGGCACTGGATATCCCTTTCGACTTACGTATCTGCCTTCAGAATATCTAGCTCGTCCTGTTGATCTGCCAGTGTCATATCGTTGTCCAGGTAGGTGTGCAACTCGCCGCCGCCACCTTCGAGACCACGATACACTTGGAGAGAAGAGTCACCCGCTTTGTGTGGAGCTCGCAGAGTTCGGATCACATCTTGTAGCTGATCACCTGAAAGTAATAATTTGTTGTGGGAAAGAAATAACTGATAACTCACTGATGCACTCGTGTAATCTGAATTTGAAAGTCACTGGTCTCATCGGCTCAAGATATGAGGAGGAAGTGGTGGCGAAGGGGTCGGAATCATTGATGTACTGTATTCGACAAGTGAACGTGTCGTCGTCGTCCATTCTGAAAATTCAGCGGGTTTAGAAGGAAGAAGAAGATAGTAAGCAAAAAGCAAGAAGGGATCAGTTGGGATATTCCCTCGTTTCTAATAAAGCTGATAAGACGAGGATGTACAGCAAAAGATACTCGGAAACAAGAAAGTCTCGAAAAAAGTGGAAAGTAGAGATAGAGAACTAGATAAAGGTGAAGCACTTTGGAGCCGAGAACTTGCTCAAAGTTTGGTCTATGGTCAAGATAACAAACAAGTGAACCGGACGAACTTGCGACAACTTGAGAGAGGGACACGTGGCGAGACATCTTCCGTGAGAGACATTTGAAATGAATGGGGTATTGCTCTGTTGGACTAACTGATTAGACGTGTCAATCTATCGGGTTGATTCGTGGCTTCATGAACTCTTCGATTTCAAGTCGTTTCGAAATCCGAGACGACCCGGGAACACGTGTTGTTGATACATCCGATCCGGGGGAGTGGGCGGAAGGAAAATGGCAACAAACCAGGAGGGGCAAAAACGGAATGGGTTCTTCGGTTCGAGAATGAAGTCATCGCGCAGGATTATCGCAGCACAATCGGGGTCGCAGTGGCGGGAACCAAGAGAGAAAAGGGCTCTGTGAGTCAATATACAGTGGCTGCGTCTCTGCGAGTTTCACGTACGAATCTCGAGTGTCGAGAGATCCCACAAGTAATGGGAAGAAGTTGGGATTTGAGGAGACGAAGGACCGGGACAAGCGCCTCGCAACTGGTTTTGGCAGGAGGAGATAGGTAAACTCGCGGAAAACGATGTACTAGTAGAGTGCGGCGAGCTGAGATTTGGAAAAGGACAGGGATGGCACAAAAATCAGCTGAGAAGGGGAGAATCGATAATTTGATAGGTTATCAGTTATCAGTGATATTACGAAAGCAGCTTATGAAATGTTTTGAGTAGATGGGAATGGACGGGCGGTGACAAAAAGAGAGCAACAAAGTAAATTAAAGGACACTGATTATGAGTGATGGAATGTTTTAGAAAGGAGAAACTAGAGGGGAACAGAAAGAAGAGAAAGAGCTGGAACATGTTACGGAATATGAAATGGAATTCATGATGAAAAGATGATGATGCATTGAAAAGTATTTGAGCAAAATGATAAGAAGGAAGTAGTTTAGACTGCAAACTAAAGTTTTCGAAATATTTGCTCTGATCAATACCATAGGTTCAGGTGCTTCCCCTATAAACAGCGAGGCGAGTCTGCCGTGATTCTCGGTGTCAAATCGGGCGGAGGCGCTCGGGAGCATCTCTGCTCCCTTCCTCCCGTTTGTTTGTGTTTGCATAATCATCGTTTTTTGCCTCTTCTGCAACGAACTGAACTCCTATGAGCGACAGAGTCTGATGAGAGAAGTGATTGAAAGTGATAGCAAGGTTGATTGAAACACACAATTGTACGAAACGAAACGAGACACGCTCGTCGAAAAAGTGCTGTCCGTCTGTCGTGGTCGGTTGGATCCGGAGGGACCCTCTGCTGCTGCCGCCGCGATCATCTGTGGCCAGGATAGCATACTGCGTCTCCACGGGCGCCCACTCTGCCTCCCTCATTAGTTCCTTCCCGGCGGGAGAAGAGGCAGAAGCGGCCTTCATCTTCTCCCTCGACCCCTCCCTAGCCTGTGTTACAGCGTCCAGCTCACCAGCTATCTGCCGTTCATTTTTACACATTTCGCTCCTGCTGCTTCCTCCGTCCAACACGCACTGCCTTCGTCCACTAACATGATTATCAAATCTCTTAGTGTGTATACTACTACTGATAGAACGAGGAATGAGGGAAGGAGAATGACAACAGATGAGACACGTGGCATTGAGTCGAGACAAAGGCGGCAATTTGAAAAGGTCGTTAGGGAAACAACCGACCTTGGCAACAGCTATGGACAAATACCTATGCACGGTTTTTTGTGGCACCCGATTCGATTCCGAACGGATTCAATTTGCCGCACGGCCTCCGTGGTATCTAGATTAGCAAACGAACACAGATACGAAGCAACGACGTGGCAACGGACGAGGCAAGAAGAAGCAAATTAATCATGGTTTGCAAAATGATATATATCTGGCCGGGTGGGGCGAGGAGGCGGCGGCTTCCTCGTGATTACGACAGTTACAAAAACCACTCTCTCCATCTCAGCAGCCTCGACGACCCATCATCCAAGAGGATTCGGGCAATCAGCGACTGTGATTTATGGGTCAAAACGAGGAAAATAGAAGAGGGGGGAAGCTGGAAGAAAGGCAAAGAAACGAACGGGTGTTACAGATGCGGCACGATGTAAGAACGTTGATTCGGAACGACTAGCGGGTCCATAAAACTGACATAATAATGAAGAACAGCAAGAAAGGGACGGGGATTATGAGCTACAGCTGTTGTACAACTGGTGTGACGTGGCACTTGATCGGATTGCTTTCGCCCTCTACCAGTCGGTAAAACAAACGATAAATCATCAGTTCGCAGTGGCGTTCGTTCGCAACAAAGTGGTCGAGGAGAGACTCAGAACGAACAAGAAACGGGTGCAGATTGAAGTGTGAACTCGAGAAGAGCCGAGGAAATCTGGTAGGAGCAAAAGATTAGCTGAGAGCTGGAGGAAAGGTCCCGAGATTCATAACAGTTCAGAGTAGAGAATATGGCAAAAAGCACTACAGAAGGAAGTAGAGTTGAGTCACGGCAAGATTCAGTTGGAGGAACAAGAGATAAAATGAGTAATGAGGAACATGCGGTTGTCTCAAACGATCTGTTTCAACCGCATAACGAGGAACGATGCTGAAGTATAGAACCAGCAGGGTTTACCGTAGATACCAATGAATTCTCGCACCTAACCCATAATTTCGGCATGCTTTATTCACGAGACTCCGTGGGTTTGGGTGGGCTAAAAAATGAAGGGGTCTCTCCGAAATGACTGCATCACACATAATTAACCTTAGTGACGGAAAGTGAAAACCGCATTCCGTTTGCGTGTTACACAGTCGCTTCCTCTCAGTCTCTTCTTCCCTCGCTCACTTCATTTACCTCATTTTCGCGAGAGGAAGATGACACTGATATGACGTGGCAATCGGAAATAGGTAACGGAAAAATGTGAGTTATTTGGGCGAATAGGGTCTGCTTCTTCTTCCAGTTGTTATCTTTACGATGTGTCGGAAAAAGGAAAAGAAAATGGATGATGATAAGGAAGAGGCAAAAAGGCGGGAAGGCATGATCATCATTGTCATTGGCAGAAGGGGGAGGAGGCGCGGGGCGCGTTTTGTTTGTTGCGTTATATGGAATAATTAGAGAGAGAAAACGAGGGTGGCTTCTGCTTCTGCTTCCACTGATGGCTTCTTATCAGGGGCGATGGCGTAACGTGTGTACGACACCTACAAAAGGACTGGATTCTCGCGCGGCCGTCGAGGGGCAAAACAACAAAGTGTCGCAACTATTTTCCCTTCCTCCGCCTCCATACTGTGAAGTAAGAGCGGCCAGTGAAGGGGGCTAATCCGAGGGACAATTGGTGGCGTGAAAACAACAAAAAATAAACAATCTGGGAGGGGAAAGGAAGTGAACGGAAGGAAGAGGCAGGGGGTTCGTTTCGTGAATTGAACTGACCTTCTTGATGGTTATCTGGAACTTGGATGAAGACGTGAAAGAGACGCAGAGTGGACAGGAAGTGGTTGAAAAACACTTGAGAAAGTGCATGCGTGAGTGTCAGAAATGGACGGAGAGGAAGAGCTTCTCGGGTTTCACGCAAGCACTTTTGACACGTTTAGTACGAAAAATGACTATAGCTGGATGTGAAAGAGATGTACGTTCTTTGGCAGGTTGGCCACGAACGGAGGTCAGACAAACTGGCGAAAGCTGATCACAGTTTATGGGGATGAGGACAGAAAGGAAGGTGATTGATGGGGCTTGTGATGATAAACGGTAGGTGAAGAAGAAGATTCTGGTGTTCAAGATCTTTCTGAAACTTTTAACTGAATTGGGAGTTTAGAAACAATCGGGAATGCTCTTAGGACTTATCAAATGTTCTCCAGAAATCGGAATCAGAAGTAAGTTCAGAAGTAAGTTCAGTTCAAAAGTGTGGAAGCATAACAAATGTATCTGTACAGTCTAGATGTTTAGGTAAAACCTCCAAGTGAAAGAATTCTTCAACTGGGTGGCCATGGAGAGACGAACGGAGGTCAGATTTAACAAAAGCTAATCACAGTTTATGGTGACAGAAAGGGAATTGATTGGTGTTAGATCGGAAATGCCAAAGGGGAGGAAAATGGGAAAAGGAAATAATGAACATGTCTCTTCTTCCCAATTTGAGAAACCAACAACCAGACAATTGGCATCGGAAGAAGAGGGAAACCGAACGGAAAGAAGAGACAAAACCGATTTGGAGACGGGACGACGCCGTATCGCATCCCTACAAAAATCAGCCAAAAAAAGCAAATTGTTCAGAATCAAATGGCCGTGTCCGCACACTCGACAATCGGATCGACCACTCGACGCTACTCAACCATCAGACGTGTTCTGCGAGTGCTTCTGGCCGCGTGTAATTAAAGAAATGAATAGGATCGGATCGGGATCGGAGACCCCTACTGAATGCGACTCTTTTACGGAGATGGGTGCACACTGTGCGCCTCTTTTGTATTGACTCTACTGCATATTCGATTGCACAAATATATGCAGAAACAAAGCATGAGATGAGCATTCGAGTGGTTTCTCGGAGACTGCCCCGGGGGCCAAGTGACGTGGCACCGCCCCGACATGAGAATGAGTGTACTGGAATGCATGAATGAATGAATTCAGGAAAGCGACACCGGCTTAATGAGCTGAGACATGAGGGCGAGTACATGGTTGCGGAGGCGACAAGCCCTCTCCCGATGCTCCCCTGCCACATCCGCAGAGCAAACAGTCGCGCGCCTCCTCGAACCGTTTTGCATTAGCCGCCGTCGTCTCCGCGGAACGCAGTACTGTCTTGTTGGAAGATGCGGGGAGCAGCCGACGTTCAGCTGTTGTTTTGTATTCAATCCGTTGCTGCAGGTGGCATTTCAACCGGCAGACGGAGCTCATGTTGCAAAGTGAGTCAGCAAGAAAGTGCAGGCGGATGGGACAATAGGGAACTGAGAGTGTTGAGTGGTCTGGCCAGTTCAACAGATGATGAGTTGAGAATCATCAATGATTCAAAATAACTATGTTCTTCCGGTCATTACCACCCCCAAAACTTGAACAGTACCCTGGTTACTGTAGGTAAAGTACATGTCCCAGGTATAAATTCCTCCGGGACAGTCGTAAATCAAGCGCCTGTAGCAGCAGTGCCCGGACGATCTAGTTTCTCGACGCATTTCGAATTGGCATTGAAACTGACAATTACCAGGTGTCTTCGGAGGAAAACTACATTATTCACCCTTCCGAGAGTAGGTGTCCTCAATTACAGTCGGGAAGAAGAAGTAAAAAACAAACAAATACAAAGTGTAGTAATAGTGAAATGGAAGGGCAGGGAGGGCTCCGAAACGGCTTTCACTTCTGATTTATGGCTCGAAACATGAAAGGAAACGGGAGGGTAACGGGGGGAGAAGGAAGGCGTGTTCCGTGCCGGAGTTGCCATGATTAATTGTGGTGTACCTGCACGACGGCAGCCACTAATCCGACCTGCATTACTATGACTTCGAACACATTCGGACACCCGGAGAGTTCGAAGCAGCGGGAAACAGGAAGACGTCGACTCGAAAACACGAAAGACTTTGTATACGTAACACCGAGAGAACACACATGGACGGCGCACGCTTTTATAGGCACCCTCCAATTCTTCTCGACGTATTTTTGTTGTAGTGAGTACGGTTTTTGTGGGGGAATCAGGAGAAGAATGGGCAGGAAAGAGTTGTGGAAAGAAAACGAGGGGCTATTATCAACAAACACGCTGTTTTTGGAGGTGTGACTTCAGAATCAGGTAACAGCTTGCATACGTTCAAATCTATGGTATACGCTGAAGAAGCCAGTCCATTGAATTGGAAAGAATGGAAGAACGGGGGAGCATGATTCATTGACATTACTGCAGAAAAGGTACAGTGACGGGTTGTTTCTGCGTCTAAAAGCATCCTCTGGTTGGTGTGAGAAAACGGAAAAACAACGGATGATTTTGTAGAGAAGAACCGGTGCGAAGAGAAGATGGAGGACAACCTTGGTCGGCTGCCGAAACAGCTGGATGGGCCCTCTCGGAACATTTGCTAATTAGGTGGAGACTCGATTCAAACCTGGCAACAATCTAGGTTAACAACTAGGTGCAACACGGAGTCACGGTGTAACGCGAAGAATTTACTGAATTGACAGAAGAAAAGACAAGAAATTAAACTTACGCAATGGTGGGAACGGGGGTTAGACGGACATCTTGTCTAAGTCGGACAGCCGGAAAAACTATGGGGGACTCTACATACATTTGATATAATATACGGGATGGGGAAGAAGGGAAATAGATAAGGAGTTTTGTGCTAGTAAATTTATACAAATTTACTTTAAGCTATGGAATGATAACGAATCACAATCGCACAGGAAACTTACGGAAAGGAAAGTTAGGAAAGGAAGAAGTAAGTGGGACAGAGAAGCGGGGAGCTTTGACTAAGAATTGTCGTGTTTTTGGAGAAGAGCGGGCGGTCGTCGTGCAGTCAGTTTACAGAATCGGGATGTAGTTGTCAATCTTGGTGCGGTGTCGTTGCGAGATGCATTCGGCAATCCAGATGATGTTGCGCATCTCTTGCTCCTAAAACAATTCTCTTCAGTTGAAAAATTGGTCTCTAGGGTCGTATACTATTGTTTTCGGAATGGGTTCATTTTTTGGAGCTCCATTCTCGAATTCTCGGAATACTACTAACCTTCAGCTTGATGAATGCATAGAAGACGCCAAAGTGGAACTGGTGAAGGTACGAATGAACGTTGAGCTTGACCTCGTGCTCGAAGAACTTGTCCTCCAAAGTCTTCTCTCCTGGTCCGTTTCCAGATCCCTCGAAAAGTGGCTTGTAGTCGGCATAGAACTCGCAAACTTGTTTCACTTGATCGTAGTCATCAGCACGAGCGAGTCCAGTCAAACCATCCGGGAACAACTTTCCGCAGCGAGGGTACAGCTTGGAGCGGTCATCCTTGCTCAACTCGGTGTCGAAGGAGTTGATGGTGATGATGATCGAACGACGATCAGCCTCGAACTGAAAACCGACGCGGTTAATTGGTAACAAAGGTGAAACAACTTACGGCAAGAATGTCGCACATAACCTCGGCAGTCTTTCCTCCGAGCCCGGCGCAGAACTTGTAGAAGTCCTCGATGTAGGCCTTGTAGAGGGTGTTACGGATGACCTCGACGTTCATCTCGTCCAAATCCTGCTCGTTGATGCAGTCGACGAAATAGTTGGCTGAACACTTACAACGTTTCGGACTCTTATTGAACTCTGACTAACCCAATGGCGTATCGACAAGCACGGCGTTGTAGAGCTCAGCTGGAGTAGAAGCAATATGGATGGCCTCCATTTGCTCGAATGATCCGAGTGGATGGCACTTGTTGATCAACTCGCTAATCGGTCTCTGGTGGAGAGTTCCGGTGATCAGCAGGATTATGTTGTCGATCATGTACGAGTACCTGAAAAGCGAACAGGTTTGTCTACACTCAAACCAAACAAGTAATGAGTCACTCACGTAATGTAATCCAAGAATGTTGCCAGAGGCTCCAAAGCATTGTTCCGAAGATGGGTGAACTCGGTGACAAGCTTCTCCTTCAGCTTCTCATCAATGACTTGAACGGTGATCGCTCCTGGCTCGTTGGCCAAGAAGTTTCCGTAGTCGGTCGATTGAATGTGGAGCTTCAGGTCTGCAGATTCAGAGGTTTCCGAGGTTAATTCTGATAAACACTCACCTTCCAAAGTCTCACATTGAACCAAATTGGCGTAGTCGGGCTGGGTGAGCAGACCTCCCTTCAATCCACGAGTCAAAGCCTCGAGGTATCCGTGGTCAATGTTGAACAAGAACTCTCCCATTTCGCAATCTAATACCCTGAAAAACGGGATGGGATCGTGTTGAAATTAGGTGGGGAAGATAGACGGTCAATTTGGCGATAAAATAGTCCAGGAAACCACATATTTTCAGCGAAAAAAGCGACGAAAGAACAGAAATTTGGCGACACAGAGCGGGCAGAGAGAGATCGATTCCTGGTCTCTCGCCGTGGGCGCAGTGCGGTAGGGCGCGATTGCACTGCGGATGAAGCATCACTGCGCCGCCAAGTTCAAATTTGGAGAAGAGAGCGAAAGAGAGATAGGAGAAAGTGTGACTCATGCAGGTTCAGGAGACACTGTGTAGTATTGAAAGTTCTGTGCCTCGAGAAAGTTTTCATACCTCTCCTTCAGAAGCATTATACTTTTTCAATGACACTTTTTCTTAACTTTTAGATTTCTGATCGAAACTACAGTAATCCAATTCTTACAAAATTCATCTCTACAATACATCAGAAATTACTATTGTGGTCACATGCAAACTTGAATGTTATCAAATAAGTCAACTTTTGCAAATAGGAATGTAATCCATCCTAAATCGTTCTTTATCCCCGATTCCTGCTGTTGATGCCATTCAGATTCATTCCATATTACAATGCTTGGAGCGCATTATGCTCCATTCCTCTAGTAAAAACCGCGTCCTTTCAAAAGGATTCGTGTGCATTTGCAAAGAGCATCATAATCTCCGTGTTCCATCTAACTCGAGTCACCTCCCATCAGCTCGGTGGCATCTCCCATCTGGCGGATGGCCCTTCCCATGAATCATAAAAAGAGAGTACTCGATCGATAACCCACGAACGTTATCATCCTGCCTGTGCCCTCTTCCCGTCCTTGCCCTCTCTCGGTCTCCCGCTCTTTCCTCCAGTATGCAAATACGCATCCGACCGTTCCTTCCCTTCCGTTCTGCGTCCTTCTCTCCTTCTCCACACCCTTTCTTCGCCTTTTCCTCGTGCTTTTTCTTGCCGTTCGAGCCCTAACGCGATAGAGAGACATCCGATTATCCCGCACTATTGTGGCCCCAATTGCCTGGGCGGCTCCCCCAACTCCGCTCCTCGTTTCCATCATTCCCCTCCTCTCTTCCGTCGTCGCGTTGCCATTCGCCGTCCCGCCCCTCGTCTCCCATTTTCCATTGCGTTTTTTCGGTCGCCGGAGAGCGGCAGCACTGCCAGAAGAGCAGTGTTGTTGTTTGCCATCACAGTCATCATCTGGATGAGTTGACGACGTCCGTCCGTGTCCCGGTTGCACCGCCCTTCCAGTCGTCAGTCACCGACTTGTCCGTCCATCCGCAAGGACAGATGGCCGCTCGTCGCTCTTTCTCCCGTGCTCCCCGTCCTCCTCCAATTTGTTCCTGACACCTTTGCGTGTTGTTTCTCGTCCCCCCATACCACCTTTCTTCTTCCCAAATGTGTTTGCTCCTCTCCGATTTGGTTTCATTCCACTTTGTCCCAACTCTTTCTCTCTCCCACCATTATTTCCAAACCACCCAGTTCCTTCCTTTCAATTGTTGTTTGTTATGACCGGTTATGTGGGTATATGTACATGTGCGTGTAACCCGTCCTCTTTTAATCGAACCCCTTTCTCCATTTGGCCATTTGCAGCAGACAAGTCCGTCATGTAATGGAAGGTCTGGCACGTGTATTTCTGATTGGTGGTGCTTCGAAAGCCGTTCGATACGATGAGCAGACGACGGTCGAGGTGGGTGATTACACGCAGAGTCTCGCATTTCACACGGCAGAGTGACCTATGGGAAAGTGCTCCGCGAGCCGTCGCTTGTTTCGTATCACATTCGTATCTTTCACATCTTTCACTAATCAATCAATAAACGAGAAGTGCTCTTTGCCGCGAGAGATATCCTCGATTTGATCATCCTAATGGATTGCGGCCGAAGCACTTTCGTCCGTCCGTCCATAAAATCATCTCTAGTCTTTCACCTCGTGGACTGGGAAAAAGGGGAAAACGGGTGGAGAAACGAAAACGTGGTACTCAGAGAAATTAGATTCTTGGTCGAGTTCCGCCAATAAAATTTATGTCTTTTCGTTTTGAATGTGTTTATTTTTTATTTTCGCAACGACGACCACACAACTCTCACGGAAGTGTGCGAATCGCCGTGTCCGCGGACCCGGAAAATGCACATTTCTCCCGGTTGCTCCATTCCTTGCCACGAGGTTAGAAGGTCGTCGTCATTATTTTGACGACGGGAAAAGTCGGGGAGCTTGGGAACAGACAGACGGGAGCTGCTCCCCAGCTATAAATTTGTTTGCTCTTTGCCGGTGTGGTTTTGATTGATCACCTGCTCGTCGATTTGAGGTATTTAGTTTTCCGAAGAGAACAAAGAATTGGGGGAATCCATGGATTCAGAACTAATAAAACAAAAATGATAGGAAGGGAATGAATCAGATTACTGTAGGCAACATGCTCTCAAGTTCATTGGTATGTTTACATTCAAACAATGGCTGATGGAAGAAGTTCACAATGCTAAAGTTTTGTAGTTCATATTGTGCTAGTATAGAAAACTTGGTCCTTCATAGATCCTCAAACATGAAAAAGAACTCGAGAAAAGAACTCAAAAAAGACGGACGAAAGTTGTCACATAAATTACAAGTGTCTCCTTCGTCCCGAGAAACGGACGTCTCTGTTCTGCTTCTGCTTGTTCCGTTACAGCCATAAATCATGTTGCAGCGTGTTATCCATGTCGTCGCGCGTGGAATCGGCATCTCGCAAGTGGCCGTCGCCCACTTCGCCCTCCGGCTCGTCACGGGTCCGTCGCCACAGACTGCGGGTAACAGATCCAGGGGAAAGAGAGAGGGCAAACAGCAATTGAATTATGCAGGTTCCGGAGATTCGTTATGGCTACATCCGATGCTCAGAATAACCCAATTACCTCACATCTACGCCAGACATCTTCCGATCGGAGTGAGCGACGAGATCAAGTGAGTGAAGAGAAAGAGAGGAATAGAGAGACGGAGAAAGGGTTCAGGATGGAAATGCGGATGAGGTACATGCCACAGTCTGTCTACGAGCTGCAGGTCACTGACAGTTCTGCCTTCGTCTACCTTCACGAGCAGGTCGTTGATGAGTTCTTCAGCCACGTGGCTTGGAGATCATCTGTTGAAGTTGCACTGGAAGTGGCTGCTCTCAAAGTTTGCAGAGACTTTGCTGAACACAAACACAAGTGAGAAGAGCTTACAGAACACTAGGAAGTATACCGAAACTTTTACAGCAAGGGAGCGGATCACCATCTAGAAGACCTTGACATTGACGCATGCATCCAGTCTCTCATCCCCAACGTTTTGCATAATCCGGGTCAAAAAGTTAGTAAGAAGACGATGGGAAACAACAAGACCCTATACTCTACTTTGCAGCATAGTCATCTGAAGAAGCAGTTTTCTGCGTACGTCAAGAAGTTCTCATCAACCCCTCCAAACGAGTCAATCATCAGAAGTCTTGCTCTTCTTTTGGACGTTGTCAAGTTTGATGCAGAAGTTTTCAAAGCAAGTCTCGGAGCGGGATGGACGAATCCGGTGGAACTGGTGGTTGGACCACACACTGGACTGTCTTATAGACTGAATGAAAGATGTGATGTGGGTGATAAGACAGTTTCTTCCTTGCAAGACTAACATTTTAGACCTCTCGACTTCTGGAGCTCCGAACAATTGCTGACATTACCATTCGAAAAATGGAAAACGGCTCGGAGAAAACATTGATGCAGTTGAAACTCTCTGGAGCAGCAAAACCCGTTATGATTACTCTCTCGACAGAAGAACTGGCACAGTCTTTGGCTCACTTACTCGATGGATATCAGATGTTGTACAATCAAAGAGACAGTGTTTTCAAACTGAAAGGCATTGAAAGGTGTGAGACTATGACTATGCACGACGCAACGATTCGTCCGAAGACTCCGAGTCAAGTGGACAACAACATCCGATTGCGGAGAGAGTTGATAACTTTGAAGGAACTGATCGGAGGCGGACAGTTTGGAAACGTGTACAAAGCGATTTACAATGATCCGGAAAAGGATGAACGGATTGCTGTGGCAGTGAAAGTGTGCAAGACAGATGCGGAGCCGGCGGATACGCAACTCATTCTGCAAGAGTCCAGTTTGATGAGAAACTTTCGACACGCACACATCATCCAGCTGATTGGTGTTTGTGTCGATCAGCCGATGTGGCTGGTTCTGGAACTGGCACCTCATGGAGAACTTCGAGAGTATCTACAACAGGAGAAGGACTGGCTACCACTCCGCACCCTAATCCTTTTCTGCTCTCAGATCTGCGATTCGTTAGTGTACCTCCACTCCACCAGATTCGTCCATAGAGACATCGCAGCCCGTAACATCCTGGTTTGCTCTCCGCAATGCGTCAAACTCGCCGATTTCGGACTCTCCCGGGCACTGGACTACGACGCAGTGTACACGGCTTCAAGGGGAAAGCTGCCAATCAAATGGCTCGCTCCGGAATCGGTCAATTATCGGCAATTCAGCATGGCGTCCGATGTGTGGATGTTCGCAGTTTGCATGTGGGAGATCTTTTCACTGGGGATCAAACCTTGGGCAGGAGTCACCAACAGCGATGTGATAACACACATCGAGCAAGGAACAAGACCACCGTGTCCTGATAACTGCCCAGTTGCTCTGTATAACTTCATGAGAGCAAGGATGTGGGCTATCGAGCCGCATAAGAGACCCACAGTTGACCAGATCTATGCGGTGAGTACAAACTGTATATGATTTCAACAATGACGTTGAATAATTCAGATCATTGAAGACGTTAGGCAACAAGTTCTACGCAATGTTCCATTTGATCAGATCATTGTTGGTAAACCAATGAATGTGAGTTTAGATAATCTCTGCTCATCAAACATACCTTTTCTTTTTCAGCCTGCTGGAGTCATCGTAGCAGAGATGTCAAGTCTGCCATCACTGACAGTATACCGAACAATGGAAGAGCAGAAGCGGCAAGCAGAGGAAGATGCAAAGTGGTTGGAACAGGAGGAGGAAGAGGAGGAAGACGAGGATCTGGAACCAGAGCAACTGCCATCCACTTCACACTCTTCTATCGAGAACATCAGAACTTCCAACGGGTATCTCCATCACACACCTACTTCCACGAGGTCACTGCGGTTTGAGGTAACCAGAATGTTTCAACTGAAATGTAATGAAGTTTTTATTCCAGGACAAAACATCCCGGGAACTGCGAAGGAGTGTTGATGGTGTCTGTGATGCGGTGACAAAACTGCAGAACTCATTCAACAACCTAACTCACAACGACGACTTCCTGCACTTTGTCAAAGAGGTCACTTCACAGCTTCGAGAGATGTTGACAGTGGCGTACGGTATGAGGGATCGAGTGACGACGGCCAGTCAGAGAACGGAAGTAGACATGACAAAGACGCTGATCGCCAATGATATGAAGCAAATGAGTCGAGTGATGGCCAAGCTTCAGGTCAACGGAGACCAGGCGGTAGGGATATTCTAATGAGGTTCAACAACGATCATCTTCTCTTGCAGACCTACAACACACTCCGTCGAGATGTCGTGCGAATCTGCGGAGAGCTGGCCGTCAACTGTACCACTCTACAGCTTCAACTAACGTCTCCACCACTAGAAAACGAGTTCTCCGCATTGCTCTCCAACTGTTAGATCCATCCCAGTACCCATTCTCCCCATCGCATAGCTGTTTCATCATTCTCTCCTCCGGGTTTCCTTGTGTTCCTTCTCATTTTCAGTCTTCCGAGACGATCTCTTCCTCTGTTTCCCACGTATTTCCGAATAAAGAGTAGCAGTCGAAAGAAGGAAAAGCAGCGGAAAACGCCAATGTTCACACAAGCCGGCAGTTCCCAGAATACACTGGAATGTCACCACTATTAGCACTATTACGATAATAAACCGCCGCTTCATCTCCTCCCACTCCTCCTGGCGCGAGTTAATTGACCTCCCGAGAACACAGAAGACATCTTCCACTGATTATTCCTCCTTCCAACTACACCGTTTCTTTCGTTTCCTTTTTTCGTTTCTTTCGTTTCCGCCGCCATTTTCCAATCCGCTGGGCAGACTTCAACCAATTAGACACACGGACACAAGAACTGTAATTATATACTCAGAAAATGCGCAAAATTGAGAAGGCGTTGAGCGAACATGCAAATTTTCTCGTATTCATGAAGTCGGAACGCGGCTGGCTAACTAACACTAACTTTTTCCGTTTTTTCCGATTCCTTCAAACGTGTTTCCCGGCCGGAATCGTCACTCCGATCCTACTGACGGGATACAGTAATCGTTCTTCCGGCAGCTTCTTAACAAGATTCCAGGTGTTCAGAATCACTCAAAAAGTGGCAGTAGTAGTCTATTTATTCTCGCAGAAGACACTTACAAACTTTTGTTGGAGTTCTTCTATTCATCTGTGTAGTGTCTCTATGATGAGTCTTGACGGTAAGACAATTCGAAGAAAAATTCTTATAGGAACTTTGAGCAATATCAAGCTCACATAGTAGAGTTTATAAACGTTTCTTTAGTCACAGTTTCGTATACTAGCTAGAAAAGTAAATGCCTTCCGTGTGCTCCTCTCTCTTCCTCATAAGAACTTTCTGTTCTCCGACAGTTTCCGGCGGTCTTTCCATTGTTCCGTACTCGGCGCGCACATGATATATGCCCACTTTCGCTATCCGTTCCATTCACATCTTCTTCCATTCACGGCAACTTCTCCTCCCTCCGAAATCCAACCTAAACCCATGAATCAGCGTCGGCCGTCTTCTTCGTTTCCTCATTCATTTTTTCGTCAGCTTTCCGGCTAATTTGCCGGGTATCAAGCGACTCCCTCCCTGCCCAATCATACTGCTTCTGCCCACCAAAAAACGTGTTCCTTGGTTCGAGTTATTCACGGAACATTGCCAACCACTGCTGTACTACTACACCTTTCCTTGAATGGTTTCTTCAGTTCTCTGGTGAGAAGAAGAAGCTGTTTGATTGAGTTGAACGTGCCATAAGACTTATTGCTTCTCGCGTTTTATGGAGGTATATAAGTTGCCTCTCTCGAGACTTCCGATAGGTTCAAAAGTTTCACTCGAGAAAGGACTGAAAGCAGTTTTCCCAGAAGCTTTCTCTTCTCCCTTCCAGCTGTATTCCCTACTACTTTGTGTGCTGTCTAAACTTTCTTCTGTAAAGATTCTGTGGCCCATAAAATCTGCCAAAATCCTTCTAAAAGTGCAAACTTGGAAACCAGAAACTAGAGACTTCTTGGCATCCAAACTGTTTGTCTTCTCCTCCAACCGGATCCGATTTCATAAAAGTACGAGCGCCTTCGTATCAGCTTGTTTACCTGTCACATCTTCTCCTTTTCCACGGTTCAGCGCCTCACTCTTCCGTTTACGACGTGCCCATCGAACCTGTCCTCCTCTCCGCACCGCCCCTCTCCTACCGTTCCGCAACTCCTTGGCACACTGCCAACTGCCAGTTTCTAACAACTTCGTCAAGCCCATCATCTCCGAATTCTTTGTCACACAGCCTGTTGCGTGGCAGCCAATCTTCTGTAATCAGCTGTTCTTTTTGCAATCTTCCTGCCTTAATTAATCCGAAACCTGAAACGCCCCTCCTCCTTTTCATCATTAAACTCGGCCCATTCCCGGCAGCCCGCACTGATTGCATATCTTCTTCCCTTCCACTGCCATTCCTCCCGTCTCCTCCGAAACCTTTCCCCGAGTCTTTTCTCTCTTCAGAATGTCGCATTCCCGCGTATTTCTCTTCTCTTTTTGCTACTTCCTATTGCTCATAAGAGACTCTTCTGCCTGCCTGCCGACAGGCTTCGGAGGTAAGTTTCCTTTGCTCCTTCCCGATTTCCTATCATATTTTCTCTAGGATTGTTTGGAGGAGGAAGGGGAGGAGGATGTACCAGACCTGGCGGATGTTCCACTGCAGCTACACAATACACGGCTCCGCTGCCCCCGCCGATGTACGCGTACACCCCTCAGGTTTACCAGCATCAGCAACCACCGCCGCCGCCACCACCACCAGCGGCACCTGCAGCGGCTCCAGCGGCAATTCCTGATGCAGTTCTCGCTGCCGCGTCTTCTTATCAGGGAATGTATCAAGACCGTCCACAAGCTCCATCGATCAACCCTGACTATCAGGGAAGAGCCCCACTCAGTTTCACTGTAGGTTCCACCGTCTGAAATGTTCTCTGACAAGTTTTCAGGGAGAAGTTTCTGCATCAGAAGATGCTGCAAACACCATAATTGATCCCCTGAAGTACATTGAACATGTCTCTGTATCCCATACCCCCGCAGTCCAAATCGCTCCTCCGGCTCAGGAAGCGTACCCCCCTGCGCCTGCTGACCCGTTCGCTCCATTGAACATTCCTGTCGAAGCTCAACAACAACCACAACCAGTCCCGACACGGCAACAAATTCAAGTAACAGAAAAAACGCATTCATTAGCTAAGCATTTCAATTTCAGGTGGCTCCAAGTTCAGCGGCAAAGGAAGACACATATCTTCCAGGACCTCCAGAGAATGACACAAGTTCCAGTAATGCGACAAGAAACTTGAATACTTACTACAATCAGGTACACTCATTGAACAATTGGAATCTTAATTTGTATCTTTAGATGTGCACTGGCGAAAAAATAGCCACAGGCGAGAAGGAAACTATAAATTCGGCAACTAAGAAATGCGAACTTCTCAAGTGTGTGGCCGCGAATGCACAGCCAGACAGTCATGGATCCTACACGGTTTGGAGGGTGTTTGGAAAGATATGAATTGGTTTCTGTTGTAGGTGACGTATCTCCGAACAGCTACAAGCAGGTCCAACAGCAAGGGGAACTACTGTCTTTCGGTGAAAGATCTTCCCGCAAAGAGCAAGAGAGTCATTAGAAAGTTTGATGAAATGGTAAGTTGAAGTAGACATTTGTCCCTGCACTTCTTATCCCAGGTGGCCAACGAGGAGACGAATCAAGTGCGGCGGAAGATTTTCAAGCTTTAACTCTCTCCATAATTGCTCAAACGATTAGATATGAATCGATCGACTAACTTATTATTTATGTCTCCTCCCACTGTCTCATAACTTCTCCTCTTTGCTCAAAACCACTCTCCAACGACTAATTCACCCATGGACTCGCTTTAATTCTCGCTTCTCTCCCCCTCTTCAATAAATGTTTTCTTTCTGTTTCCATGACAACGCAACGCATTCGGGAGGGGGACTCAGCACACTTCAGTTGTTATTGCTGCGATGGGCGACGAGCATTTGGCAAAAGCCGGACTTTTCGTTGATGACTTCAATAAGTTACGCTTGATTGATCCAGGTAAGCAACTTGTTATGGTGTAGAGGGATTTCTTGATATTCAGATGTGAGTGAGCTCTTACAAAATGCACAGGACAAATCGACAGAGTTCAACGATCAGTTAAAGAACTTCCAGGCTACTACTGGAGGACTCATCGATAGTATTGAAGAGGTACTTGCATTTAATTCCTGTTTTTATATACATAATTGGAAAAAACCGAATGATGTTCCAGTTTGCGGCAGTTGTGGAAATGGAGAAGATCCGTGCGATGATGTCGAGAAACGTGCAAGAGCGCGATGTGGCTGAAGGAGATCCAGTGATTCTTCAGATGACAATTCGTGAGTTGACAGTGGAGAAGGAACGACTGAGAGTCGAGTTGGAAGCAGTTCGGAAAATAGAGAAAGAGCAGGAAGAGTACATACAGATGATGACCGAGCACTGAGCAATAAATCATTCATTTTAGCTTGATTAGAAACAACAGAATACGATAAAAACATCAGGAAATACACATGATTGACAGTTACATTTTGCGATACATTCATTGCTTCTTTCTATGGTAGTACTTCTCGAGTAGTGGCTCTGGAATCCGCTTGAGCATCGTACGCGGGAAAATACGCAACAGCTCCCAGCCAATGTTCAGCGAATCGAAGATGGTACGGTTCTCGTAGTGACCTGAACAAGCAAGTGATTGCAAATATTGGGAGCTTGTGGGGATACCTTGGGAAATGAAGTTCTTCTCGAACTTTCCGAGGAACTCCAAATAGAGAAGATCATCGGGAGACAACGCTTCTTCTCCCACCACCGACTTCATAGCTTGGACTTCCTTGCCAACAGCGTAGCATGCGTATAGCTGAAAACAGAACCTGTTTATAATTTTCGTAAGAACGAAGTTTACCTGATTCGAAAGATCAGAATGGTCCTCACGTGTCATTCCCTCGCCAATCGCCGACTTCATCAAACGAGACAGCGACGGAAGCACATTGATGGGCGGGTAGATCAGTCGGTTGTGGAGTTGACGGTCGACGTAGATCTGTCCTTCGGTGATGTATCCGGTCAAGTCGGGAATCGGATGAGTTATGTCATCGTTCGGCATTGTTAAAATGGGAATCTGGGTGATAGAGCCGTCTCTTCCCTTTACACGGCCGGCTCTTTCGTAGATGGTCGCCAAGTTTGTGTACATGTACCCGGGGAATCCTCGTCGTCCTGGAACTTCCTCTCGAGCTGCAGAGATCTAAAAACGATTGTTTGATTGCGTTAGCTTATAAAAGGGTACCTCTCTCAACGCCTCCGCGTAAGATGACATGTCAGTGAGAACGACGAGCACGTGCTTTCCGCAGTGATAAGCAAAGAATTCGGCAGCGGTGAGGGCGATTCGTGGAGTGATAATCCGTTCGATAGTCGGGTCGTTGGCAAGGTTCAGGAAGAGACACACGTTATCCATCGATCCGCACTCCTCGAAGTCTTGCTTGAAGAACCGAGCAGTCTCCATGTTCACGCCCATTGCTGCGAAGACGATGGCAAAGTTTACAGCTTCATTGTTTCTGTCTGGCAGTTGGACGAGACCGCCTTGACGAACGATCTGAGCAGCAATCTCATTGTGAGGGAGTCCGGCAGCCGAGAATATCGGAATCTTCTGGCCACGAGCAATGGAATTCATGACATCAATGGCGGAGATTCCAGTCTGAATCATCTCTTCGGGATAGATCCGTCCGTACGGGTTAATCGGCTGTCCGTTGATGTCCAGATAGTCCTCGGCAAGCACAGGCGGTCCCTTATCTATCGCCTTTCCAGAGCCATTAAAGATTCTGCCGAGCATGTCGATCGAGACGGGACAGCGGAAGATGTCGCCGGTGAACTCGCACTTGGTGTACTTCACATCGACGCCAGTCGTTCCTTCGAACACCTGCGCAATTGAATTCTGTTTAAAGATATTTGTGATAGACAAATCAACCTACCTGAACAACTGCCTTGTTTTTGAACGACTCGAGAACCTGACCCATCCGGACTTCTCCACTTGGAAGTGTAATTTTGACAATTTCGTCGAACATTGCAAACTTGACATCTCGAACGATAACGAGTGGACCATTTACGCCAGAAACTGTTTGATACGTCTGAAAACATGTCATTCATCGACTCAATTAGGCTAAGGGAATGACTTACCAACAGGGGTCTCGTAGAATAGTTCCGAATGGGCGCCGTCCGTTGATTTGTGATCGGAACGTTCACATCCATCGGCTGCTTCGTTTCGAAGTTTATCGGATCCGCTACAGCAGTCATTTGCAGAGATTTGGATGCGCGTGGCGGCGAGAGAAGAGGAAAATGAGCAACAGGTTTGAAAGTTGGATGACTACAGTAACCAAAGGCGCATGCCAACTCGTTCGTTTTTCGTGGCGAGACTCAAAGTTGCCAACGTTGCAATTTGCGCTGCTTCTTCAAGGAAAACATTCGAGATTACAAAGAAAAACGATTTATTGTGATAAATAAATCCTGATAAATTTCTTGTTTTGAAAATTCTAGTTGATGAAAGAAAAAAAGAAGCAATCATGTTGTGTCAGTCACAATGATTCATTTAGAAGCAGATCGGTGGGGAGCAGAGAATGGAAACACGGATATGTTCCGAAAGGAGAAGTTCGACTACAATGTCGACATCATTCTTGTTCGTTTGTCTTGCCATCAAGAACCGGGTCGAATGTGAGACGTGGCCAAGCGACATCGTGTTTCTGTTTCAGCGTGATCTCGACTTTCCGTTCGCCGACGATCACCCGGCTCTCTTCAGCAACAACTTCGTCCCAGAGATCATAAAACAATTCAGTCACACTGTTTCCGAATCCATGCTTGAAGTTTACTTTCAGCGTACCACCATCACAAACAATGTCCGCAGTTTCGGGAAGAGCACCCTGAAAGAAATTGTCTCGTATTGCAAAAGAAAAAAAATCGCTTACCCTGCAGTACACATTGATCGTCACAGACCCGTTGCTCGAGAACCAATCTTCACGAACTTTGCTGACAATCTCATTCTGAAGTTGAAGTTGCATTTCAGAAAGGTTACATCCACTCACATTTCTGAACTTGTGTTCTCCTTTCGTACAACCGACTTGCTCAAGAAAAGCGCCAAAGTTGGAGGTCTTCTTGTTGCAGCACTCCCAGTACTTCATTCCTTCGTGGAAGATGGCAACTCCAGGATGATGTTGACAGTCTTCAGAGCGAGTGGATCCATCGAACACTTGAGAGCAGCCATTGTTCCGACACGGTGCTCCGACTTTCACATCCTTATCTTCGGTGGCCTCTTGCAGCTCCTTGAGCTTCTTCTCAATAGCAGCCGTGGCTCCGGCAGTCGTGTCGACCTGCAAATCGGGTTTCAGCAACATTCTCCACGAAAGCATTGTCTTCTCACGTTCAAGTTCACAGCTTTCCTGTTGGCATCTTGGTTCTCGGCCTTGACTGACTTGTTGAGTCCCTTCCACACAATCACTTCATCTTTGTCTTCGGGCCGAATCTCTTTCGTAGATGCTACTTTCACGATATCAACGGGTTTCTCGTTGCTGTGTTTTCCACGAGTGCATCCTTTATAATTGAGCCATGTGCCGAAGTCGACGCTCTTCTTATCACAACAAGTCCAGATCTTGTAGGCGTCGTGGAAGTAAGGACCACCCGGATGGTAAGTACAAGATTCTGAAAAGAAGAAGTAAAGAAAAGAAAATTGAGTATACAACTCACCATTGTCATTTTCCTTCGGATCGAACATCTCACCGCATCCTTTATGATAGCATTGAAGTTTACCGTCGTCAGCCATTCCACCTCGCAACTATACAATGGATTATTGAATAAACAGACTAACAAATCCGCCAACACAAGCGGCGAAGCTCGAGAAAATTCGAAGCCCCGCCTCTTTTCCCGCCCACTGCAAAACTGCGGCGCGCTTTTCTCCTTTATTTTCGGAAGGGAACGGGATGAATTCTGGTTTTGAGTAAGTATGCAATACCACACAAAACAAAATGTGAGCAACTTTTTAAAATCAAAAGTTTGAGAATAGAAAGAAACTTTTATGTTCACCAACGGGTTGGATAAGGGATAATAGGTGATAAGAAATAAAACCAGACAATAAATTAAACGGGGAGATAGGGGGGATTACATTGAAAAGAGAAACTGGTACTGGTGATTACTTCTTCTCGGCACTCTCGGCTTCCTTCTCCTTCTTCTCGTGCTCGGCGATCAAAGCATCGACTTCCTTGGTTGTCAACTCCTCCAGAACAGTTTTGCCATCACGACGGGTGAGGACGGCCATCTCGACCTTCTCGGAAGCGAGCTTCACGTCCAAAGTCTTCCACAGAACCTTGATAGCCAACTTCTTGGCCTCCTCAAGATTTGGAGACTTGTACTCTTGCTTGAGCAGAGTCACAGCGGCCTGGTGGTTGCTTCCAATGCAGGTGGCCTTCCATCCAGTGTAGTTTCCGGATGGGTCAGATTGGTAGAGCTGGTATCCGTAGTGCTTGTCCCATCCAACGTACAGGAGCGAAACTCCGAACGGTCTCTTTCCTCCTGAAATGAAAGAAAATAAGCGCAGTTCTCGAATTCCTACAACTAACCGATCTGTGTATATCTCTGCTTTTCATTACAAAGATTCTGGACCAGTTGCTCCACTGGCATCTCCTCTCCGTAGCTGTTGCGGTAGCTGGCAGCCCACCATCTCAGATGGTTGATCAGGATGTTGGCATCAGCAGTGATACCAGCAACGGTACACGAGATGTTGTCCGAGAGACGGTAGACCTTCTCAGTCATCACCGAGTCGTCCAACAGCTTGTGGACGTTCTTTCGTTCAGCAGCAACGACGATTCCGTCCGAAGCCAGAATTCCGAGACAAGTTCCAGCATGGCTGATGGCCTCCATAGCATATTCGACCTGTAGAGGTAGAATTCAGTTTCCTAATACCTATTTCTTGTCATACCTGGTAGAGTCTTCCCTCCGGAGAGAAGATAGTCGTTCTACTATCGTAACGACGAGCCATTTCCTGAAAACCGAACTATTATAAGAACTTTGAACTTCAGGAAGAGAAGGAAAGATTTAGAGAACACGGAAGCACAAATACATTGTTCGGAAGTAATCCTGAACACTGCCAACATATTTTCAGCCAATTGTTATGAAAAACAATCAAGAAAACTTGAGAAAATAAGCGAAAAACGGCGCCGCGAGCGCTCAAAAATGATGACTTGAATTCGATTCTCGGTGGAGCGCACTTGCGATTTGGTTTTCTAGGCCGTGGCCGAGTTTTTGTTTTGGAAAAACAACGTGTTTCGACAATTGTTTTCCGGGTCTCTGACGAAACACCAATGAAATGGCGCATATTTCTGAAAATGAGCTGAAATTCTTGCGACTTCTTGAAAGAACAAAACGATTGACCAAGGAAGACCTCTCATCAAATGTCTGGAAGGTGAGTAATGGCATTTTTCCGATTAAATCTCGAACCAGATTGTTCCAGGTATCAGCTGCTACAAAACTCCTTCAAAAACTGATATATGTTCTTCAAAACGACGAGTAAGTGACAATAAACTCAAAAATACAAAATCAACACTCAAAATCCTTCAGTCCCACTAATGACATTATCCACGAGTATCGCCAAGAAGTTTTGCAGTTAAAGCTGTTAGCAGAAGCTGAAAATAAGGTTTGATACTCTAAATAGGGTTACTGTTAATATTTTCGAAATCAGACGTCAGCAGAAGAAAGTCTGAAGATCATTGAGAAAATCCCTCGAGTTTTCCCCGATGTTCAAGTAATCTCCACTGACGCACATAGTGGTGAGTTGTTTGTTTTTGAAAGTGTGATTTCATTCAGTTTTGAAGTAACTTTCTGTTTGTTTATAGTGAATTCGAACAGCGATCTGTCCAGAGAGTCTGCAGCAGGTCTTCGTGCCGCTCAACGTTCCGTGTATCGCTCGGATCTTCGGAAACAATTATTCTCCACAAAAAAGAACAAAGTCGCCGACACATCTGGTAATGATAATGTCTTGCTGCACTTTTTGACTCTTCCAAAGTTTCAGAAGACGAAGCATTCATGAAAAATGAGCGACTCGAGGAAAATCTCGCCAACGATTTACTCTCGATGACGAGATCGCTGAAGACAGTCATGACAGCTGCGAATGATGTGATAAAAGAAGACAATCGAAAGCTTACGAAGATGCAGAAACAGGTTGAAGACAACAAGGCGGCTCTAGAGGTTTGTAAAGTTCTGTTGGATCTTCGAATCGTCTTCCTTTCCAGACAGAAAGTACCCGACTCGAGCACCACGCCTACAAGTGCGGGTTTGATTGCATGCGCGTGTTCCTTGTCGTACTTCTTTTCTGGTCATTCATTGCGATGGTCATCATTATGAAGGTTTTTCCAAAACGGTCAACGTACTAGTGTGATACAAAAGTAATTTATTATGAACAGATTCTGGGTGTAAATAACTGAATAAAGTTTGCTTTGAGTTTATGTGCATGACTTTCATTTTTCTTCAATGGTTACAACTTGACCATATCCATACTTTTGTAATGTTATTCTATTCTGGTTACCACATACTCTGTTCAGAATGGCTACGACTCCCGGAACTCCGCACGGAGTTGCTCACGGCCTGCTCGATCAAGCGTGGTACTGGCCAGATGCGGATAGATCAACAGTCTCGAAGGCACTCGCAGATCAACCCGATGGATCTTTCATCGTTCGAAACGCCAGTATCCCCGGAGACTACACACTTTCTGTGAGGTTTGCTGGTCAAGTGAAACTGTTGCGGATCGTGGTTAACGATGGAAAGTGCGGCTTCAACTCGGATTCGCTGACTCACGATTCGGTTGTAATCCTCATAGAATTCCACCGAAACATCTCCTTGAACATCTTCAACGACTCTCTCGATGTCCGTCTTCTGTACCCTGTATCTTCCCGTCGTAACTCGCAAAGTGGAAAGACCCAATTAAAGAAAGGACACCTCCAGCATAGAATGCTTCTCAGTGCTACTAATGATCATGGTGAGTTATCCCTATTGCCATTTTCTAGTTTTAATTTCATTTCACAGAATGGAGAGAACGTTTGGAGTTGGAAAACTTGCGCGCAGTGCATCTTGCTTTTGAAAGAGGAGCCAAACTGTACGACTCAGCTCATCAGGAAATGGAGAAGGCCGAGAGTCTATTCCATGCACTGACTCAATCTGTTCGAGACAACGACACGAAGTTGAAAGCATTGCAGAAGATGGTGACAGTCGAGACTGGTGTTGTGAAACAGGTTGAAGAGTCCAAGTCGACCAGTGAGATGCTCAAGACAGTTTTTGCTAATAACAAAAGCGTGAGTCAAAAATATCAGAACTTCTTTTGGAAATCGCGTTTTTCAGTTCCTCGAGGAAAGCATCCGACGCATCAGTGAAGAACTCAACTCATCTTCAGAGAAGAAGGTGACACTGTCAGTAATACTTGAAGAGATTGCTGCAAAACGAACGAGCTCTAAGAACCGTCTCTGCAAACTTATGGAACTTCGCAGTGCTGTCTACGACCAAATGGAACCTTCCTTAGCCTCTCGCATGTCAACGATGCTTGCCGCTGGTGGAGAACTCATTAACAATGAACCGACGAAGGTGACACAGCTTCTGGTAGATATGGAACTGAAGTGGACGCCGGCGCAATACCTGATGTGCGGATCTTCTAAAGAAAACGCTGCCAACGCCTTGGTCCATGCTCGTTACCGTATCGCTCAACTCGATAAGGCTATGGGTTTGAAGAAGGATCCGATGGATGGTATATTCCTTGTCAGAGGATCTTCGTCACACGTGAGTAGAGTTTTGTCGGTTTCATTCGATCTATTCCGAATTACAGGCTGACAAACTGGTGCTGAGTGTTCTGCACGGAGAACGCGTTTCGCATTGTCTCATCGAACACAACGAGGAAGGCTGGGGATTCGAGCACAGCAACGTCTACCTGACCACGATCAGTGACTTCATCCGCTACTACTCGCACGTCAGTCTCGAATCACACGCAGATGCCATCAAGACGCCTCTCATGATGCCGGCCTTTGTCGCAGCCACCAAAGATGCTTCAAAGCCACTCCGCAACGGACCAGGGCAAGTCTTCACGGCTTTGCCAATCTCCAAGAAGTACATGGCGGCTGCAATGCTCACCGACGATCCAACAGCTCCACCAAAGTTCATCCCACCGGAGCTTGAAGCAGAGTTCTACAAAAAGTCACCACCACCGGATAAGCCAGACACGTTACACATCCGCCCCACTTCTCTTCCAGAAACCATTCCAGAGTAACCCCTCCCAACTTCTCAACTCGACCTCCTTATGCTCCTTCTTACCAATTGTACATATATTTACCGTTAACTCTAATTTGTTTATCATCGATCTGTCACTCCTTCCTGTTCCATGCATTCGATTTTCAAAATCTTTATGTTGTAAACTGCTTTATCACTGTCTCGAAATGTGCTTACAATTATCAATAAAGAATCAATAAATTACATGCGACGATTCATTCGGGTGTGTTCGGGTGCGGGCGCACAACATTCTCCTCCTGAGCCAGCAGGATGTGTCCTTTCGTCTGTTTCTTCATCACATTCAACAGACTGAGCAGGAAGGAAATTGTGACAAGAGTGCAGACAACCTGGAAAGATGTTCAGATGATTAGGGATACTTTGGACCGACTTACCATTGCCAGCCACCACGCAGTGTTGTTCCATCGAATCGAACTGTAGAGCATAGTCATGGAATTGATTGTGAACAGGAAGGAAAACGAAGAGACGAATACACTTTCCTGAATGTGGGAGTTGGGAGGAAAAACTATTGAATTATTTACCCAGAATACCCACTCATCTGGTTCCGTCTCATTGATATTGAACACGTCGCAGAGCAAGAAGACAGATGAGCCGATGGTGGCAAAGACACAGGTGAGCAGGGCGGCATACGTGGGGGGATATTGGGAACCGACGGCGCCGATTAGAATTAGGGATATGAGACTGCCGGTCTGAAATATAATGATTTGCAGAAGAGAAGGATAACGAGGAACTAACAATCTGAAATATCTGTAGAGCAGATGAGTACTTTGCAAACTTCCACGCCTCGAACTTCGGACGCGGAAACGTTGATTTTCTGGAAAACCGAACGGTTTAGAAAAAAAGAACATACGGGGGGTTACCTCCTGGCTTGCATGAGTGCGGAGTGAGTGAGAAAGAGAGTGTCAGTGTTGACTCAAACGATCGGAACTGATAAGGGACTGAGTCAGTCTATCAGTCACCGGACAGAGAGTTCTATTGATTGAGTGTGAAACTAACAGACGGAACAGTTTTTTTTCAGATATTTCATTCCGGAATCTGTGAGGGAGGAAGTTCGTCAGCACAGTGGGAAAGTGAATTACCGGCAGTCGGGGCTTCTTGTTATTCAGTTCAGACACAAACAGACAACATCACCTTCTTCCTCGTGTTTTGATTCGAAGTTCTTCAAATTTCCATCCATTTTGTAGATCTGCAGAATGAGTGATCCAGGATCCGCGACATTTCATCCACCCTCGCACTCCACTCATCATAACCGAGCAATCTGCTGCTCACAGCTCATCCATCAAAAGTGGGCATCCATCAATTTGTCAGGTGCCAAGGTGCCACGTCATCTGCGGTCGAGCCGAGAGCCGAAGAAACATTTCGATAAGCGGACGAGTCAAAAGACACTTTGCCTCGCGCAGCGACGGGCCGAGACAAGAGTCCCCGGGTCTTTTCTTTTCTTTTCTCTCCTCAAAGTCATTTTGGAGCAAGAGAAAGGAAGCGCCGCGTCGTCTCCGAAGTGTGTGTGTACGCTTTCCGCGCTCTCGTCTCTCTCCGTCATCCCGGCGGCTCAACTCCTCTGCGCCACGACGGACCATGAAGTGAGAGAGCGAGTGCTCGAGGAGGAGCCGCAGTGTCGATCGATACGAAGGAGACGAGGAACGTAAAGCACTCCGGACCCACACGGCGCTGCCACCAACCAAGCACTTCAGCGATATTCCCTTGCTTTTGTTTCTGCGTTTCCTTGTTTATCTCTCCTTCCATGTTCATCCAATTAGGCCGCTGATATTCATTCGAATCTCGGAACTTTGGAACTTCCTATCTCTCTGGAGAGACCACCAAAGTGCTTCGTACTCAGATTGAAACATTGGAATTTGTTTGTTTCAGAGTAAAACTTCCTACGTTTTATGAGTAGGTACACTACACCTCTCGTTTACCTTATTTACTTCTTCTCGAAAGTAATTAGTAACTTTGGATTGCTCCTAGCTGTTCGGATATCCGATACCTTCCGTCTCTGCTCTCTCTTCTTTATCTCTTCCCTTCTTTCTCCCACTCATGTTCCTTTTTCTTCAGGTTAATGGGACCAAATGAACACGGATTTTCGTACATCCTCATCTTCCTGCTCCTCACCCCGACACAAGCAAATCGAGATGCGAACAGGTTGTTCGAGGACCTCATCGCAGGTAGACCACAAGTCCGATTCTTTCATATCCAACCCTTTTTCAGATTACAATAAACTTGTGCGGCCGGTCAGTGAGAACGGAGAGACACTCGTGGTGACTTTCAAACTGAAACTCAGTCAGTTACTTGATGTTCACGAAAAGAATCAGATCATGACGACGAATGTCTGGCTGCAACACGTGAGTTGATTCATTTGATTCGGATTCCTCTGAAGTCGAATAACAAAAAAGTGAATGGATTCTTTCCAGAGTTGGATGGATTACAAACTACGATGGGATCCCGCAGAATATGGAGGAGTGGAAGTACTGTATGTCCCATCAGATACCATCTGGTTACCTGACGTTGTCTTGTATAATAAGTGAGTTTTTTAACTTGAAAAGGATGAAAGAAAACTGCAAAACTTTTCTTGAAATTTAACCTAATGGATCTTTCTTCCAGCGCTGATGGAAACTATCAAGTGACCATCATGACAAAAGCGAAACTCACGTACAACGGAACTGTCGAATGGGCACCTCCAGCTATTTACAAGAGGTGAGCATTTGAATCATTGTTGTTTAGAGAAACTTATTTTTCAGTATGTGTCAAATCGATGTCGAGTTCTTCCCGTTCGATCGACAGCAATGTGAGATGAAGTTTGGATCCTGGACTTACGGAGGACTTGAAGTAGATCTGCAACACAGAGACAAACATCTGGAAAAGGAAATAGAAGAAGATGTCGAGGGAGTGGATGGACCGACGAAGGAAATCGTGTGGGTGGTGGATCGGGGGATTGATCTGAGTGACTACTACCCAAGTGTTGAGTGGGATATTCTCAATGTTCCTGGCAAGAGACATTCGAAACGGTGAGTATTTTCTGGAACTTTATTGCTGCAACCTGAAATACTTCAGGTATCCATGCTGTGAGAGTCCGTTCATCGACATCACCTACGAGATCCACCTGCGTCGAAAAACGCTCTTCTACACTGTCAACTTGATCTTCCCCTCAGTGGGCATCAGTTTCCTGACTGCCCTCGTATTCTACCTGCCATCAGACGGAGGAGAAAAGATCTCACTGTGCATCTCCATCCTCATCTCCCTCACCGTGTTCTTCTTGCTTCTGGTAGAGATCATTCCATCGACATCTCTCGTCATTCCACTCATCGGAAAGTACCTTCTGTTCACAATGGTTCTTGTCACGCTATCAGTTGTGGTCACAGTTGTCACACTTGTAAGTTGTTTAGTTTTTTGAACCTCTTCCGTATGCATTCCCACTCAGAATGTCCACTACCGAAGTCCAACGACGCATACGATGCCAAAGTGGATGAAGCGACTGTTCGTTGATTTCCTGCCAAAGTATCTTCTGATGACACGACCACAACCTCCAGGACATCACAGCAAAGTGAGTGTTTCTTGTTTTTTTGTTTTATCGAGTCCCAATCATTTCCTTTCAGCCCAACAGAAAGTTTGACTCCCGGGCGTCGACGTTCAGCATCGGAGTGAATCACATCCTGTCGCAGAACTCGGAAATGCTCTCCCCGGGAATGAACTCTTCCAACAAGGAGGAGTCCTCGTTCACCTTACCACGGTAAGTCTTGTTCCCTCATCCATCTATCTATCTGTACGTGACTCCTTTCAGCGACAACTCGCCAGTCCGATCCGCAGTTGAAAGTGTCGCCTACATCGCGGACCATTTGAAAAACGAGGAAGACGATAAACAGGTGAGGAGGAAAGGGAAAGGGTTGCAGGATATGTTGCGAGGAAATTATGATGTATACGAATAGGGTTGTTTGTTGACATTCTGAATTATAAATGGGTTCAGAGGAAACATAGTGAATCCAGTGTAGTGTGATCCGAATAGACTATCAGGGGACACGTGGATTGTGTTGATGGAGGGGCGAGTTGGTTCTGTAATACACGGCATTTCGAGCACAGACAGAAAAAATATTAGAAAATCTATACATGGGGGGGAGTCAAAGAAAGGGACATCGTAAATGAGGACCCGCGTGGAAAAATTAGAAAATCTATAAATTCGGTAGATAAATGCCCAGCGAGGTATCAAAAAGAGATTAAAAAATCTATAAAAACATGACTTTTTGAAGGTAATCGAGGACTGGAAGTACATATCAGTGGTCATGGATCGAATATTCTTAATCACGTTCACCTTCGCCTGTGCTTTCGGAACAGTTGTGATCATTGCCCGAGCGCCGTCAATCTACGACAACACGCCGGCACTCGCCTAGCTCTTTCGCCTTCTCCAACCCATTTTTATAGGAACTCATTTGTTGCGCATTCCATTCCCGGATGATTACTCAATCCAACTTCTATGTACATTTCTCCGTTTCTTTTTCTGTTTCCTTTTGCACCAAACTCGATGACGGTTTCCAAGTTGCCTCGCCCCCAACGACTCATTTGCTCCTTTCCCGATAGATAGTCATTTCTCTTTCCCTACCCGTTTCCCCTAAATCATATTTGTGTCTTTTCCCCCACATTCGGTTTTGCCTCGGAACAAACAAGAATGAATCCCTTCGGTTTCTCTTTATTCTCTTTTTGCCTTCTCTTCCGATGCTGCTTCCACATCATATCGCCTAGCAATCGTCATGGATCTGGCTTCGCAAATTGACGTCTCCATGGAGAACGGGCGGATTCAGCCGACTCGGGCCAACATTTCGATGCACAACATTCCCACAGCAGCCTTTTAGTCAACGTTTCTCCAGCAGTTTTCTCTTTCGAACAAAAGACTTCAGGTAACTCTGAACCATGGAAGTTCCGATGAAGCCAGCCGTTGTCGAAGCGGAGTTGACTCCTCGTCCGATTATGGTGCAACCAGTTGGAACTCCAACTAACAAACCAATCAAGTCATTCTCCAATCCACCAACTCCCCTGGATAGTCCATTCCTTGCTGGACCAATCACTCGACCAAGTGAGTTGTGTTAACTGACTCCATACTTGTAACTTTCCAGGATCATCGACTCGTTCGATGCAAGTCTCCATCCCGATTCACGTGGAAGTTGAAAAACCGAAAGAACCGGTTGAAACCAAAATCATGGTTTCCGTGAAGAAGGATCCGGATCACTGGGTTGACTGTCCTTTCAAGGAGCATGGTTGTCACAAGAAAGGAGAGAAAGCTGAAGTGAAGCGGCATGTGAGGGATGATCGGTATGAGTGTACCACTAAACTTAGGCAGGATTCGGGCATTCAGGAACCTGCACCTCGTTCTTCTGTGCCAGTCCCTCAACCCGATTCGTTCGAAAATAACAGTCCAGCAATCGGCGTACGTCGACAAGTACGTCGGAATGCTACAGTACATGAACACTGCCGAGGCTGCCTTTGAGAAATTTGGGTGACTACTAATGTAGCGGAGTAACACACAAACACTACTGTTTCTTCAGAAGTCAACATACTTTCCATATTCCGAAGATCGGTCTTGCTGTGGTGAAAGCCACGAAGAGCAAGGCTCACCGCTCTCTGTACAGCCAACCATTCTATTCTCATGGCTACGGATATAAGATGATGACCATTGCCGCTCCGTATGGAGATGGACAAGGTAGGAATATCAGGGAAACGTTTAGAAGAACCTCTTGTTCCAGCGTTCCGTGAGTACTTCTCGGTGTTTGTGTGCTTGATGAAAGGAGAATGGGATGACGTGCTCGAGTGGCCCTTCCGCTGCGATGTGAGCTTCTCGATTCTGTCGGCGGACAGGAAAGAACTATGTAGGTGTTGATGAAAGATTGACGAGATAGGGTAACTTTAAGTGACGAAGATCATCTACGTCAATGAGATGAAGGAGATTCAAGAGTTTCTGGAGAGACCACAGGGACTTCGCAACGGAACTTTCGGATTCCAGGTCGGGTTTTCGGTATGTTGGAGTACACACAGTGTTTCAGAACTTCCTCCCACTCTCAAAGATCACCGAGTTCGCCTCTGACGGAGACATTTACATCCAAGTCAAGGTGCTGCTAAGCCACGAGAAACTGTACCAAGGCAAAGAAATCGACTCTTCCGAGTGCCAAGGAGCTGGCGTTTCTGCCGAGATCAAGGCGAAGACCGATTGATAAAAGGATTGTTTGAATAAAGCATTCCACTGTTGTTTCTGTTTTACACGTTTTCCTAGAAAACGAGCAACTCCTAAAGAACGTCAAGGACTGCGTGATGAACCAGTACAAATGTCTACTAATTGTCAGCAAAAATGTCAATTTTCAAACTCTGACTTTATTTCCGATTGACTTTCCAATTGTTCAGACACTGTTTCCACTCTCTCCTTGTCTCTAAAAATGCCGAAAACGTCTACCGATACGCTTCGAAAAGATTTAGATGATGAGAATCGACAAAAAGAAACGGCACAGATCGGTGAGGCTCTGGATATCAGAAATCTAAAACGAATGGGTCCTTGATTACAGCAATCAAAAAAGAAGAACTGCCGGACAGTGTGACCATCACGAACGGTGCGAATGAGGGTCCTTTCGGGATGACTGTGAGTGCTTTAGAACTGTGCAGCAGGAATTGCATACGCTTCTTCAGTTGGAACCCAACTATCTGATTTTCCGCTACGTCGGCAACGCCCAAGCGTTCTCTCACTTCAACGTGACGAACTCGACGAAAGTCAAACAAGCGTTCAAGATCAAGACTAACAACAGCAAGTACTACGCGATTCGGCCGAGTATCGGGTTCCTCGAGGTATTCATCAATCCATTCATGAACCACATTGGCTAGTTTCAGCCAGATGCCAAGTGCTACGTGAGAGTCACGTTCTTGAACTTCGAGAAGAACACGGGAGTCAACGAAAAGTGCCACGTGGCCATCTTCCACAGACAAGTTGATGCGTTCCCGACGATGCCGCCCAGATGTGTCGACAAACCGGATGACCCGAAGGCCGTCGGGGAAGCTTTCAGAAAAGCCTGGGACCCAAGCCCTTATCAGATTGGTGTTCACCACTTCTACTGTACTCATCGTCAGGAAATTGTCGGGGATGGTGCCGAGGACCAATGAACTTACTTTGAATGCCTGTATAAATATTGGTTTTGAAAAAAGGAAGAGGAATTTGCAATACTAATTTAGTAATCGTGAAGTTATGTGACAGAATTGAAATTGCAAAATGTGAGGTTAGACAATGGAATGTTGAGGTAGGATTTATCAGACAGCCATCTCCATTGGAATTTTCTGATGACACTTGTATCCGTCGAGGACAATCATGTCCGACGAGAAATCGTCGATTGACTTGACTTCTCTGCTGAAGCGAATTTTCGGAAAGGCATACGGCTCTCGCTGGAGCTGAGTCTTTAGAGCATCCACGTGGTTCGAGTAGACATGTGCATCTCCGAGGGTGTGGACCAGGACTCCCGCTTTCAGACCACACACCTTTGCGATCATGTGAGTGAGCAGTCCGTAACTGGAAAGATTGAATGGAACTCCGAGACCCTGGAAGAAAATGAATGTTTCGACAAAAACACCTCGAACCCTACACTTACCATATCTCCACTGCGCTGGTACAACTGGCAGGACAGCTCTCCGTTCTCCACGTAGAACTGACACATCGTATGACAAGGCGGCAAAACCATCTGACTCAAATCCGACGGATTCCATGCCGACAGGATGATTCTTCTGCTGTCGGGGTTTTCCTTGATCTGTCTGATGACTTCAGCCAACTGATCGACTCCCTGTCCAGTATAATCAGTGTGACAGTCCACGTACTTTGCTCCAAAGTGTCTCCACTGGAATCCATAAACCGGTCCAAGATCTCCTTCTTCACGAGAAGTGAATCCCAGATTGTCCAGGAACGCACGATCGCCGTTTTTCTCCCAGATCTGAACATTTAGCTGGTTGTGAGAAAACACTGGAAAAGAACTCTCACCTTGACGTTTTTCTCGCTTAGAAGTTTTCCGTTTGTGGATCCCGAAATGAACCACAACAGTTCCTCGACCACTCCCTTCCAGTACACTCTTTTTGTCGTCAACAGTGGAATCGTATCTGAAGTGAACAGACTCCGTTTCAAGTTGTCTACTCTTCTACTTACCGTTTCTCAAACTGTACTTGGACTGCATTCCGAAAATTGAGATGGTTCCCGTGCCAGTTCTGTCAGTTCGGAGAGTTCCTTCCGTCAGGATCTGCTGTACTTGCTGAAGATACTTGAACTCGTCGTGATTCTCATGTTCTGTTCCTGATCCCTCTTTGGTGGGAAGTGGGGCATCGGTGACTTGTTCAGTCACATTCTCTTTGTTGATCACTTCCATTTTTGCTGAAAAGGGAAGGAAGTTATTATCTGGAAATCTCTCAAAATGAGAAATTGTCGAAGAACAAAACCAATGAAATGAAAAAATCAATTTTGAATGGCGACAGTTTCGCGCGCGCAATGCTCTGTGAATGCGCCAGTAACCATTTCAGCGGTAATTCAAATCGGGTTTCTTTCCAATTCAAAGTAGAAAAACAGATTACGAAAGGTGATTATGAAATCTGTATATTTATGTTATTTAGCTGAAATGATTTCTCCGGGTTTCAAATATTATACATGCGAAAAGTGATTAGAAGGGCAAAATGGGAATCACAGTCATAACTGAACGGCGAGTATTTGGACAGAACTGATAATTATTGAGGTCTAGGGGAGTTGAGCTGCTTCTTCGAGTGCGATGATCTCATCCATCAGCTGCTTCTTCTCGTTGATGAACTGAGTACCCGGTTGCTGGATATCCTAAAACATCTGGTTGATTGAAACTCTGCCATTCAGCATCCAAAAACTTACCTCGTGTTTCGGAGTAACCACATGGGGGTTCGAGCGGGCGTAGTAATCGGTCCACACTTGGAGCAGACAGAACGTTGGATTCACGAACAGAACGTTCTTACCGTCTGAAATTAGATCTAGGAATAGGAACAGCCAACGAATTTCTCACTTTTCACTTTGTACATCGGGTTCAGGAACTTTTTCTTGTTCTCCAGCACGTACGTCCACACAGATAACGTTTTCTCCGCGCATTTCTGAAAAAGCTTTTCATTTTTCACGTATTCTTCTCGATACTGAAACACTTACGTTGTCGAGCAAGCGAGTCTTCTCGGAAGTGAACAGGAACGTTCCATATCTGCATGCATACAATTCATCGAGAATGTAGATCAACAAGTCCTGAGTAAACTCGAAGGCAGATGGGAACTGACGCATGATCTGCCAGAGACAGTCACAGAACTGCACAAAGATCGGCGATCTTTCTCCGTCGTTGTACGCGTCGTCTCCGTGACCGATTCTTTCTCCGAACTTGTGACCGAAGCTGCACCACTCCTTCTCGACCAGCACAATGAATCCTTCGATGGTTCGGTAGTACGGATCCAGTTGAATCATTGCCAACGAGGTCAGTTGCGCGGTTCGGTCCCATCCGTCAGAGCAGTGCACCAGCACCGACTGCTTCTCGGTCTCCACGTTGAACACAGCCTTCACGGCTCCTTCCAGGATACTCTGGACGTGGCTGAGCCACTTGGACTCGTCCAATGCCTTGTAGTAATTCTTCTCGTCCACTTTTGGAATCAGAGCCGCCACCATTCGTTTCAGTGAATCGCGAACAACGTGGATGTTGTGAATGTTCAAAAAAGTAAGCGAAGCATTCAAGCAATTCTCCTCGAATCCTCCACCTTTCGCTTTATTCAACTTTGCATTCACTGAGGGACGGGCGTCGAGAATCAGAAGCTCACGACAGTTGGCATTGGCATTCATGATGTTCGCCAGATGGCTGGAAAAGAGTCAGTAAGACCACGATTGTCTGATAAATCACTCACGCTTCGTCTTCTGTGCTCTTTCGGTTTGAAAGCCCGGTCAATGGCTGCGCACTGCGTGTAATCGAGGCGAGAGTAGTCTGATCAATCCAGCTGAGCACTGGAATCCGTTCCTTACTCCGATATTCCGCGAGTTTCTTTAGGAATGGTTTTCCTTTTTCGAGGGACGCCGTTGGAATTACAAACTGAATCGAGGAACATTTTAAAGAAGAACACAGTCAGGGATACTCACGAGTCTCGGATAGGTTTCACTGTACTTGTAGTCTGCATTGATATCCACCAGTGTCCAAAGCCGGGATGTTGGGATTCCCAGTCGTTGGTACTCTCGTTCCGCTGAGTAGACTTTCCAACCGTCCTTCATGGCTCGTGGCGATTCTGCAGCGTGGATGAAAGCAAACAGCGGCTGAAAAGATTGTTTAGTAGATTGTATATTCAGTCCGACACTCACAAAGTTGTATGTAATCGGAAACGAGTACCGATTCAGAGCATCACATATACTTTTCCTGTTACTCGAAGTCGGAAGGCAGGCGAATCGGTAGCTGCGCAAGTCTTTGCAAACGACCATAAATCCATAATTGTCGTCTCCTCGCATCGCAGAACTTGTCGACTTTCCGCCAACCTTCTCGACTCGCGACACGTGACCGAGTGGGACATCAAGCTTCCAATGCTGGAAAAAGAGACGGGTACAGTGATAGAATTTTAGTTTTACCTCAAATTGCTTAACATTTTCGTCAATTATGAATATCATGCGGTATCTTGTCACGATCAATCTGCCGGGAACTTTTCCGAATGGTCCTATATAAGCTACAGTTTTATCTGGAATTATTGTGTGATAAATTCGCAAAAAAGTGTATATTTACCTGTCCAAATGACACTTTCAGCAGCTAACAACTTGAGATCCACAGAATCTTGGGCCATCGAAGAGCTGCCTGCCAAAAATTTCGATCGGCGACTGAAAAAAAAACATGACTCACCCTCGCCATTGTCTCCGCTTCGTCTTCTGTCATTCGGTGATGAAATCATCGGTGTCTAACTGCCCTAGAATACAGCAATTCGTAAAATATCAGAAAGAGAAAGAGAGGGAATTGTTGAAACGGTTGAAGCGGCGGAGAGACTGCGGAGGGAAGGACGCAGACGGGCAAACGCAAATACGACACTCCGCGTTCTCGTTCCGCAGCACGTAATCCGACCGGAAAATTACTCGAAAACATAAATTATTGGGGAATTCGAATAGGAAATCTTATAGAGTTCAGTGAATCACAATGCAGAATTCTTCGGATCAGAAACCGTAGCTTCAATGAATTTCATGCATTTCGTTGCGAGACCTTCAAACAATTCACTACGCGTCTTTGGAAACTATGTTTCCGCAAATCGATAAATCTAGTGAACAGGAAAAGACCGAAGCGGACTGAAACGAACAAAACATAGTGAAACAAGAAAAGACTAATGAAACATATTTATTCAAGAAAAAAAAAGATTATTGGGTGGATTTCCAGTTTTGTGGCCCTAAAGAGGGCCGTTGGGTTCGGTAGGTTTTGGGTGGAAGGAAGTGCTTATTCCTTGTCTCCAGCAGTCTTCTTTGGCAGAAGAACGGCTTGGATGTTCGGAAGAACTCCTCCCTGAGCGATGGTCACTCCAGACAACAACTTGTTGAGCTCTTCGTCGTTGCGGACAGCGAGTTGGAGATGTCTTGGGGCGATACGGGTCTTCTTGTTGTCACGGGCAGCGTTTCCAGCCAACTCGAGAACCTCAGCAGCGAGGTATTCGAGCACAGCGGCCAAGTAGACTGGGGCTCCGGCTCCAACACGTTGAGCGTAGTTTCCTTTGCGAAGAATACGGTGAAGACGTCCGACCGGGAACTGGAGTCCGGCTCTCGACGAGCGGGACTTGGCCTTTCCTCCGGTCTTGGCTTTGCCTCCCTTTCCGCGTCCAGACATGGTGTCGATTGGTTGTTGGTAGTTGATGAACTATCTGACAAAATGGCGGCGGCCGCCGCTTATATACTCGCCAGCGGTGGATGGGCGGGGCTTCTTTCTGCCAAACGCCGAGTGCTATTCGGAGTGAAATGCGCGCGCGAGTGGTGTCCCCGCAGGGTGGTAGAGCGCAGGCTCCGCCCATCCACCGCAGCCGCATATAAATAGAGCGAGCGACGACGCACACTCAACTTGATTCAAACCAAGCCCGTCTCATCATGCCACCAAAGCCGTCCGCCAAGGGAGCCAAGAAGGCCGCCAAGTCCGTTGCCAAGCCGAAAGCCGATGGAAAGAAGAGGAAGCATTCCCGCAAGGAGTCCTACTCTGTCTACATCTACCGTGTGCTCAAGCAAGTCCATCCAGACACCGGAGTTTCCTCCAAGGCCATGTCCATCATGAACTCCTTCGTCAACGACGTCTTCGAACGCATCGCTTCGGAAGCCTCTCGTCTTGCCCACTACAACAAGCGCTCGACGATTTCTTCCCGCGAAATCCAGACTGCTGTCCGTCTGATTCTTCCGGGAGAGCTTGCCAAGCACGCCGTCTCTGAGGGAACCAAGGCTGTGACCAAGTACACCTCCAGCAAGTAAGCTCTCGAGCCCAAAGCTAAACCTACCGAACCCAACGGCCCTCTTTAGGGCCACAAATTTGAAAATCCACTCTTTGAATGATATGAATAAATGTGATCTATTATTATTTTTCTTTCTCTTGGGATTTCTTGTCATCGAGAACGACAGAAATTGTTGGCATGACCTTTTGTTACTGTGCCGGTTCCAGGAAGACGTGATGAACACATTCGATGTCAACAAATCGCTGCAGAGAAACCCAAGTTTTCAATTTTGTTTTATCAAGTGAACAAGTCGGTTTCTATTCATCACCCTGAAGACAGGATCGAGGGTGCTGATGGCTCTTCTTCACTGTTTTGGTTGCATGTAGCTCCGATTCTTTCCTTCCACTAGAACCATTTGCTGCTGAGAACTCGCGAATTTCGAAATCTGGAAAGTCTGAACCGGGAACAAGTGTAATAAAATGATGAAGTCAGACAGGAACGATAGATCAGACCGTCTACGTTCCAGCACATGCAGATAAGCATGTCATTCAAATTCTCTAAGTCAAGAAAACAAAGTAAAATATAAAACAATCAATCAATTCGTTTTATTAGCGGAAAAGAGTTGGATTTTCAGAGTTGTGGCCCTAAAGAGGGCCGTTGGGTTCGGTGTTTGGTTGCTTGGAAGCGGGTGATAATCGAAATTATCCTCCGAATCCGTACAGGGTTCTTCCTTGGCGCTTCAGAGCGTAGACGACGTCCATGGCGGTGACAGTCTTTCTCTTGGCGTGCTCGCAGTAGGTGACGGCGTCACGGATGACGTTCTCGAGGAACACCTTCAGGACTCCACGGGTTTCCTCGTAGATGAGTCCAGAGATGCGCTTGACTCCTCCTCTTCTGGCGAGACGGCGGATGGCTGGCTTCGTAATTCCTTGGATGTTGTCGCGGAGGACCTTGCGATGGCGCTTGGCTCCTCCTTTTCCGAGGCCTTTTCCTCCCTTTCCACGTCCGGACATTGTTGCAGCAGTTGTTGAAGACTCACAAGTGAGATGAGTTAGACTGACCTAAATCGCCGCTTATATACCCCCTCCGGTGGGCGGAGGCGGAGTCAGTTTGAACCACCCTGCGGGGACACCTAATGGTTGTGGTGCGCGCTCTCGCACGAGCGCGGCAATTGACTCCGCCCATCCACCGGAGATGCTTCCGCACAGGTATAAATAGTGTCGCTCAGACAGCGAGAGACTCACAGTTCAACCAACTGACCCAACGCCATGGCTCGTACCAAGCAAACCGCCCGCAAGTCGACCGGAGGAAAGGCCCCAAGGAAGCAACTCGCCACCAAAGCTGCTCGCAAGTCCGCCCCAGCTGCCGGAGGAGTCAAGAAGCCGCATCGTTATCGTCCAGGAACCGTTGCTCTTCGTGAGATCCGTCGCTACCAAAAGTCCACCGAGCTCCTCATTCGCAAGCTGCCATTCCAACGTCTTGTCAGAGAGATCGCTCAGGACTTCAAGACCGATCTCCGCTTCCAATCTTCCGCTGTCATGGCTCTCCAGGAGGCTGCCGAAGCTTATCTCGTCGGACTTTTCGAGGACACCAACTTGTGCGCCATCCACGCCAAGCGTGTTACCATCATGCCAAAGGACATCCAGCTGGCCAGGCGCATCCGAGGAGAGCGTGCTTAAGTGTCTTTAGACGCTGAGCTCGTTTGACTCACCCTACCGAACCCAACGGCCCTCTTTAGGGCCACAATTCAAATCCTATTCTTGTGTGCATAAAGATTTTCTATTTTCATTATTATTCAGGTTTTCTTTATCGGAAAGATGTTCGACGTTATACCGCGTTCTTGACCTTCGAACGTTCTTAGAGGTCGCGAGAGTTTCAATCTGAAACCTCATCGTGATCCAGCTGTTCAGTCTAATTTCAAACGACAGATTCAGGGAACAGCTTTACATTTTTATCATTCACATAGTTTTGAAAGTTGAAATGGTCAATAACCATTCACAGGAACTAATCTCTGACAATAGAGAGGAAGAAAAGGCCATTTGAGAAACAGAAAAATGCAGTAGAAAGTCCCGATTTAAAATGTTGAGTCGAATTAACAAAAAGGTGAATGTACATTTGGCATGAAACAGCTGAATATTAGACCTAGATGGGGACGACGTAATCTATTGGGGCTTCTCTCGGTACGTGTTGACGGCTTCGATGTCGAATTTAAACAGTTCCACTTCGCACGAATATGCCTTTGGTGTCAGTTTGATAACAGTGTGCAGAGGAACTTTCAGATAGGGCAAGTCGTCACGATTCTTGTTGGTGAAGTAGGCGAGGATGCAACGGAGAACTGCCTGATGCGATATGACGAGCACATTCGACTGTCTCTCGAGCTCCATAATGACCGGCTCCAGACGGGCGACGAGATCTTCGTACGATTCTCCACTGGGGTATCTATAGTGATATTTGTCCTTGTCTCTCTCCGCGAATTGTTTCGGATAACGGGACTCAAAATCTTCGTAGGTGAGTCCTTCACAAATTCCCTGAAAACAAGAGTTGAACAGAGAAAGAAACAACAGACGACTCACCGCATCTATTTCATCCAAACATTTCCAGAACTCTGTGTGACCAGCGAGTTCTTTGAGATGCGAGGAAGTCTGAGCAGCTCGGATCTTCTGCGATGACCATACACGGAAGTCTTCCAACTCTTCTTTCTCAAAGTAGTCTCTCAGTTTCCCAGCATACTTCAGTCCGTTTTCACTCAACGGAGAGTCTCCTCCGAGTCGGCCGATTCTGTTGTATTCGCTCTCACCGTGCTGGAAATCGAAAGATGATTCTTTTTTTAATACAACCAGATCGGACTTACTCTTGACAAGTAGATGCTTCGTGGCAGCAGATGGATGTTCATGAGGAAGTAGACCACGCGACTCTGCACATGTCCGTTCACATTATGCACGTAGAACGACTTTCCGGCGTTGATCACTTTGATGTAGCTCAACTCTTCATCGTAATCCTCATCCAACGGCTCGTACTGCACCCTGTAGTTCTCGATACGCTTCAAGAAGTCCTCCTTGGCTTCCTCCTGCGACATGATCCCTTTGTAGTCTGGGGAGTTGATTTTCACTTCCTGAAAGCATTAGAATGTTGAATGGAGTAAACAATCCGTGGCATACCGTAATGTTCGAGTTGATTATAACCGGATCATCGCAGACCGACTCGACGAAGAATACACGGAACGGCGGCTCGTGCATCATGTTTTTGCAGAACTCCATCAACAGCTTTCTTCGCTCTCTCGTCGTGTTTGTAGCGTCGAGAATCTGAAAGCATCGAGTTCATTCCGGCCGATCTGCATCTTCCCATACCGCGACCTCGCCTTCTTTGTTGTCCAGGTACTTCCCCATATCCTCAATTGCCAATCGTGCACATTCGCTGAAATCACCAGTCAATCATCAGAATCCCATCAAAAATCAACTCACTCTCTGATCTTCTGACCTCTGGCATTTTTCGGAGAGAAGAACTCGAACTCGCCCTCCTCCTCGAGATTGCATGCCTTTCTTCTGTACTCTCCCACATTGAATGCTATAATTCGAATAGTGCGTCGCCTGATGTCTCTCCATCACAAACCTTTGGTCTTGATGCCAATCCAGTTGAGGTAACGACACAACTTGTGCGAGATGTACGTCTTTCCTCGGGCCGGCAGTCCGACAAGGGCGATGACGTTGGGCACGCGAACTTGTTCGTTCGAGTTGTCTGGAATAGGAAGCATTGGAAATGGAATGATAATTGGGAAGAAGGTGAGCTGATAGAGTCAAACTGACCGCTCTTCGGCACGAAGTACGTCATTTTGCGTTGCGGTACGCCGGCCGGTCCAGGCATCTCGTTCTCCTGCAACATTTCTAACCGAAATGAGACTGTTTCTTATCATTGCCGACGACGACGGACGCATTATCAAATATTGGAAGAATTGAAGAAATCAATAACAAACTAGATAGAACAAAAACAAATATTGCCGGGAAAAGGGGAGCGGGAGGAGAACGTACAATGAGAGTGGAGGAGGTACTAGTCTGTGACAATAAAACAGAAAACGACGAGATGAAAAATGATCAACAATTTCGGTTTTGCCCCCACCGTCAATCCCTTTCTTTCTCTTTCTTACACTCGATTCGCGGGTCTCTCTTATCTTCTCTCGCGCCTCTCCCCACTTCTTTCCCTTTTCTTCAAAGAACGTCCGGAGAAAGAAAAGAAAGAAATACGTGACACACGGCAGCGACGAGAAGCAACCTTCTCTTTCAACCGACTTTTCAACAACTCGAATCATCACTTATCAATCAGAATCTTTATTATATACAAATCTCCGCTCGTCCTTTTCATCTGGTTCGTCTGTACATCCGTTCACACCGTAATCGGAGACGTGATGTCCAAAGTAGAACAGGTGATCGTTGATGTCGAAGTAGCGATGCGCGTTGCTGGAAAGCCGTTTTGTTTTTTCGAATCACGCGATCTCTCCGTCCTACCTGCACGAGTTGTCCTCGTTTAATGGGGTTCCGGTGCACACTTTGAACGCGTCCTGGTTCGTCATGTTTCCCGGAAACCAGACTTCGACTCCGTGGTGGTAGGATCCGTGGTTGTAGAATGGAATGCACGAACGGGCGTAGCTTTCGACGCAGAATGGGATGTGAGCAACGATATCCCTTCCATGGATCACTCGCCAGCTTCCAGCTCCCACCAACTTGTCATGTGTCATCGCATACTCCAGATTGCCAACTCTCGGCTGTCCGAAGGTAATTGAGAAAGTTCTATGTGACACTTCCGGGAAGTTTCTCACGAAAACTGTCGAAGCGATACTGGCAATTGCACCTCCGAGAGAGTGTCCGGTGAATACAATCTTGTGATTCGGCATACTGTCTTTGAGATCTCGGAGCAACTGTTCCATCGGAGACCACATCGTCTTGAGAGCAGAGTAGAAGTAGTAGTGGACCGATCCGGCATTGTGTAACTGTAATCATCACGAGACTTTGATTTGATAAAATCAACAAATGAATGTTGAAAAGAAAATAAACCAGTGAATGAGTGTACTCTGATCAGACACTCGAAACCCGATCTACCTTGTGCTTCGGTCGTCCGATGCTCTCGACGAGTTCAGTGACTAGCTGCTCTTTCGACTTTGTTCCACTGAATCCCACGAAGATAAAGTTCTCATCGGCAGCAATGACACTCCAGCACTATAAAAGGGTGTTCAGTTGCGATCAAATGGATCAATTCACCTCATCTCTCATGTAATCACACTCGACTTTCTTGGAAAACAACAAACTCGCATTGTTTTTGATGAGACATGGTTGCGGATCGACTGCGTACGCGGCTGCTGCGAATTCCAGAGTCCGTCTGCTCAACTCGAAGTCGAAATCATCGATCCTTCCACAATCAACTGAACTGCATATTAAACATAACAAGACGAGGAACCCGTTTCGCATATGGGGCGAGGGTCGATGGCACCTGGGGAAAGTCACAAAATGAGTTATTTACTTGGGGGTCAAGGGTTAGGAGACAGATGGGAGAAGAGATAGAGAACGTGTGGAGATCCACCAGTTGCTTTTGATCGACGTCAGATCAGAAAGATCCATTTATTTGGATAGAGTATCAGGAAACAAACAGAAATAAATAAGTTACAAAGTCATTCGATCAATGTTCACGAAGCTTCCGGAGGAGGAGAAGTAGTTCGATGAAGACGAACTCTGTTGTTGTTCCTGAGCCGCCGGATTGATGATTTCGAGACCTTGGACTGGAGTGAACGTGACAGACGAAGCGGTACCGGCCACTTTGCTTCGGATACTCGTTAGTCCACCAGCAGCCTTTTGTTTCTCCATTTGACGCATCATCTTCTGTGACATCCTTGCACGTGTTTTCTGATCGACAACTGCTGTTCTGATGCGTCCTCCAGTCACGTTTCCAGTTTTGACTTGACCAATATCGAAACCCATGTGTTCCTGCATGACATCTTCAGCTAACTCTCCGAAGTTCATACGGTTCGCGCTCTTCCGTAAGTCAGTCATTCCCAGTCGTTCCTTCATCTTCCGCATTCTTCTTCCTCCTCTCTTTTTACTTGCCTTGTCCAGTGGTTTCGGCAGAGCTTTATTTGCTTTTACTGGTGGCGGCTCCAACATTTTCTCAAACTTGCTGCTCACCAGAGCAAGGAAATCTGCTCCCTGTTGTCCGTTGGGTGACTCGTGTTGAGCATCGATTCTGGCGACCAGTGTGACTTTGGCAGAGAGAATCTTGGCAGCCTTGTTCTTGAAATCCGGGGGCATAGCTTGGACCAGCGGGTGGAAGTAGATAAATCCGTGATGTGGATTAGTGGATACAGTTGAGAAGCCCACAAGATTCCGTTTCGTTTTACCGAGAACTTGAACATTGCATGATGGCATCGTGGCCAGAGGAGTCAGTCCACCAGCTTGTGATACTAGATGGGCTGTCGTAGCGGCACCGAGCAGAGCAACCAGATTCGGAGCAATCAGAGCCATCCGCCATTCGACGAGTTGGTGCATTTCGATTCGGTTCAGATGAAGTTGTTCAGCCAAATTACAGGCATCCATAACGGCTTCCAATTCATCCGGCTCGAGTTTAGTTCCTTGTGTAGTTGAAACAGTGACACTGACAACCATGCATGTGGAAGCGTCGAGAATCCTGCCGAGCTGCTCTTTGTTTTGCACCTTGCTGTTGATGTCGTTTCCAAGCAACTGGACTGTGGCCAAGTAGTTCAGAGCGTTCGGGACGAGAGTTTCCAGTTCTGGGAACCGCTTTTCATACTTGTCACGGACGAACTTGTGAATCACATTGATTTCGTTGTCGATGTCTGCTGCCACCTAAAAAACTTATATAAAACTTGAAGGTTTGGTTGGAAAACTAACGTGAGAGAGTTTGACGATGAGTTTGTACTGTGGATCGGCTTCAAGTGGAGCTGTGACTTTGACTTCGTCTTGTGGTCGTTCCAGTTCGTTTTTCAGTTGTGCAACCAGAGCTAGATATCTGGAACAAATAAACTATTAGAAAATATAATAAGCTGAGAACTCACTCAGCGGATCTCGCGAGTTTCGCCACATCGTGCACTGTTGAATACTTTGTTGTATCCATCGGTTCTTCAGTCGCTTCTTCAATGTCATCATCATCAAGTTCCTCTTTTTTGACATTCTGAAAAATGATTACACTTATTTTATCATTCTGGTTCTCGTTTTCCAAACTCACATTTTGATTGTCGGCCAAATCGGGGATGTCTTCCAGATCATCGTCATCATCATCGTCGAAATCGGCCATAAGCTCTTCGGCAAGCGACATTTTTTATTTTTTTTGTTGGAGCTGACTGAAAACAAACTGATTTTGAAGAAAGGAGAAAAAAGGTCCGACACCCGATTTTCGAAAATATATTTGAACGTTCAATTGAACGAGTGCTACGGTAAGCGAGTCTGCAAACACCGACTGATGATGCATTATATCTGACGACTATTACGGGGCAAGGACTGCAGCCCAGCTGTACCCGGTCACATTAGTTCATAAACTGTCAATTGTCTATCTTTTCCGGTTTGCCGACTATTATGCGCAGTTTTCTGAAAGTTAGCTATCTGCACTTTTCTCAAATTCGTCTGCTCGTCGATTAGTCATCAAAGTATACAAAATGTCGCGTTTTTGAGTATTATTAAAATGCAAAGTATCGATTGATATTCAGAAATATGCAACTATGAATTCGTGAAAGGACCTCATTATTGTTTCGTATTTTTCTCTTCTTGAACGTTTCCATCCTTCACTTCAATCGTTAATTTACAGGAAGCACAGCTGAAAGCGGGTTCATTCATGCTGGAATCAGATGCTTCCGACTCTGCCTCCACCGCTCCCCATCTAGTAGAGGTGTACGGTCAGCTATCGCCGGACACAATTCGATCTTTGCCAGATGAAATTAACGAGATGCTTAAGTATTATGCGTTCGATGATGCCACTTTTTTAGCTGAACTGTACTATGAAACCGAAAAACGAAGTAATTGAATTCTAGGATTCCTTTGTAAAGTTTCTGTTTCCAGCCCAGAATCCAAAGGCACTCCTATTATACGCAGATTGTTTGTACAGGGCAAATAGGAAAGAAGAGTGTTACGGACTGCTCCGTTCATCCAAACTAAGCGGTGCCCGACTGTATTACTTATTTGCTAGAGTGGCATTCGATTTGAACAAGTGAGTGTGAAATGAATAACCTGTTTACCCAGTTTCTTTCAGAGTCGATGAATGTCGTGGAGCTCTCTTCGAGCATGATGATGGACTCATTCGACAAGTAATTCGGGATGAACCAAGAATCGCCGCCCATGCTAACCTACTACACGCTCAGATGCTCTGCGACGAGAATCACATAGATCTTGCATTCACAGCTTGCAAAAAAGCCCTTGACGAGAACGTTCTTCTATGGACTGCGATCATCACGTACTTGAGATTCGGTGGAGAAGATCTGCAGAAAATTTTCGAGAAACACAGTGATAAATCGTAAGTTGTTGTTCAAATAACTAAAAGAATGTTGGTTTTCAGTACCGGTTCGCCTATTCCTAGTCCCGCAATCACTATCCCGTCCCCTGTCGTATCATCTGCCGCCACTGCTTCCTCTTCAGCTGCATCCGTCGCTTCTTCTCATGGCGAGAGTTCTGGTACCGGTCCGTCTACAAGGCGAATGACAAGAGGAGCAACAGGCTCGGCCAATCGAGACAGTAAGTTTGAAGAGATCATAGAGAAAAACCTTGCTTTTTGAGGTGCCCCTACAAGAAACACCACGTCCCGACAGAATACTCCAGTCTCTACTACTGGCAGACCACGTGTAAATGCCCCACGGAAAAGCACCCGTATCACTGAGATGGCAAATCGACGGGAGTCCGCAACTTCTTCTTCCAGAGGTCTTTTCACAGAGCCAGAAAGACCACACGCCAGAGCAACCCACAGTTCTAGAAATCGCGCCAAGTGAGTCTCTTGACATAATCTAAATCATTGATTCATTCTTCTTCAGCGCTGCGCTCAACAGTGACACGGAGAATTCGAATACGATGAGCACACGAACAAGAAGCAGTGCGGCATCTTCAGGTCGACCTCGACAGGTTTCTTCCGGCCAAAGAGTATCTCCTATCAGCTATAAGCATAATCCTCTCCTCTTTTCTTTCAGTCCAACCCCGTGCGCACGTCATCCAGGATAGCAGAGGCAAGTAAAAATTCGAAACCAGCAACTCCGAGAAAACGAAATGATAAACAAATTTTGGTGTCCAGAAACTCCAATTTAGCTCGGAGTTTATCTGGATCAACTAATTCTGTAAGTAATCGGCGAACTGAGTCCCTCTAGTTTTTGACCAGTTTCAGGTGGCATCTACAGTCAGTGAGCGACCGACGGACGACGAGGTTGCTCTTATGAACGCAGCTGTTGCAGTTGCAGCAAGAGCTCTTCCTCCCGAGGAGCCCATGGACGTGACTCTTTCAATCTACAACCCTGAATACAGTACGTTCTGATTTCCATAGCCAACAACTGTAAATTTCCAATTGCAGAGAGATTTTTCGATTTATACCAACATGTAGCCAGCATTGAAGAAGCAGTCAGCAACTATGACTGGAAAAAAGCAGATGAACTCTTTGCAAAACTCGATAAAAACGTAATTCTCAATGCTTCGATGATCCGTCTGCAACTGGGAAGAGCGTGTTTCGAGCAGTCAGAGTATCGGGAATGTCGACTGATTCTGGAAGAATTGCACAACAAACACAAGTGGAAAGTTGCCGGAACAGAGTGGCTATCCACGTCTATGTGGCATCTCCAGGACACGCATGCTCTCTCTACTCTCACCCAGATCCTCACCACGTCTTCCAGAGAAAGAGCACAGACTTGGTGTGTCGCAGGAAACTGCTTCTCGTTGCAGAGACAGGTAATTGAGAGTAAACGAGGGACAAGATCATCTGCGTTTTCAGCACACACAAGCCATTGAATGTATCGAAAGAGCTCTGCAGTTGGACAAACGCTTCGCTTACGCCTACACCCTTCTGGGACATGAACTGATAGTGCAAGATGAACTCGACAAAGCCGCTGGCTCGTTCAGGTATTGAATACAGCTGTTAGTTCCCTTACGCTCTGTTTCAGATCTGCTTTGATGTTGTCTCCAAGAGACTACCGTGCCTGGTATGGACTCGGTCTGGTGCATTTGAAGAAAGAGCAGAACCTGACCGCACTAGCAAATATCCAGAAGGCAGTTGCTATCAATCCGACAAACCGTGCGATGCTCTGTACTCTTTCACAAATTGAACAACAACGGGGACAGACAGACGCCGCTTTGTTGCTCATTGACCGTGCTCTTCTCCTCAACCCACTCGACGTCGCTTGTCGATTCAATAGAGCTCGTCTTCTCTTTGAGGCAAAAAGAAATGAAGAGTGCCTGGTGGAGTTGGATAAGCTGAAAGCCAGTTCTCCAGATGAGGCATTCGTGTTCCATTTGCTCGGTGAGAAATTTACACTTTGTCTCAATGATCATTATTATTTTCAGCACGAGTACATCGAAGAATGGGCAACACCCACATGGCACTTCTTAATTACAGCTGGGCCGCTGAGCTGGATCCTCGTGGAGAGCAGAATATTGCAGATAATGGCAGCAGCATCGGGGATCGAGAGGATTATGAGGATGACGAGTATGGTCTCCCAACTTAAACTTACCTTCATCTTTCTTTCTTCAGTTCTCTACACTAATTCGACTATCGCGGGTCCACACAACTCGTCTTTTACTGTTCTATACTAACCGCGGATCTAGTCTGTTGATCAGGAAGATGCGAAACAAGACTATAAGTCTATTCTCTGTCTGTGCCTTATGATTGCTCTTCGTCCCCCTTCTCTCACTCTCCCCCGGATCTTGTCTCTCGACGACTTGGTCCTTACTTATCATGGATCTCACTTCTGAAGTCTTTCTTTTTTTAGAATACGAGATTGAATTTGTCTATTCCAAATACACACATCACACCTGAATCCGGAAGCAAGTAAACTTTCATTTATACAAATTTAGCAATTTTTCTTCCCATAATTGAAATTTAATTTAAATCCCCTGCTAAATGATATAGGAAACTTTTAACATTATCCGGGAGTCGGACAAGATGAAATCGGAGGTGTCGAGGTGGTAGTACGAAGGATCAGACGAGCGAGGACCGAATCGGCAGAGGACATGGCTTCGACGACATCCGGCCAGTTCCGACGAGAAGCATCTGCGAGCACGCGGACTTGTTTCGCTTCTTCGACGAGATGCCCGATCCACTTGGACTCGACCTCTGATGGATCTTCCAGGCCCATCTGAACAAAATTGCTTTAAGTAATTAGGTAAATCTGAACCCACCTTGGCATAAACGATACTTTTGGTCCACAGCTTCTGTGACTGCAAGTACTTACAAGCATCTCCTCCAGCACCAACTAGGAACAACAGTTCGACTCCGTCCTCAATCAGATCTGATGCTATCAGATTTGTTGCGATTAGTTTGATCAGTGACTTTGCCTTTTCGTTGTCTTGACAAGAGACCAGTAGAGCTGCCTTGATGCTTGCATATCGCAGATCAGCAGACACAATCAACCGATCAGTGACTCTCTCCTTGGCTGATCCTCCCACCACCACCGCCTGCTCGACAAGTCTTCGTTCCATGGCTTCTTCGGCTGCACATGCAATGCTGATCACTCGAGATTCTCTTTCCTTGAAGGCACCGTTCTCCCAGAACATTTGAAGACACGGCGGAAGATGATCCGATTCAGACGGGGCGAAACGGTCGATGACAACTGACAGCAAGTCCGCAGCAAACTGATCTCCCATGAATCGTCGAAGAGTCTTCTCCAAACGAAGCTTCGTGAGATCCGCTTCGACAGACTCGACTTGAGGTGTTTTTCGTGTTTCGAGCCACTTCAAAACTCCTTCCAGATCACCCTCGGTCCCATTTCCTTCTTCGCTCTTGACTTGCGAACTTGCCGTTTCCAACCGGAGACGAACGTTCCGGAGCGAATCTTCTTGGTAGAAGAATGGCATCTCTTTTTCGGGAATCTGTTGATTCTTCGAGTTCGACACAACGAATCTTAGAGTGTTGTCATTAGTGAGCACTAGGGGAGACAGTCCGCAAAGATCCGCATCCAGGCAAAGCTTTGATGCATCCATTCTGATGGCTTGGATCCTAGTCATGGCTTCCGTATCCCACAGGGTCACTTCTCGGGAATGAAGCACTGCCATCGTGTGATCTCCGGCGAGTCGAGAGAATGTCATCCGAAGAACTCGAGAATGAGAAACATCGCGGACCTGACGAGACTGTCTTCTTCCCAGATCCCACACCACCAGATTTCCTTCAACGTCTCCGACTGCCAGCATATCATCCTTCCACGTCATCGCACAGATCTGGGCACTGGCACTCTTCCACTGAGTGTTCACCATTTTGCCATCCCTCACATGCAATCCGCGAAGCGTGATGTGATAGATGCGATTCTCAGAATCTAGAAGAACTAGGTTCTCTCTGTAGACACTTTGCTGTGTGGATTCGGTCGTCTTGATGCTGTGATGCTTGTTCGACCACGCCATGTCGATAATCAGAGGGCAGCTCCGACTCATTTTCCGAAGCATTCGAAGACCTTTCAGATCCCAGATTTCCAGAGGTTCCCGTTGGAATGCAATAGCCAAGTAGCAGCTGAAAAAGGATATTCATAGAATGTTGATGAAGTTCATACTCACTGATAGTAGGAAACTCTGATAATCGTGATCGGGCTCTCGTCAGTCTCTGGTCGGATCCGTTTAGCTAGTCCAGTTCGGATATCCGTGATGAATACGTCGTTGCGAACAATCTGTGAGGCACTAAGAGAGTGATTGTAGCCGGCAGTGACCAGGGAATACACGCCTCCCCACTCGAGACATTTTACAAGTGAAGGCTGAACGGAGAAGTCACGGTAGATCTGAGAAGTGAATACGTCGACGAGATGAACGGTTCCGGAGGTGGTTCCGACTGCTGCCAAGTGGAGAGTTCCGAGAGATGTGTTCGCTGAAAGATACTTAGGAATCACAGAAACATTATGGCAAATTCTTACAAAATGGATCGTTTTCCAGCTTTGTCAGTTCATCCATAGGTCGCATCCGGACACAAGTAACTCCCGAGGATAGAGATCCCATGTGGCTCAGCTGATGTAAACTGAAAAGATATAGTATATTGTGAGAACTAATTGAATGTACTGACCTCAATTCACCGATTGATTTCGTGGTGAGATTCTGATCAAACTCGAGACAATCTTCAATGTTACTGGCTCTGTAGAGAAGTGGAACACGTCCGTTGCTGAGTTGCCAGAAAGCGAGTTTTCCGTTTTGATAGAGGACAGCTACAGTGGATTGGGTGCTGGGACAGAGGGAAGCCGCAACAATCCTCTGGTTATTCATCGGCCTGACACATTCCGTTTGGCAGACTTTGTCAAGAGAGAAACTGGCATTCGGCTTCTTCTCCTCAGTCGGCTCAAATTTCCCCACACGGAAAGTAGTGGCTCCGTTGGAATGCACCACGAACAACGCATCACGACGACTACAAGGCATCCAAAAGACAATGTTGGATTCGATTGGAACTCGTGCCAAACAACACATCAGTTCCGGGTTGACTAGGTAGAGCTGGAATAGGATCAGAGATGATTTCGGAATGTTTCTAATGACACTTACACTAGAATTGATAGCGATGAAAACCGTATTGCGATAAGCTTTGTGATATGTGATTAGATAAATATTAGAGTTGGCAGACGAAGAATCGTCCGAAGTGATTTGGAAAATATGACCAGAGGAAGCGGGTTCGGACAGGGCAATGTCCGAACAGACTAGAATTTTGTTGCCAGCACTGCTGACTGAAAACGGAACTTGGGAATAGGAAAAACTGGTTGAACTTACAGATTACATTACGAATTGAGAATGGATCAACGGTGAAGTCGAAGAGAGGAACGTGGGTGTAGGTGTGATTCCAGACTTTCTCGCCGGTGACGGTGTTCCACAGAACTACGGTACTTGATGAGTGGAGAACAAGCAGAAAGTCGCGGGAGATGTCCTTCCACGGGTACCAGAACATTTCTGCAGAAGTTTTCAATGCGGGAAAATAAATAAAACTGTTTTCTTACGAAGAACTGAGCTGTTCGGATGAGAAAACTGGTTGATCTGCACTGCGGAAACCACATTTGCCACTACAATATGACCACTAAGATCCGATGAAGCGACGATTTCCTGGGTTGAACTAGGAGAAGACTCTGCGAATGGAGATCGAGCAGGTGCCCATCGGACGATGTTGATGGCTGATTGGTGAAGTTCTATAGATTGAACACGTTTGTATCGCATCACATCTACTATGAAGAGCACATTGTGTGATCCGTATGCAATGAGGCCACCATCATTCCTGTAAACTTGTTTTTGTTGTTTGGAACAGTTCTCAAGAACATACCAGTCGATGGCGTTCCGTCCGTTGCTTGGATGAAGACACCCGGGTACGGTATGAGGCATTTCAGACTAACATCGACCCGGTTTCGACACGAAGACACTGAAAAATCGATAAAGAAATGCACTTTCGTTACGCTTTATCGGTTTGTTTGCCGAGCTTCACTCTTTATGGCAAGAAGTGTTTGGGGTTCAAATACACTATGAGAAAGGTTTCGAAATATTGGATAAAAAGACAAATCAGAGAAAGAGTTGTTATTCAACAATTCATAAAAGTTCCCCTTTGCTGAAATTGCAGTTTTTGAAACGCCAAATATGGAAAAAACCGGTTGGAAAAGTCGGGGACTAGTTCCGAGAAAAACGGATTTCTAGGCCCAACACTTCGGCCAGATAATTTTTTTTATTTTTTTCAACCTACTTTTCAGAAATTTGTGTTGTTGCTATAACTTATCAACTTAATTTACAGGTAAATATGAAAAATCTACAAATCGGTCATGTATCTTCATTCCAGTTGTCAGAAATAACAGGTTAGTGAGTCCAAATGCTGCGAGGCATAACGGAAACTTTCTTCAGATGCTGAATGTTTCGCTGTTCATCCCATTCTTCAGACAATCGCAGTTTCCACTCGAGATCAGTTGTTTTTAATTGAAAATGGAACAGTGAGTCTCTCATATCACTATATCTCTCATTTTATCGTTCAGGTACACTCTTCGGTGAGCTGGGGCGATGTACGACGAGATCAGGATGTAATTTCCTTGGCTGTCAGTTCTCCATGTGCTCGTTTTATAATTAAACCGACTCCTTTCAGTTCCGAACCGATGGAAATCAAATTGTGGCTATTCTTTCTGATGGACGTGCTCTGATCATCGAAGATGGGGAAGTGATGGATGTGGAGATCGCCGAATTGGCTAATCCAACCACGACGGCCGCTGAGTGGTCTGCTGACGAACAGACGCTCGCTATCGCCGACAATTCTACTATCTTCTTCGCTGATTCTTCTCTGGTTCCATTCGCAGATAGGTAAAGCTCAAAAAAGGAATATCCTCAACATTCATATTCTTAGACCACTCCACTTTTCCGAGAACGATCGCAAGTCCGCTCCTGTGAATGTCGGTTGGGGATCGGAGGCAACACAGTTCAGAGGATCTGCTGGAAAACTCAAACCTGGAGAGAAGATTGAAAAGGAACGGGAACAAGTTGAGCAACACTCGAAAAAGACGTCAGTCCACTGGAGGTGGGATGGTGAAATCGTCGCGGTTTCCTTCTACTCCGATCAGCTTCAGATTAGGAACATGGCGGTACTTACAAATGCAAAAAATGTGTGTTCAAATTTGATTTTCAGATCTTTGATCGCAATGGTGAGATCCTGAACACTATGAACATCCGAAACATCTACCTCTCCCACTGCTTCGCTCACAAACCCAACGCCAATCTTCTCTGCTCAGCTATTTTGGAGAGCGGCTCAGATGACCGACTGGTGTTCTACGAAAGAAACGGTGAAACTCGTAATAGCTACGTGGTCAAGTGGCCCGAAATGCAGGAAAATATCAGAAGAAAAGTGGAGAGGATCGAGTGGAACTCCACCGGATCAATCCTAGCTATGCAAGTTGCAGTCAAGGGAACGCAGACTCGTGAGGTTCCTTTCCTTTTTCACTTTCTAATTCTTATTTTTCAGTTGAATTCTGGCATCTTTCGAATTACGAATTCACTAGAAAGTACGTCTGGAGCTTCACCAACGACGAGTCTGTCAGCTGGAGTTGGAGCAGTGCTGAAAGCGAGACATTGCACGTACTACGGGGATCCGGAAGCTTCTACTCTGTCCACGTGTATCCGACTCCTTCGTTCTCCGATTCGATTTCGCAGAATGTGGTGGTTGCGACTGATGAGCTCCGCATGTATTCGCTGTGTCGACGTGTGGTTCCACCTCCGATGTCCGACTACTCTATCAACTGCTCGTCTGACATCGTAGCCTACACCACCTCTCCGAACCGTGTCCACATTATAACAACAGATGAAAAGATTCTCTGCTGTGAGTGTTCCCACTTCTTCCTCTCTAAAAGTCTGTTTTCTCAGATAACCAGGATTCAGCTGGCTACAAGTTCAATAGCGATGTTCACTCTGTGGCGGCTGTCCTTCCTACAGAATTACTGTTCAGTCTGATCTGCGGTTTCGTGTTTGATGAATCTTCGGACACCTACATCATCTGGTGTGTCCGTGATGGGAAGCATGTAATCCTCGCAGTCAACGCCACAACTGAGAGGTTTGTAACTCTTTCCCAATCAGAATCAATTCATAACTTCGTTTTCAGCTTGTTTGAAGGTCAAAACATTGGCTGGTTAGGTGTGAATCCATTCACGAAGAAAGTCGAGATCGCGACAACCGATGGAAAGTTTATGGAGCTGAAGACGAAGGAAGAGCTGTTCAAGATTGAGAAGTTCGACTCTGTGGAAGTTCACTTTGCTCAGGTAAATCACGGATTGTTCAAATTCATTCATGGAATTCTTCAGAATCACCACGTCGTGCTTGCCGACAACTCGTTGCTGTACATCGACTCTCAAAGAGTTCCTCAAGATGCCGTGTCCGTTCTGATCCGTGAAACAGACATTCTTCTTGTTGATTTCGATAACAAACTTCGATTCATCAACGTGGAAACTGGAAAGCCGATGGACGACGTTCGAGAGTTGGAAGCCGGTTGTGAACTGGTCGCTTGTGATTCCAAATCTGCTAATGTCATCTTGCAAGCAGCTCGCGGAAACCTGGAGACCATCCAGCCACGACGATACGTTATGGCTCACACTCGGGAACTGCTCGACCGAAAAGAGTACATCGCAGCGTTCAAGTGGATGAAGAAACATCGTGTCGACATGTCTTTTGCTATGAAATACAAAGAAGAAGTGCTGGAAGCCGATGTGGATGTGTGGTTGAAGTCGACAAGTGACTCGCAGCTGTTGGAGCAGTTGATTGTGAGTTGTACGCAAGTTTATGATCGAGAAGGAACCAGTCTGTGCACTGCTGTTTACGAATACATCAATGGAATCGAGGATATTGAAAGGAAGACTAAATTGTTCCCGCTACTCCTTACTTCTCTTCTGAGAATGAAGCCATCGAGAATCAACGATGCACTGAAAGAGATTCAGGAGCATGTGAAGAAAATCGGTTAGTAAATGAAAAACTGATCGGAAAGTTATTTGTATTCTTGCAGACGAACGAAAAGATGTCTTCACTCGACACAGTCTTCACCACATCTCCTTCTTCGTCCCTGCCAAGGAACTCTTCAACTGTGCTTTGTCCACCTACGACTTGAAACTGGCTCAACAAGTGGCTGAAGCGTCTAACTACGACCCTAAGGAGTACCTTCCCGTGTTGAACAAGCTGAACAGAATCGCGTGTACTCTCGAGCGACACTACCGTACCAACGTAGTTCGAGAAGCGTGGATTGATGCGGTTTCATCGTTGTTGGAGTTGGATTCAAGTGAAGAAAGAGGATCCGAAGAGACGTGGTGGAATGACATGAAGGATATCATCCAGAGAGAAGGTCTTTATCAGAGTGCTTTGACTCTCGTTCAACCCGGTGACAAACGGTATCAAGGATTCTGTGAGTTGTACGCTGCGGAATTGGAGAAGAAGGTGCACTGGAAGGAAGCCGCACTGTTCTACGAACTTGCTGGAGTGGTTGAGAAGACGTTGAAGTGCTGGGAAATGTCGAGAGACGTCGACGGATTGACATCATCGGCTGCCAAATTCGGTGTGGAAACTGGAAAGTTGAAGATCTACGCTATCAAGATGTCCGCAGCGCTCAAAGAAGCGAGGCAGCCAAGAGAACTCGCGAAAGCACTGGAACTGGCCGGATCTCCAAACTCTCAAATCGTGCAGGCGCTCTGTGACGCTTTCGAATGGACTTTGGCAAGTAGGAAAGTGGAAACGGGCAAGGAAGAAGGAATCCGAAACAGTGCACGGTCCAGAACAAAGCAGATAAATATGGATTTTGAGAGAAGGCAATCAGAGTTCGAGAAGTACAGAAAGAGACTGGGTGTGGTCCGCGAGAACAAGTTGAAAAAGTTAGGACAATTCGCTGCTGGAGAGGTCGACGATTTACGGGATGACATCTCGATCATTTCCAGTATCAGCTCCCGTTCAGGATCATCGAAAGTATCCATGGCATCGACTGTGAGACGAAAGAAGCAGATTGAGAAGAAGAAGGGATCCCTGAAGGAAGGTGGCGAGTACGAAGACTCCGCACTACTCAACGTGCTTGCTGAAAACTATCGCTGGTTGGAACAGATTGGAAGTGAGTCGAATACGACGAATAGCTTAGACTAACTCTTGATCATTTCAGAAGAACTGTCCGAACTTATCCCTGTGATGATGAAAGTTGGCAGCTTCCGCGAAGCCACATCCCTGAAGAGAGTCTACGATGACTTCGCATCAAAGCTTCAGAAGAGCAAAGGAGGAATTTGGCCAGAAACGTTGGCAATTCAGTATCTTCCAGGACCACTACATGCACTGGTTTGTTCAAAAGCCATTTCGCGATTCACATTGATATTTTCAGCTCGATCCGAACCAGGAGCCTTCCGTGGTTCCCATGCCGCCAGTTTTCCGATTGGAACCCGAGCTCGTCGGCCCGTCATCTACATTCCCTTCTGTTTTCCCTTAATCTTGTTATATCATGTTTGTTGTTGTTTTTCTCACATTGTCTTCTTTATAATTTCATAAAATCATCAGTTGTTCTCGTTGGAAACGAAAACGCAAGCGAAAGTTTCCTAATCTGCCTCTTTTAGAGAGAAGAGAGGTGGACGTGGTATCGAAAAATAAGTTCAGATACGAAGATTTACACAATTTAACATAATGGATCAACTTCTTGGCCTTTGTTCCGTCAGAAGGGTGTCCCATTGCGCCGGATACTCAGGAAATCTATCATGCCAGACAAACATGAATAACGACCTTTTGTTTAAATGCAAGGTCGCGAGTAGTCCGTCACTCCGTTCCATATCCAGTCCTTCCCGCACATCGGCATAGCCATGTGATCGTCTTTTGTTGTCCAATCTCTCTTGTAACAGTCTATGGACGAATAATACATCGGGAACCATAAATATTCAAACTCACATTTTATCATGCTTGAAGAATGGTCCCCGTCGCTGCGGATCCCATGGTTGCAACGGGAACTCCCTTCTGATTGCATCCTCGTTCCATCGGTTTCTTGTGCTACGCTTCAAGAGCAATCCAATAGACACGAGTGTCGTGTTGTCACTATCCATCCATTGCTTGACGAAAGCAATCAAGTCTTCTGTTTTCAGAGTCGTGTTCATGAAAATAGCTATCTTTACGGTATCCAATCTCAGCAAATGATCTCTGGTCAATCGTTCGGAATGCAAGAAAAACAAGAGCCTTCCCGGGAACAGTTTTCCTCTTCGATTCAATCTTCCCATAACAGATTTAGTTTTCACAACCAGTCGATCTGAAGATGTCATCAAATCATGAATGACGATTAGCTGATCCCATGTAGCCCATCCAAAAATAAAAACGTCTTCTACTGATTGAATTTTTGGGCAAGAAAGAAACTCTTCCAAGTTTCCAATTGCTTCCGTTTCTATTCCTAATTTGAGTTTCGGACATTGAAACAGTCCTTCCAGCCATTCCACAACACACAAAAGGTCTTTCTTATTGCCTTTCATCCAAATTTCGTGTTCACCGCTCCCGTAGATCCTGCAAGAAGAGAAGGTGACAATCACGTATTTTGGAATAATTTATACCAGCAATATAATAGTTTTGTTCCAACTTTGATTTTGAAGCGTTTGGGAAACTGTTTTTCTGCTTCCGCGCATCTTTCATGATGTATAACCCAATCGAACCCCGAGAAAACAATGTCATTGTAAAGGCGGAGACCTTTTTTGCCTTTCAGCCAGACAATGTGATTCATTGTCATCTTTATTCGTGCTTCCTTTATCATTCTCTTCATTCTCGCAGAACAGAATGCAAGAAGTACGATGTCCCGAGGGTTCATGACACAGAACATCTGTCGTTGGACAACAGAAGGCAAATGTAGAAAGTTCATTGACTGAAAGAAAAGATTAGGAACACAGTTGAAATCAGGAAGAATTCGAACACGAAGATAACAACTGGAGGTAACCAGCAGATTGTCATTGGAAAAGACATGGTGTAACTTGGAACATGTTTATACATTCAGACTCTGCCAAACAGAATGAAGTTTGAACAGACTCTGCCAAAAGTTTCAAATAGTAAAAGGACGGGGAACACCCTATCAAGCTCATGTTGAGATGGGAGAGACTGCAAAAGTTGGTTCAGTTTGCAGAGAAATTCACAGTTTATCAATCTCTCGGTCTTTTTTCTCTCATCAAAGTATCCCACTGCGCCGGATACTCTGGGAACCTATCATTCCAGATCGCCAGGACGAAAGAAACATTATTAAAGAGCAAAGATGCGAGTAGGCCGTCAGACCGCTCCAGGTACACTGTCCTTGGATGACAGAAGGGAGACGGAGGAAATCCATTAGCTGGGGAAGGTAACAAGAAATAAACCAGTGTGTTTGATTGGTCGAACGAGTAAGACGGAGAATGCGTAACAGGTGGTGCAGTGCGCTCACGGTGAACCGCTCACTGGGATCGATAGTCTATCCCATGCACTCATTCCATTCGTGTCGTCGTGAATACTGTTTCGCTTGTTGTCGTGTCCATTCCTTCAAACAATGGAGTTTCTGCGATTTCCTTCGGTCGTTCAAATACAAATGTTCAGTTTAATGCCTCCTCGAGAAATTGTAATGCTCTCACTCTGTTCTGCAAGGACAAAACGAACAATCAAGAATGCAAAAATCAAGATGAGTAATATTATTGGCTGGGCGAAAGGAAGTAAAGCAATAAAATTAGAAAACGATCTCGCGGTTTTCAAATGGATGTTTCACCAATGCCCTCGAGAGAAAAGGATATCCCCGAAACGATTTGAGGTCCAAATCGGAATGAAGACATATTATAACATGTAAAGTTCACTTGTAAACTTCGGAATTTCATCGAACTTCTTTCCAGCATGTACGAAGGCAGTGATGAAGACGTGTGGCTCAAAGGAGACGAGAATGATTTGTTTCTGTTTGTGAACTACCTGGAAACACTTTTCCAGTTTTTCGAACCAACGTTGGCGGTCCGTATTGAAGATGTCAAGTACTTACAAAGGTTCTTTTCCAATAGATATACAAAGTCAACGAAACACCTCGGTATTTTCGGAGAAACTATAACTTGGAATAAGCTACTGACAATTCACGACTCTTTGTCATCAGTGGAACGATTGCTGGTGAACAGTAAACCAATTGGAAAATTGAACAGAAGGGGGAAGTTATTCGAGAAGTTGGTGGTCTGTTTCAATCAGGCTGAATGGTTGACAAGGGAGTATTTGTTGCGATTCGACAATGTTTAAATGGCTGTTTTCAAGAACACGACTTTGAAAACAGAAGACTTGATTGCTTTCTTGAAGCAGTGGATGGAAAGTGATAACACGACACTCGTGGCCATTGGATGTTTGTTGAAAGAGAATACGATGATTCGATGGGATTTTGAGGCCATCAAACAAGAGTTCCCATTGCAGCCATGGGATCCGCAGAGACGAGGAAAGTGGTTCAAGCATGATAAGATGTGAGAATTGACAAGTGTTCTGATTGAGTTATTAAAGTTTCCAGGCTACTGGAAAAAAAACAGCATATATGCGGGTACGCCAAAGTTGGAGGTAGATTTGTTCTGGATATGGAACGGAGTGACGGATTGTTGGCCAGTGTATGCTGCGACAGTACACAGTTTCATTTGATGGTTTGGCATGAACGATTCCAACTGCTTCCTGAACATGTGAGACATCTGGAACCGAATAATACAACATGAATTTAATGTTTTTGGCTGATTCTATTGTACTCCTAAAATTTATATCACACTCTTATCACTTCTAAATGTTTCCATCTTCATGTCTTGTTTGAATTTGACAATAATATTCATTAAATCTGAGCGAAAACAAAAGAAAAACAATTAAAGAGAAAACAAAAAGAGATGCTAGCCTAAACTAAAACAATCGTAATTACTGAGGGCGAAGACGGACGAATCCTTGAAGAATCCTGGCCTGTTCCGCATTCACATTGCACTTTTCAAGGATCCTGTTAGCCAGTGGTTCCAGTTTGGTTCGGTTGGCGTTCAGTGACATGATCTGCAGACACGTGGCTGCTCCGAAGGTGTCTTTCCGACGAAGCGCGTCTTCGAACAATTCGGCCATAGCCCAGGGTCTGGCGTATCCTCTGGACATCACTGTGGCTTCTTCTCCAGTACTGGCGTTCTCGTCGAGAAGCAGGTCGAGTAACTCGTATGCTTTCTGATGTTCACCGATCCTGACTAGCAGCAGAGCGCACTCGGAAATCTGAAATCACACAACTGATCCATTGAACTTCTTGTATGTATTACCTGACTAGGCGACAGCTTTCTCTGCAACCGCTTCGTGCTCTCAAACTGACTGAATTCAACCCACACGGCAACCATCTTCTGGACGAGCTCGGTGAATTGCTCTCTTTCGGAAGTACTCAATGCCTAAAATCAGATATATCGTATAACACAAGTAATCCTTAAGAAACTCACATGCAGCTGGACATTGCTCAACTGTTTACGCATCTCCTCTCCTAGAATTCCGTTCATCTGTCCAGCTGTGATTCCGTCAATGATAACTCTACGCAGAAGTGCCCAGTTCTTGTCGGTAGATGCTGCCATTTTGCGGAAGACCAGGGAACTCAATGAGTTGTTCACACCAACAAGTCTTGGCACCAGTCCTTTGTACAGTTCATGGATCTTGGAAAGAGAAGTGTTCTGCTCGATGACGAGTTGCAGGTAACGGTTGTAGAACATCGACTCGACAGTGAATGCCGGCATCTGAACCTCGTTTGTCTTCGATTGATAGATCGACAGAAGTTCCTCAGCCAGCTTCGTGTTCGCTGCTCTGTAGTGGAGACCCATTGCTTCGGCGAAGAAAAGATTGCAGGAGGCGGTTACGGGAGTCAGTCGCTTTCCACTGATCTGCTGTTGGATGTCGCTGAGCCACGAGACGGCGACTCCCAATTGACGACTGAAGGCGGTCTTCTGCCCTTCACTTTCTCTCTTTTCAGCGTCAAGAAGTTTGTAATCAACTAGATTCTTGATGATGGTGTAGTACGTAGAAAGTGCCGGCTCCACTCCCAACTCCTTCATTTCTGCGATTATCTCAGTGAACGCCTTCACTCTCTCCTCGAACTTTTGAAGTTTTGCAGCCGAGCTGAGCAAAGCATTGAAGGTGGAGACCGTTGGAGAGACTTTGTCGGCCGCCATCTCGTTGGCGTACTTCTTGGCGACGTTGAATTGCGAAGAGCTAATGAGTGAATCGAAGGCCTCTTGATAGATTTTACCTCCGGTAGCGCGATGCTCCTTGGCAAGTTCCTTGGCTCGTTCGAGAGTTGCTGCATCGGAGAACTTGCAAAGTCCAGAGATCAGAATTGATACAGTTTCGTCCGTTTTTGGAAGAGTTTCGAAGAGAAGATCGGCAACTCCTCCTGACTTCCACACCGTCTGCGAACTCTCTCCAAAGTTGCGCATTCCAGCCCAATCCTTCCACTCAGAGAACGGAATGTTCGATGAATTGTAGTAGGCGACGAGACGGAAAAGCTCTAGTTGCACTTTTTCGCTGACGTCGACGTTCTCCGATCGCATCCGTTCGTACAACATGCACGCATCCAGCACTTCTCGGCTCTCTACCATCGCCAGAAGGTTCTTCTCTGTCGGCTCCACTTGCAACGGATCCGGAAGATGCTGTGGGCGGAATGCTGGGAGACGCGGTTGATCTCTGTCGAATGCGAACAGAGTCGGCCATTCAGCCGCTAGTTCTCGAGCGGCTCTCTTTCCAAACTCCTGAAAACCTTCTATGAATAAATTACTAGGAAAACTTTGAAAATACCTTGGCCATGAAATACGTTTTCTTCGCCGTTTGTGTTGATGGGATTGTGATCGGATCATCGATGTAAGCGAAGTGTGGAGCCGTCTTGTCCGGGCCAACCGTCTGAGAAAGTGCGTTGAGCAAGTCAGTTGACGATCTCTGAAAGTAAACATTGGAAATATGAGTTCTAAACGAATGCAAAATATTTTACCTCGATGGCTGGTTGCACGGTGATTTTCGACTGTGAAGCAGCTTCCGCCGACGCTAAGCCACGAGAGATTACTTTTCCAACTCCAATACGTCTGATCATCATCTGAAATGTTTTGTGCAAATTGGAAAATGCTAGAAAAAGCAGGGAAAAGAAAGCAAGCGCCGAAAATTTTTCCCACTTTTCGTGGCCTAAGAAACGCATGGCCGCGGACTAGAAAATGCGTTGCGCGCTAAATTCAAACCGACATTCGCTAATCTTTCTGTTTTTGTTTCCCTCTTTTTCACCACTAATTTTGCTCGAAAAACGTATTGTGTTCCAGAAAAATGCTAACAGCTCAGGGAACCGAGTTAGCAGAATGTCTCGAAAACCATTTCTCTCCGCTCAACGACATTGACGACACGATCGCCACCTCATCTGCTGAATGCAACTACGAAAACTTTGATGAGTTCATCGAATCGCCGGGTTTAGACTTTTTCGATCAAGATTTGACAGGAGTACTAAAAGACTGTAAGTTGTTTCATCTGAGAAGACAGTTTCGAAAAATTGTGAATTTCAGTGAAGAAGAAAGCTGAGAGTCTGCTGATTTCCGACGAAAAATGTGACGTAAGGAACATTTTCGAGGAGAGCACTCTCGCGACGATGAAATTCAACCTGCTGGTCTGGTACTTTCTTGAGAAAGGAAAACGATCCGAAAGTAGCGATGAGGAAGTCGAGAAGGCGGTGTTCACCGCTAGTGCCTACATTGCCATGTGTGCCATGCCTGGATCCAACAGCGATTTGTTCCAGATTGGACTCTACAAGGTATCGAGAGATTATAAATAATGAAAATTGGAATATATGTTGTTCAGAAGTGCTTGAAAGTTCTTCAAAACTGCTGCCAAACTGTGCGAATCGGAGAAACGGTGACTGCAAAAAAGATCGGACCCAAGAAGAAGACTGCGAAGAATGCAACTGTCGCAGACGAAACGAATGCTGAAGATGGGCCGAACGCGGAGCCCGTTATGGGACCTCCACGTATCGCTGTTGATTCTGCTGAACGATTTATCACTCATCTGAGCACCCAACTCTTTGGATTTCTCCGTGCCGACGTATTCAGTCTCGACTCACAAACTCTTCTGAGCACTCTCGAAGTTATCGAGGAAATTGGAAGACTTGACTTGGATAATCGTGCCGCTCCGAGGGCTTACCGCTCCAACTCTGTTCATGAGTTTCGTTCCGTCGAACGCTACTCCGATCGCTACTGCTCTTTCATCCACGCGTTGATCGAGAGTAAATATAAGACAAGAGGCGAGATGGCGTACGGAAGACTCATTCGACCGCGTCTCGCTTTGATGCACTACCCTGATGAGGGAAACAAGACAGCGAAGATCTCGACGGAAAGAAAGAAATCTGGTGAGCTGATGGTCAGCCTTATTCTTGCCAGAATCGAGAGAAAGCCGGATGCGAAAGAACTGAAGTTGATCGAAACGGTCATGGCAATGGTGTATGTTCAGTGTCCGGATCTCGCTGAGTTCCGTTCCAACATTTCGCAGTTTGTTGTCAAAATTCTCGGTGCTCTGCCGTATAAGTACGCATATGTAAGTTAACTAGACAATCCTATAAATATTTCTTCTTTTATTTCAGGACTTTGTTCAACTGATGCACCTCGTCTTCAAAACTCGCTCTGCTGGAGTCAAATCGTTGTCGACCGAACTCGCGAGCACTCTGGTCTTCGACTTTGACTTCTCTGCCCCGGATCCTGGACCGGTTGGTGATATTGAGAAAGAGAAAGTGGACAGTGATAATGACGAGGATGAAGATGACGATGATGAAGAGGAGGCTCCTGCTGCTGAAGAGGAAGACAAAGATGGATCAGATAAGTCTGACGGGGACGATAGTGACGATGACAGAAACACTTCGAAACGGAAGAAAGAGAACAAGAAGAAGGAAGACGATAAGAAGAAAAAGAAGGACAAGAAGAGGCAACCAGTAAAGTAAGACTGAATAGTTCAGCTTCAGGTGTATATCCATAACTTTCAGAGATGCACCTCGTCAGGAAGCCATGTCTGTTCTATACAGCATCGTCTACATGGCTTGTCTTGACAAAGCTGCCGCCATTCGGCTTCACGGATCCAACAGCTTTGCAAAGATAATTGATTCCAACATCCACAGAAAAGCATTCCAAGAATGCTGCCAGAAGTTGAATGCAGAAATGGACGAGAAGCTCGGCGAAATCGGAGATCATCTGAGTGAGTCGATCGACGAAAGTGGAGAGGAAGAACCCGGAAAGAAGAAGACGGATCTGGCACTCGACGAACAGCAGATCATTGATAAGGTAAATAGGATATATCTATTCAAAAAATCAACCACTTCTTCCAGTTCAACAAATTGAAAATGATGAACAAAGGAGAGGCCCGAGTAGAGAAAGACATCATCTACATGTTGTGCCGACGTCTGGCGACAGACGAGAAGGCTCCGGTGAAAAAGAGTGCTTGTGTGCTGCTGAAGATGTTCCTCACGTATTGCGACGAACAAGTCAAGTTTGAAACGGTTCTCTCGGTTCTACAGGTTAGAAAATAATGGATCAGTTGGTCAATAATGATAATTTTTTTCAGAAAATGTGTCGAGACAAAGTGGTGTCAGTCCGGAAATCAGCAGCCGAGTGCATCACAGAACTGATGCTTCAAGATAAAACAACATTCAAGGAAACCCTCAGTTCGGTCTGGCTCCACTCACTCATCACAATGCTCAATGACACTGACAGTGATGTTACAGAACATGCCAGGAAGCTGATTATGGTTGGAGAAGAATTTGAATCCGACGTATAAAAGTTGATTCCAGAGAGTTCTAACCCCACTTCTCGATTATCCTTCGGATCTCACGTGGACTCTTCTGGATACCATCGAATCTGTCACGAATCACCGCCAGTACTTGATGAGCACTTTGAAGGATGCGGTGCGTGAGAAACTTGTCAAGAAGTCCGTGATGGAGTCGATGAAGAACCACATTGATTGTGGACCCAACGACCGGAAGAATGGTGCCTGGATGGTGTTCTCGCAGCTTTCTGTGCAGTTCGGACAGAACGTCGACTTTGCCATCGACGCGTACCACTCTGCCGATCTTTCGGTACAATCGAATCACGTTCAGTACATGATCCACATTATCGAGAATGAAAAGAAGATCGACAGGGAGGCGAAGCAGGATCTTGTGCGGTCGATGCGACGTACTCTCACCAACTTCTGTCTCCATCCGTCGCATGCCAAAAGTGTCTACCACTGTCTCGGAAAGCTGATGGACGGAATCGGTGATCAGGCAACTAGTGAGGATCAGTAATACTTGTACTCGATACAAAATATCAATTTTCAGATGCTCAGGAGTACCGAGACTTCGGCGAAGAGCTTCTTGTCAAATGCTTCGACACGATTGTTCAATCATTTGAGATGTTCAAAAACAAAGAAGAATGGAAACAGAACGCAGAGAGTCAAGAACGTCTTCTGATCACATCGCTGAACGTCGTCTCGGAGATCTTCTCCTTCTCCCCACAACTGATTCCCCGTCATGAACGCCTCGGAAAAACTCTTTCTCTGATTGTGAATTCTCACGATGGACAGAGTTCTGACGCGACAACCGTGAACCCGGATATGCCATCAGCTCACCACACTCGTCCTCCAACCCAAATGTCAGAAATCGCATCATCACAGAAGACTTCTGGAGGACTTTTCAATGAGGAAAATGTCATGTTCAGTGATAAAGTTCGCGCCGTTTGTGTCCTGACACTGGCTAACATGATCCTTGCGGTAAGTTAGCGTTATGACGGTCAGGAATACACAACCATTTTTTAGCATGATCGTCTTTTGAAGCTGATGCCGATGCTTGTGAAACAACTTCAGACCAATCAGTCACATCAGATCCGCTCCAACATTGTCGTCGCCATCGGAGATATCTGTGCATCGTATGTGATCTTTTCATCGGGTTCCATTATTTTGTTTCTTCCAGCTACAAAACTGACCGGTACGCTCCGATGCTTGCCGCCTCCCTCTGTGATCCTTCCGTCCTGGTCCGTCGCCATGCCATCAACCAAATCGCTCGTCTCATTTCACTTGGAATCTTCAGATTCAATGGAGAGGTTTATTTTTTCAAATTCTACTTTTCAACGATTCTTCGGTTTCTAGATTATGATTCGTGTGATGCTGGCCACTTTGGATGCCAACGAAGATGTTCGGAATGATGCGAAGCTCTACATTGTAAGACTCTGATTCATTTGTTCGTTCACACATTATCTATTTTACAGACTGAAGTACTCCAGGCCGATGAGTCCAACTTCTTCCCGATTAACTTCGTCCAGTACATGCTTGCCTTGACGCAGGCAAAGCGACTCATCGGAATGAGCCACGATGAAGATGATCGAGGACAGGTGGATGTGGCGATCGGAGGAGGGGATCCTCTTGCCAGACCATCCCGAATCGCCGTGTACACCTTCATGATTGAGTCACTCGACGATCGTTCGAGATTCGAAGTCAAAAAGAGCATCTGTCAACGAATCTTCACTCCGGTTGTAAACGGAGAGTACGATTTCAGTGACTACAATGTTCAATGTCTGTTGGATGATGCTCTTCTGGTAAGGACTGAATCAGAGGTGTGTGTTGCAATCTGACCGTTTTAGATCATGTCATCGAATGAGATGCAAGTGAAAATGGAAGTTGGCAAGAATCCGAACGAGAATGCCTTGGATGACCCGTCCACCGAGATTGTCACAGCTGCCTCGAACTTCATGCAGAAGGTGTACCTCGAAAACTACATGAACACGATTGTCCCGTCGGTTCTGGCACTTCGCGAGTTCCTCAATCAGCACCGATCCCCTCTCCAGAGAAAGTGCATCCTTGCGATTCGCATGATTTGCACGGAGCACAAGAACGATCTGGACCAGATTCTCAAGGATAATCGACAGTTGAAGGACGAGATTCAGTTCGAAATGAATCGAGTGAAACAGAGAACCGAGGAGGCGAATCGGATTCTGGATGAGTACCTCAAGAAGGTGGCTGACTTCCACAAGAACCAGAGAAGAATGTCACGAGTGGAAGACGGTCAGGAGCAGGCTGCTGAGGATGTTCCGATGGCGTCGCCGCCGAGAGAGAATCCAGAGGAGATGCTCGATGAAGTGTTCGGAACACCGGAACGACCACAGCCAGATATTGTGGCCAAGACTCCGAGGGGAGCACTCAGAAGCACGACAGAACATCAGTCGACTCCACAGAGCAGACCTCTTTCACCGAAGACACTCAAGAAATTGGTAAGTTCGTTTGATGGGATACTGTATTCTAATAATAGTCTTTCAGCGTCGTTCGATTAACGTGTTGATGAAGCCAGAGAACGAGGCTAGACTGAATGCTCCGGATTTGAATGGTGAGGTTGATGAAGTACTTGTTTGATAATGTATTTTCTGGATTCAGATACACAAATGGACGAGACGGTGCAACGACAAGATGTGGTGCGAAAGAATGTGGATAAGGAAAAGACAATTGTGGAAGAGGAGGTCATGGAACAGGCTGAAATGGAAGTGGAGAAAGAACAGGATCAAGCAGAAGTGGTGGAGGAGAAGCAAGATGAGAATGAAGAGGATGCTGAGAAGACAGTGACTGCGGAGAAAGAACCCGAGCCGTCTGGAGAGAAAGAAGACGATGTGCAACCTGTTCATGAAGAAGAACTGCAAGAAGAACCGCCTGTCGAGGAGCCAGTTGAGGAAACAGAGAAGGATCAAAGAGGATCTGCGGATAGATCCAGATGTAAGTAGTGGTATTTTGGATCACGTGAGCAATCTTTTGATTTCAGCTCGTCGCAGGAAAACTCCTAACTACGACAATGATGAGTCTGTCGATTCGGAAGGAACCGTTTGGAAGAAGCCGAAGATCGCGCCGAGTTAGAACCTATACTAACTGACTTTTTCTAATGTTTCCTTTGCAGAATCACCGGAGAATCCAAATCCCACTGAAACTTCGATGAATGTTACGATGCGTCGAAGCAGAAGAACTTCGGAGAAGCAGGTGGAAGCTGAACGACAGAAGAAACAAAAGAGTGTCGAGGAAGTGGAAGCGGAGCAGCCGGAGAGTAACCAGGAGAATGCTCCGAAAGTCAGAGGAATGACACCGATGCTCTACGATGAGAACAAAGTGGGCGCCGGACGGCAGTGTTCTACTCCGATCAGGGACAGAGATGATGGAGAAGCTGTCGATGTAACGTTCTCGTTGAATCTATCGGCAATCACTGAAAAAGAAGATCTGAAGAACAGAAGTAAGATTAGATTTCCAATGGCTCAGTAACAATAACTTATTTCAGGAAGCCAAGCTCAACTGCTTCACAACATTTTCGAAGATGACGAGGACGAAGAAGACTGATCCTCCGATCCACCATTCCTACTCTATTTGTATCATTATTTGCGATCTAATTATAAGTGAAAGATCGTCTGATTGTCATTCCAATAATTCAATAGCTCCCCTTCTTGTATTTCAATTTATGATTCTCAACAACTAGAATAAAGTTATTTTATCTGTAACCGTGATATCAGCAATCGCCGAATCCTCGAGTGGATCGTTAGTTCAATGAGAAAAAAAATCAATGAATACTTTATCCACCAAATAAGTGGGTTAGATTAGTATCAAGTAAATATGTGAAATACGTAGTTAGTTTTGTTTTATTTCTTCGTCGGTGGACTGATTTCTCGATGAGGAAGATCTTTCCGAACCACGAGACTTCTGAACTCTTCGGCGCATTTCGATGAAACCTGAGAAAGAACGATAAGGTAGTGAAACTTCGAAATGATCAACTCACTTTGAGAATTCTTCTCTGCTCTCTGATGACATCGCCCCACAGATAGAAATGACCGCATGTCGGGCAGTTGGCACTCAGTGGGAACACGTGTTCGGAGAACTCTCCCTTTGAATTCAATCCGTTCTGAGACAAACATTTCGAGTGGAAATGTGAAGGACATGTGGCGGAGATACAGCGGACGAGGCTCCAGAGCTGGAAAAACTATATTCTGTTTCTGCCACAATGAAATGCTCACCTTATCAATGTCCTTTCCACAGATCCGACACTCTCCCATCTCCACGTAATCTTCTTTCTTGGCCGACACGAGACTCATCTCTTTCTTCACTTTCCCATAGCGTACTTTTGTTTGATCCGGTGGAAGACAAGTTGGTGGGAACGGTAGTTCTTCTTTCTATAGAATTTAGAACTGTTGTTGGAACAATCTCCTGAATACATACCGATATCAGCCAACGGAACGTCAGTGCGAATCGGCAGAAAGCTTCACTGTTCATCAATTCGCAAGCGATTCTAAGTCTGAAAACGGATCATTAGAAGCTGGAAAATACGCAGAAACTTTTACTGATAGGCAAACGGAGTCTCCTTTCTCTCCTTCTTCAGTTGTTTCTCCTTCAGTGACTTCGACACGTTCGGATTCTGCCACGCCCACTCGAAACGAAGTGCTGCCACGTGATTCGGGAATCCATGTACCACACAAACCATGTCCCTGAACAATGTCTTCGTATCATGTCTCTTGAACCATCACTCACCATGGTCCCCTGCTGTCTGTTTTCTTTGCACCGCCCTTGTCTCTTCCTCCGTTGTGCTGCATGATTCTGCGATTTGGATCCACCGTGTACCCGATGTAACACCGATTCTTGTAGCACGGGCGGTCGCTGCGACTGATCAGACAATAGACTCCGTAGAACTCGTTGAGCACCTCCTCCACCTTTTCCTTCCTCTTCTTCCCCTTCGACTCGTCGCTTTTCTGTGGACTCAGAAGTGCTCTCAAATTCAGATCCTCGTTCCGTTTCTTCTCCTCTTCCTCCAAATTCACTTCTTCTTCTTCATCACTACTCAACGCATCGAAGTCGTACTCCTTCTGAACAAATGTCGAGCAAACTTTGTTTATGGGCGGTGCATTGGCAGTCCGATTGTCGACAGCCGGCGAGAAGCAGTTCATGGATACAGATCGACGACGGGCAGATCTCGGAGTCTTTGCGGCAACAGAACTTTCTCGACGAAATGGGGAATGAAAGATGTTAGTCGGGTGGGAGATGAATGAGTCTTCGACGACTTCAATCTCTGGAGTTTCCTCTCGTTTCGCTTGTTTCCGTGGAGTAGTTCTTGTTTCGAGAATGGAAGTGTTACTGACACCGAAGGAAAATCTGAAGAAGAAACATGGGAATGGAGGAATGAATTGCATCCGAACCTCTGTTTCTTGTCTCCGTCGAAACTGTTCGGAACTCCTTCGATCGATCGTTTCTTCGGTGCAGGTGGTCCGTCGTCATCGGAATCGGAGGACACGAGGAACGTCTCCATCTTGAGATGTCAGTTACACTTTTCAAGTTTCCAATGATATTCAAAGTACGAGTATCTGGATAATCCTTATGCTGTTGTGAAAATTACTACAATTTCACTTCAAATCGCATTCATTCTAGGGCCACGCTGTGAAACAATCAACGAAAATGGAATATGTTACAAAAAGATGGAATGAAACCTGTTAAATTGTGAGATAAAAACCGGAGCTCGAGATGTAAAAAAGAACAATAGAACAGATCCGGTAGAACAAAGGAAATCAAAAATAAATAGACGGGGTTCAATTAATTCTCAAAGTATCGGTTCGACATCTTCTGAGCGTGTTCGAAGTCGGCCACTTTCCGGAAGTAGATCACCAATTTCTGATCAACACTCTTTCTCAGAGTTGCAACTTCAATAGCCAGCACTTGGTCTTCTGGAGATTGGACACTCGCTTTACGGACAAAGTCAGCACTTTTGATCATCAGTTCGTCGATAACTCCGTACGGAAGCCATGTTCTCGCGTGTACTTGAGAAGCTTCACAGGTCTCTCGTTCTACGAACTCCCCAAGCACTTGAAGGGCAACTGAGTAGTTTTCATAGTCGAGAAGGCATCTCAGGAAATCGTTTGGATCCCGATTCTGAACATCAAAGCATTAAAATTTGACATTAATCATTGTATGTACCTCGAAAACTGTTTGCAACCAGTATGGGACATTCTTTTTGTAGCTCAGGAAGGCTTCTGAAGCACCACGAAGTGCTCTCGAATCTCCTGGCCATTCCGAATGTGCTGCATCGATGAGTCCTCGAACAACTGCCCAGTGATCTTCAGCGGTAGCTACGGCCACACAATGTCTGCGATTGAGACGAACCCATCCAGCCTGGTTGGTAGCTGCCATTTCAATGACCACATCGTCTCGCAATGCATCGATCATGATAGCTTCCCGAGTCAAATTGAAGAAAAGCTTTCGCGGATTCAGATTGAACTGTCTGGAAATAGATCGATGATTCGTTGATTCTACTCTGTTTTTACCTGGCAATGTCAAAGGCTTCGTCGAAGTGGAAAGTGTCCACCAGAAGAGAGAACAGCTCGACAGGATCAGTTGGTGGGACTCCCTTGTACTGATCGGATGACAAGAGACCGACTCGAGCAGAGCAGAGAACCCATTCGTCGCGAATGCTGAAATAAGTGTTTTGATTTGATGAATTCACTAAAAAAACTCACTCTTTCTCTGTCAGAACAAGCAGTTTCCTTCTCTTGCTGAGTAAACGTTTCTCGATGGATCGGGTGCCGGACTTGGAACCAGAGCCAGAACCACTGCTTCCGTCCATCTCGGCCAGCGCATATGCCATCTGTCTTGCTCTCAATACGCCCAAGTCAACACTTCCTTCACTTGTAGTCGTGCTCTTCGTATCTGGCGACGAGCCGGAACTGGATGACTTGCTGTCAGCTGGACGACCTTGTGGTTTTCTAACACTTTCTCCGGAAGAGTCAAGCTCATCGTCGTCATCTTCTGGCTTTGGGAATACCAAGTCAGTATTCGTCCAATCGTCGAAGACAGTTTCATCTTCATCGGGTTTTATGCTCAAGACAGATTGCAAGTTGAGCACAACAGCAAGACAGTCCCTTCTCCGACGAAGGAGTTCCGGAGTCATTTGCGGTGCAGACTCGATGTGTCTCGCGTACTCGTACATCACAGTGGCAGATCTTCTGAAGTCCTTTCGAGCCATGTAGAATGCGAAAAGAAGCTCGAAGTAGTGCTTCTTCTCATTCGCTGTCTGTCGAATGGCAGCCTCGCGCAAAAAGTCTTCGACGACTTGCTCGTGAACTCCAAACTTCATCGTCGCAATCGCCTCCCATTCTCCATTTCCGAGCATCTGAGTGAGCAAATCGCAAATCGATGCTCTCCGTGTTTCAGCACGCATTGTGGTTCTGAGAATCAGTTTCAGTGCTTGGAACCACTCACGACGCTGCGAGAGCTGGTTGAAAAGAGTGTTGGAGATGAGTTGAACACTCTGATTCTCGATTGGCAAGTTTTCGATAGCCTTCATCGCGATTGTACACACTTCTTCGGAATGCTTGTGGTCCTGGAGGAATCGCACGACGACCAGGAAGAACTCGGATTGTCCCAACTCGGCGATAGGGTCTCCTCTGGTAACCGGTTGTTTGTTTGGGAGCAGGTAGTAGATGGCTTTGCGGAGAGCGACGTTTCCTGCTTTGAATTCATCCAAACACGACTGGAAGGCATGCATTGCTTTGACAGGATGATCGGTTCCAGATAAAGCTATTCCTCGGAAGAAAGTGATGACTGGCTTCAAGATACGCGTCTCGCTGATGTACGAGTTGAGAATAGTAAGCAACACTTTGTACTGTCTGAATAGGACCAGACGACGTGGAAGTATCAGAATTTCCGATGTAGAGAGCAGTGCACGGACGGCAGCATCGGTAGTGACTCCGATGAACCAGTTGAAGTCGTCTTTACGAATGCCGAGGTATCCGTTCGGTCCGTATCCGCCTTCTTTCTTCATCATCTTCAAACTTTCCTTATCCGATGTCAGCCATGTTCCAACACTCATTTTCGCTCCAGTGATTCTGAAAAATTTTTCTGGTTCAGAGATTTAAAACCAGTGCAACGTACGTGAATATCTTCAGATCGAGCTGTTCGTTGAGTTCTCTGTAAACTCGAATGATCTCTCTCAGCTCACAACAGAGTGCTTCCACATCTCCGAACGAAGCAGCTCCAGCACGCAATTTCTTCTGAAAAAACAGCTAAGAGAAGAGACCGATTTCAAATTGTACCTCAGTGATTGAGTTGAGGAGAGACTGAAGTGTCAGAGCAAAAATTACTCGCGACTCGACAGTAACACGAATGTTCGCAGCAACGAGACTCTGAGTGAAACTTCCAGCAAATGCCTGCTCACAAGGATCACCGAATGGTTTTGAGTTGTCGTAGGTGGCTGTTCTGACAAAAGCCGCGGCGAGCTCGACAATCGGAGCTTCCAGTGATGTCTTGATAGTGAGGAATCGGCCGTCTTTCTCAGAATCGCCCGCGTTGTCGATCCCGTCATCATCGGCCAGCTGAACACCTCGTTTTGCACTCATAGTTCTCACTCTTTCACGATTCTGAAAATGTTTGAAGTCGTTTAGCCAGGTATCATCGATATCAAACCATCAAGAACACGCGTTTCTCGGCGAATACAGAGGCTTTGTCGATGAGATCCACGAACTGCTTGTTTGGAACCTTCCTGTCCCTGTTTTCAATAGCTGATTGTGGCACGCTATCCGTGCCGATGATGTCGAGGAAGTCCGCATTGTTGTCTCCGAGAATGGTCATCCTGTCTCTGTGCACCACAGCCATGATTCTGAGATCTCCGGCAAGTTGGATCGGAGCCAGTGAAATCACCCCTCTAGCAGCAAAGTCCAGTTCTTCGCATGCTTTCAGAAGTGCCCACCAGAAGCTAAAATAAAACTTGTACCCTAGAACTCTAATTGTGAAGCTCACTCTTTCAAAGCACTAGTTTGAGTTTCCTGAGGAGCATTCAATCGGAGACGAATGCTTCTGTCCGTTTTCTGTTGAAACTTTCGGTTGAACTCCACAGAAGTCACATAGGCGTCGACGAGTTTCGTAAGCTCTGGCCAGTTATTGTGTCTGACTTGGGCACACGATCCACGGAAGTTGTCCGAGACAATCTAAAAGAGTAAGGTGGAGCAAGATGGAACTTGGACTAACGAATACCTGAACGGCACGGAACACGATGTCGAAAGAATAGAGATCAGTATCAAATACGACGTCCACAAGAGATTCGACACTCGAATCAGCCGACAGGTTGTACGGACGTGTTGGAACAGCATCTGATTCTTTTTTCTCAGTTGATGGCTCTCCTTTGGAAGCCGCTGGAGACGTAAACTGCTTGACGTGGTGCCAATCAAAATTGGTGTACGTTGCCGCGTTATTCCATTCGATGGCGAATGAGACTCTGCGCATTGAGTAGCTTTTCTTTGCAGATGAACTCTTGAACAAAGCAGTTAGCGAGAAATCGGCTGCAGTCACATCGGTCAATGTATCTCTGAAACGTTCACTTGTCCTAAACTTCTAGAAAAACACTTACGAGTGATTCGTTCCATTGCTCACAGGCTTCTCCGGGAAGAAAGTCTGAATGAGGTCGAAATCCACAAGTCGCTCGTCGGCCCCCATGCTGGTCTCGAACACTTTAAGGTGTTCCATGTGATCCTCGGTCATCTTCAGCAGATGCACTCTCGTTCCAACGCCTTTTCCTCCGACAACCACATCGCATCCGACTACCAGAAGAATATCCACCTCCACGTGGTACGCCTTGATCGAATAGAAAAGTTCCGTCGGTTCCGCATCCGGAGCATCAATTTCGAACTCCGGGTCTTCCTGAGTTTGCCCAAATGCCTTCCCTTCCGAAGCAAAGTACATGTTCAGATCGATAGCAGTTGGCAGTTGCTTGCGCGTTGCCACGTTCCACGCTTGCACCCAACCATCTCTGGTGACTGCGAACACAATATCTGATGTAACATTGCTCTTTCGTTCCTTCGAAACCACATGAACTGCCCGCCGGTTCTTCATAACACAAGCGTCGCTGATTCGTTTGTCTCTCCCGCCGAGCAACTTTCCAATGAGTCCGACCTCTCCGATAGTGTATTCCTCGTGCTTGTCGCTTGTATCAGTGTACGCTCCCATTTGAACAATGACCAGCTGGCCTTCAGCAGTGCAGTAGGAGATCTAGAGAGAAACCAGTTCATAGTAATTTGTGACTTCTGTGCTTACCGTGTTCTTGTTGGGATGGTGAGTTGCACTGGCTCGGATAGGACGTCCGGGAGTGGAAAGAGAATGAGAAGTTTGGAAACGACGGAACTCCTCATCTTCCTTGATTCTGGCGAGGATCGAGAAGGTCTGGAAAATTTTTGTGAAAATTCGGAAACAATCGCTGTTTTTTTACATCTTTGCCTTTTGTATGAACTCGTGCGTAGAAACGGTAGATCGCGGAAGCTGTGGGAACCACAATTGAGAAGATGCCCTCCTCGAAGATAGTGATCGTCGTTCCAGGAATGATGGCAGTGCGAGTGAAGTCGATGCATAGAGATCCGTCTACAATTGTATAGAGCAGAGATCTTTCTTCGATGTACAACTTTTGTCCGATAGCTCGCCTGAGAAACAAATGAAATCACTTGATCTCGTACAATCTCAAGCTTACCAGAGAAAGATTCTGTCGCCATAATTAGTTCTGTGGGAGCAAGTCGCCACACCACCAGACGGGGGAACATCGAATCCGTTTGAGTGGAGCGGAGCGTCTGAACAAAGCCAAAATAGTTTTGAAAACAAAATATATACTCACTTGTGTTTACAATAAACGTTCTGAATGGTTTGATTGAAAAACCATCTACGAAGCTGATCTCGGATCCGTTCACCAGATCCATCTGAAAAATTATAATCAAGTTGTCAACGACAATCTTTATGAAGCAAAAAATGACAGAAATAATAGGGTTTTCATCTTTCATCGTCTAGTCACAACAATGTTTCAATTCACACAAAAATATCTGTTTTCTACATTTTTTGAAAGCGGTGCCGAATTTGAGCCGATTCTTGGGAAGAAGCTCGTATTTTTGAAACTTTCTCCTCAGGAAAAAGTGGAAACATGTCAAATAATTAACAAAAGAACATTGAAAAACGACATTCTTCGTATTTGAAAAATGGGCGTGTCCATGGAAAATTCAAAATTGCAAGCCCGCGGCACCCAATTTCGCAACTCCCGCGCATGGTTTCAACTGACGCAAACGCGCGCCAATGCGAAAACACGCGCGAAAATTCTGATTTCGAAAACAACGAGCATTTCAAGAAACGTCCCCATAGCAACGAAAAACTTCAAAAATCCTCATTCTTCAGAATTTTTCCAAACTATTTCTGAGAGATGGAAGACAATTCGGTGTTGCTCGAGGACTCCAACGCGGAGGAGTTTGCTGGTAAAGATTCTGGAAACTGATAAAGCTAACTGAAAGTTTCGGTTTTCAGGTCCTCGCAAATCTCTCTCGCAGCCATCTTTGGCCGTCAAAGAGGTTGGCGCCGACTCGACTGAAACGACCCCGAAACACGGAATGAACAACGCGTACTCGGCTTCCAATGTCCGCAGTATTCCGATCATCCAGACTTGGCATGAGAACGAAGAGCTCAAAGGACAGATGTACAGTTTGAGAGTATGTTCTGATTAAAATGGCTGATTGAATGTCTTTCTTTGCAGTGTGAAGTCCAAATGCATCAGAGAAAGTATTTGGAAGCGAAGGAGGCGTGTCACAAGAGTGTTCAGGAAGTGCTCGACGACTACGTGCTGCTGAGATGCGCTCAAGACGAGATGGACGAGAAGAACCGTCAGTTCGAGCAAATGCAGAAAAGTTTCCGTGAAATGCAAGAAAAACTGGATGATTCGAAGGATAGACAAGTATCTCTCGAGAGACAAGCATCGGAGTTTGAGGTTCAGAGACGGTCAATGGAACAGAAGATCCGTGACTTGGAAGCAGCATTGGCAGATGGGAACAATACGACGTTCGGCTCTTTCCGTGGAACACTCGACGACATTTTGAAGAAGGACGATCCGAACTACACAATAACCAGTGACGAAGATCGCAAGATTCAGGAACTCGAATACTTGTTGGCTTCGGCAAGAGACAGAATCTCTGAATTGGAAGAGCAAGTCGGAAACATGCGCCAGGACCTCGACGATCAGTCAGCCCGTCTGGCCAGTTCTGAGAATCTCCGAGCACAACTTGAAGCTGCTGCTGGACAAGGAATTCTCGGAGCGGCCGGAGCTTCAATTCCGAATGCTACATTCGTCATTGGAAATGCTCGCGAGTCGCAAACAGAGGAGCAGTTGAAGTACATTGACGAGTTGGAGAAACAAGCGACGAAGGCGAACAACGAATACGAAAGAGCTCGTCTGGCTCTTGTTGAGTACATGAACAGATGCAGCAAACTCGAGAACGACCTCCACGCTCTGCGCAAGAACAGTACTTTCGACTCCTCTTCCATTTTGATTGCCGGAAAGTCTTCGGAAGATTTGAAGGCTCAAATCGATAAGGTCAACGGCGAGTTGAACACTCTGAGAGCCGAGAATCGAGAGCTTCGCATTCGTTGTGACCAGTTGACTGGAGGCGATGGGTAATCTTTTAGAGTTCATGCATTGATTGTGAGTATGAATTTACAGAAACGTCAGCATTTCGCTCGGAGAAAGTCGTCTGATGGCTGGTATATCCGCCACAAATCTCGATGCTTCTGCTCCAATTGAGAATGAGACGGGCGGAACATCGATGCGTATTCAGCCGAGAGGAAGTTCCCTAGGAGATCCACAAGAAAGTCAGATTCTGGAGGATAGCCAGCTGCCTTTGATGGACACGACTGCCGAGAAAAACAATGTGAGTTTTGGATATGCAGTCGAGAAGACTTGTTTGTTTTGCAGAAGGCCGAGTTCGACATGATGTGGGCGGAGTTCGAGTCGGAGCAACACAAGCTCAAGGACATTCCGAACGACACCATCGAGAGTAGGATCAACAAATTATGTGAATTACCAATTTCCTTTCTTTCCAGGCTCTTTCAACTCATCGATGCCTCCTCCGGATCGCGATGCAACACAGTCTTTCCTCAGTCAGAAGGGTTACAAGAACTCGCCACTGATGATTCCCAAGGTGCAGTCACTGCAATATCAACTGCAAGCAGCTCGCCAGGCCAACATGAATCAGGAGCCGATCCAGAATACCTCATTCTCTTCCAAAGCCACTTCTGCTATGGTCGCCTCGCCGAGCATTCCAATTCTTCAGGATGTGCAGCAGATTCTCGATTCTTCTGCCATTCTCCTCGAAGGACAACACGATGCAGCTGTGAACGTCGAGGTTTTTATCGTGCTATCAATTTATCACTGAAGTTTTGTGTTTCAGAAAATGCAAGAGAAGATGACGTTGATCAGAGACGCTCTGACCCGCTTGTTCGAGAGACTGAAGTCTTCTGCCGCACTTTTCGAGGACATTCTTGAGAAGGTAGGCTATAGAATGTTTGAAACTTCTCATTGATATATTCAGATGGGATCTAGTAGTCCATTGGCTGATCGAATCAAGCAGATGAAGCTTGCTTTCGAGACGAGCATGTGTGACCATGCGGATGTTTCCAACTTCCTCGAGGCCGCCGAGAAGGATCTCACCAACATGTCGCTGAACTTCTCTGTCCTGGAGAAGTCTGTTGTCAGTCAGTCATTTGTCGCTGACATGTCCCGTCGATTCACGATTGCACCGGGTGCCGAAGGTGAAACTAATCATCAGGTCTCATTGACTTCTTCCGTTTCAGATATCGCATCTTCTTCTCTTCTCAATGCTTCCTACTCTCCGATCTTCAAGTTCTCGAACAATCACTCGACTGAGGTGGAGCAACTGAAGAAAGAAGTTGCTGATCTGAAATCGGAGCTCGATAAGGCTCATGCTCGGGAACTCTATTCTCCTCTGCAGTCCTCGCCGAGTCGTTTGTCTGATGTTCAAATCAAGGCTGCTCAGAACTTTGAAGAGTTGGAAGTGTGCCAAGCCACGTTGAAGAAAGTCGAGGGAGAAAAAGCCGCACTCGCTCACGAACTCGCCGAGATTGACGCTTCTAACCATCATCTCTCGAACAAGATCAGCGAGTTGCGCCAAGAACTGGAAAATGCTCTGAGTCGGATCGCAGTGGAGCACAGTGACAGAGAGAGCCTTGAGATTGCCCTTCGAGACACCAACAGTCTTGTGGCTGCATTGAAGAAAGATGCTGCCGAACAGGGCAATGCGGTTGTTGCCGAGATGGAGAGACGCGTGGCAGAGACTAGAACTCAAGTGCAAGAACAGAACCGACTTATCGTGGAGCAACTGAAGCACGAACTGAGTATCTCTCTGTCGGAAGAAAACAAGATTCGGGACTTCATGGAGGAGATGAAGATGGACATGGAACGGCTGAAAAGAAGAACGAATGAGGCAGAGGCGAAGGTCGAGCTGGCTGCTGGAGAGAGACAACAGCTTATCGAGCAAATCGTGGATCTGGAGGACAAGTTGGAGAAACTTTCCGATTTCGAGAAAGAGTCGACTGACTATGCAGCCAAGATCGCATCGAGAAAGAAGGAGTTGGAACTGGTGAAACAACGGGAGGAAATTGAAAAGGAGGCCCTGGAGGGGTTGGAGCGTATCCGAAAAGAGATGAGTGAGTTGACGAAGAAGAACATGAAGACGCCGATCATCAAGGGGTATGTTAGGATCGAGACAGATTGTAGTACAACTATGTTAATCTTTCAGAAATGCCACTTCGATTCGGATGGTCTGCGATGAACTGTGTCGCCGTGTCTCTCAGGAACGTTCCCGTCAACACGAGTACGCGGAGACGATGAAGTCTGTCAACGACAAGATCGAGCAACTCACTCTGCAACAACCCACGGCAAGCTCTGAGAAGGAGAACGCACCGCCTCTCCCCTCTGCGCAACGGGAGCAAGTTGTTCCTCTTTCCCAAAAGTCATCCAGCTCCAGTATGGTTTATTCGGGATTCCCTAACGTATCTGTAATCTTTCAGAGTTCGTCTGCCCAACTCGCCAACTTCTGCACGAGTCGACGATGGCCGTTGATGCGATTGTTCAGAAGCTCAAGAAGACGCACGCAATGCAGGGAATGGGTGTAGAACTCAAGGAGACTGTGGCCAATGTGATCACCGAATCGAGAAATCTTCGCGACTTCCTCCATCAGAAGCTGAACTTGTTCAAGGGAATCGATGTGACCAACTGGAGAAACGAGACGGTCGAGCAGTTGTTGGAGAGAATTGAGCGGTGCTACCAGGACATTGCCATTCTGGAGGAAGAGAACAGAAACTTCAAGAAGGAAGTCAAGCAGATGAAGGCGGCAATCCCGGTTGGTTACGAATAGAACTTTCTCTGTTAATCAGATTGTTTTCAGACTCTGGGTGCCGATGTCAAGGAGAGAATCAAGCGGGAGATCGGAGGAATCGCACAGGACATGGGAGCTGTGAAGGGACTTCGCAAGAAGTGAACGACGCAATTCTCCTCTCTTACCGCATAAATATTGAACGAGTTTTATCGAACGGGAAACGATATGTTCTCCCGAATATGTATTATGAGCTACTAGTACTAGCCTTTTCTTTTATTGTACCTATGATTGTGAGCAAAATAACCGATCAAGATGAACATTGCTGCCTGACGAATTGAATGATACAGTCTTTATTCTTGTGCTAGGTTTCTGGCGAGTCAAGTACACTAGGCAAACATACGCGTAAAATATAAAAGAAAAGTATACTAGCGAAGAAGGGGCATGGAGAGTAAAACAAGTAGCTAATGTGGGAATGATACACAGGATAACGACGAACGAGGTCAATATATATGTAATACTTGATTAGGATTCCTTATCAGTGCACATTTCACGGAAACATGCAGTCTTTGTGGGTGGATGAGATGCGGGTGGAGTAGTTGAACACGTGTTGGGATCAGGGAGCGGTGGTTCGGAGAGAAGAGAATGGAACGTGTCGGTGAAACACTGCGTCAGGAACGTCATCGAATCGTGGTGGTTGTCGCGGGAGAGATCTGCTGGATCACGATCATCAGCGTACATTTCCATGAAGTCGTCGTTCTCGAAGTACAGTCGTGGCACCGGAAGTCGGTTCAGAGCATGTGGACCCAGTCGATCGCCGAAGAACGGGATCGTTTGCTTCTCGCAAAGCGACGAATCAGCGGAAAAAAGACGGGACTGGCGGACACGCTTCGCTTTCGGTGCGTTGAGCACATCTTTTGGAGCTGAAACGTGCAAATTAGTGGAAAACTTTTAACAAGATACAAACCGTTTCTTGCAATTGGATTGTGTCTAACTTTAGGGCTGGTGCACTTCTTGCGATCTCCGGAAGGTCGTTTGATAGTAGAACTGCGGCACGGCTTTTCGATTCGAGTTTTGTACGATTTTGGACGGACCGGAGTGGACATCTTGTTTTTCCTGATTAGTTAAGCTGAAAATTGGCGAAAAACATGAGAAAATAATACGAAAACGGTGCTTTTTTTTGAAAAAAACTGGTGAAAAAGAAAAACAATTTCGAAAAAACGAGTAAGGGAGTACTGTAGCGGAAAAAGTACGCACGGTGTTTGCGTCCGCGGCATTATATATTACGATGCCTGTTTTCCAAGACATTGTTTTCCTTCTGATTGTCCTGTTTCAAAATTTCCTGAAGGAATCACATCTTCTGAAGTTACTTCTGAAAACATAAACTGAAAAACACCCAAACAAACCATGACCAATATAAGAAATTCAAAATCAGGCCGGGGCGAGTGCAATATTAGACATCATTTGGCGAAATATATGCAATTGACCAGGACCTGATTCTTCATCTCTGCTTTGTATCCAAGAGTAATAGTGAATACCAGGAATATTACGAAATGTTCAGTAGAAGGGCAGAAGTGAAACATGGGGAGAAAACAGTTGAGACTGACACCTGAAGACACCTGGAGACACCCGTCGAAAACGGGTTTCTTCTACACTCCCACCCTCAAAAAATAGGCCCCGCCCCTTTCTTACTTGTTTCTTTACACTCTCTCACTCTCTGTTTCTCCGGTGAAATGGTTCTGGTTTCGATTCGAATACATTTGAATACATAGGAATGAGAAAGTGTTTTCTGCCGACACCGAAACCAGAATGATCCGTCGGAAATTGTTCCAAGAACAGGTGTTCTTGGCGTCAATTGTCTGGACTAACCAGGGATTACGGTAGCTACGGGATGAAGTTACTAATTGTTGCGAAATGGAGGTTTCTGTGAGAATCCAATAAACTACGAAGGATTATCAGGGAGAAGCCAAAAGTCTTTTAGAAGTTCAGAGAATGCTGACCGAAACTTCAGAGTCTGAGTGACCGAAAAGTTGATCTGTAGTTTTCAAGTAGCTCCAGGTTTCATCTGAAACCCGTAGAGGGTGGGGGGACAGAACAGAAAGAAGAATACAAGATGATTCGAGGGAGGAAGCGAGGCCCATAAGTACCCTCTTCGCAGGCCACGCCCACTTTCGATGACATAACGAAGCCAGGTTTCGCTTTCGATTTCTTCGCCTCCTCCGCCCTCCCCGTTGCCTTCCGAATCATCAATGAACCACTGAACATGATCCAATGACCAATAGGAAGTGCAGAAAAAGAGAAGCAGGACAAAAAAGATTTGCCGCCAGCAGGGGTCGAACCTGCGACCTTGGGCTTATTAGACCCACGCTCTAACCGACTGAGCTATGGCGGCATGGGGCTCTGAACTCTTCGTGTCGTTGAGTTGATCGGTGGGAAGGGAGCGACTCGTGACTCCCGGTCAGCTGGGGTGTAATTGTTTTCCACTTCACCGGTGACTTTTTCAGATCGAAATAGAGAAAAACTGACTGGTCATGAGGTTTGAAAGGAAAAAAACGGAGAGGAAGTTGTGAATTGTGTTTTCTGTTCCGCTTGGTGGCCATGCAAAAAACTTCGTAGGACTACTGTAATGGTGTAATCTATCTGCAGGTTTCTCTGCATTCCTTCCTCAAGGACGATGAGTATAATCCGATCAGGCTTTTGCAGGTGCGAAACGGTTCTGGCTTTTGGGAGGAAGATACTCAGGTTATAGTCTTTCAGGCTTTTTCAGTAGAAGTGACACGAAAAGATGGCGAAATCAGATTTTACACTTTACAATCCGCGTTCTTTCATATTTAGCTATCTCGATCCTCGATTCAAACTTTGATTACCTTGTCTTCTGGAACTCAAGATACTTGTCATCATAGCTCAGTAGATTTGCTAAGCCTAAGGTCGCAAGTTCAACACTTGCTGCCGGCAAATCTCTTTTGGCACCGCCTGTCACTTTCACCATTTCCTCCTATCGGTTACAGGGGGAGGGTTACATCACCCGCGTCGCGGTCGCCTCCGCGCGGAAAACGATAACACCTTGGCGCGCGGCAAGGACGCGCCACTGTCTCCAAACCGGTCCTTTCGTAATCGTAGTACATGCATATCGCTTTTTTAACATGCCTTCGCCTTCTTCTTCTTTTTCCTCGTCTCCTTGCACCACCTTGTGACGAAATGGGCGACGCGCGTACACTTACAAATGCAGAAACGATACAGATGTAACTGTGGAAATGAGGAAACCCGAGGAGGTTTAGTAGGGGATGAATGGAGTAGACGCAATGAAATCACTTCAGATCAGATTCAATCAGCTCAAAAGGTGACGAATCTTTCAGATACATACAAATTCCGAATGAGTTATCAATACGATGCATCTTATAGAAACCAGATCAAAACATACGTAATCCGTATTCTCTCATCGAAAAGTCAGAGAGTCAGAAGACTCCAAATGCTCTTTTACGTGATCTTTATCTGTCCGTTTTCCAATTTATCACGTGATAATCCATGACAACAAAGTCTACGTCAAAAGTACAAACTCCGCGCGGTGCACTTTATTTCGGAATGGCCGAGCCCCCGGCTGGTCAACAATCTCCCACGGTACCGCCCGTGGCTCCGTCGACTCCACCGAATGCTCCGATTGTTCACCAGCCCGCGGTTGGGCCACCAGTGGCTCCCAAGGAAGACAGACTGCCGAAGGAGAACGATGAGATTGTCACTGAAACCGGTGGGAATTCAGGGCCTTGTGTCTGAAGAGATTATCCGGTTCCAGGTAAAAAGTACAAATTGGGTCCGGTGCTGGGTGACGGCGGCTACGGAACTGTGTTCCAATCCCAAGACGACGACATCAAAATCGCAGTGAAGACGGAGAAGTTCTCCAAATCGCAGCTGAAAATCGAGATAACCGTGTTGAAAGCGGCGATGCATGCCAACTGCAAGCACTTTTGTGAGCTGATTGATTGTGTGGGTTATGGAAGTTATGAATGAGTATGGGTTATGAGAATACAGGGGACTAAGGGCAAAGAGTTCGACTACATGATGATCACTTTGCTGGGAAAGGACCTGCACAAACTGAGATCCGATTTACCCGACAGAAAGTTCTCGATCAACACGGCGCTTCGTGTGGGTCTACAGACACTCAAGGTTGGTTGAAAGGACTACTGTATACACGTGGACATAGTTCAGGCTTGCGAGGAGCTTCATCGCATCGGATTCGTGAACCGCGACGTCAAACCGGGCAACTTTGCTCCGGGAGTCAAGGCGAACCGACAGAGTCGCACGATCTTCATGTACGACTTTGGATTGGCGAGACGATATGTCGACAAGGTGTGGACTGAGAACTGATCAGATTGACTTCCTGATTTGTAGAACAACAACGTGATGCCGTCTCGTAAAGAGGTTGGCTGGCGTGGAACCACCCGATACGGCAGTCTGAATGCCCACAAACGCGTCGATCTGGGACGGAGAGATGACTTGGAGAGCTGGTTTTACGGACTGGTCGAGATGACACGTGGTACTTTGCCGTGGAGAAATGTAGTCGGTGAGAAAGAGTGGAAGCTGGAAATTCGAGAGCTTTTTCCAGAACGTGCCCATGTACAAAAGGCGAAGGAAGCGGCTCGTTTGGGGGGTAGAACCCAGTTCTTGTTCGAGACACCGACTCAATACGACAAAATATTCAACATGATCGACAGTTATTCGTTCGAATCGGCTCCCGATTACCAGGGAATCCACAAATTGCTGGTCGAGGCACGTGAAGAACGTCAACTGCGTGATCGTGAGCACTGGGACTGGGAGGATGAGACGGTCTCGACGACAATCACAACTATCACCTCGTTTTCGGATAAGGAATTGCGTGCCAAAGCGGACCAGTAAGCATCTTTAGTATCATGACTTCACGGTTTGAGACTGTTTCAGGTCTAAGTGAGCTCTCGAGACTACAAGAAACAGATGATCGTCAGTCGCAATTCGTATGTGATATCATCTTGAAGAAAAGTGAATTCTCTCATTCTCTCCTCCACAATTTTGTAATTCTACTCTCCACATTCCTCTTCTCTTCACTTTCCATGCACTTTTTGTAGTTTTCTCTGTCCCGAAATAAACTATCCACCTCTAACTTCTCTTCTCTTCTGATTGGGTCGAGGGAACTTTCCCCCCGTGCCGCCATAGCTCAGTCGGTTAGAGCGTGGGTCTAATAAGCCCAAGGTCGCAGGTTCGACCCCTGCTGGCGGCAAATCTTTTTTGGTTCTTTTCGACCCAATTGTTTGAAATATAAAGTTTGTTCGTCCTTTTCTCAACTTTATGATTTTCAAATAAGCCCGCCCGAAAACCAATGCCATAAACTGAAATGTGAGGAATAAAAGCCAAAACTTTTCGTGTTTTTTCTTCACTCAATCACTGAAGCATGATCTTGTCCGCCGAAACGCTCTCTACCGTACGCTGGTATTCGGAATCGCGGATTCTGTACGCGAAGGTATATACATGTTGTGTTTATGTTGTGTATTATGATACACCGAACCGGCTTAGACGGTATGGGAAAGAGGTCCACATGACCGCTTTCCTCGGCCAACAGGCGGCATGAAGGAGTAGTTTTGAGAGCATTTCTTGATTCATCACTGTCAATTCAAATTCCAAATGAAATCTGTGCTTCAGAACCCGTCGACTGATACTTCGAATTTCAATAATCCACGTGGATCTTTGCAAATCTGTGAGATAGAAGAGCCATTAGCAATTGAAGCATCGGTACGTTTTCACCTCATTCAGTTCCTCCCATCACCCTCTGGGTCATACTAAACACGGTTCAACAATGCTTCCCTCCCCTCTCCCACAGCAAATGGTGTGTATGCATGTACTCGTCTTCTTCTGGGGGACCGTGTATGTGACCTCGTTCACTGTTTGCACAAAGAGCCCCACGCAGGGCTCGAAGAACAACAGAGAGGAGACCTGGGCAGTGGGGAGAGGTGTACAGTGCGGGCGGTTATTATGCACAACATACTGTTCGAATGTGACGAAACGAGGGCTAATGTGCTAGGCGGATTCGTGTTGCGAGAGCAGTTGTGAGTGGAGGAGGAGGGGTAATTGGGGGGAGGACGGATTAGGAGAGAGACTAGACAGATCTCACGACGATCTGTAGGCATTCGATTGACTCTCTCCTCATTATGTCACGTGGTAGCCTCACATTGTGGGGGCATTTGGACCGTTTATCTGAATGATGGTGTCTTTCTGGAAGTCTCATACAGTAATTGGAAGCTTTGTAAACTTTCTTCTCCCAATAGTGCCTCTCCCCGATTCCTCCACACTGCTCTCTCTCCCACTCCCGGGATCACTTTCCACTACTTCCCACATGGTAAACCGAGTGGTGGTAAAGTAAACAAAAGCTCTTTTTTCGAGAAGATGAAACCCTCCAGAACCCATACTCTATACACCCTACTGTACTCCTCTCCAGACCCCTGTTTCAAACTTCTGTTTCAAACTGTTTCAAACTGTTTCAAACTTCCCGAATCCCCGAAATAACGGGAACGATGATTAGGCCATTTCCCGTTGTTTTGTAATGTTTCTCGTTCTACTATCAATTATTGGTAGGAAAGGGGAGAGTGGTCTTCCTCTCCTCCATTGTCTCTCTTCCTCTCTTAACATAATAACAAAATCTTGCCTTCTCTCCCCACCCGTCCCTTACCTTGCCCTCCACACCTGTTCCCCTCCGGCTTCTGCTTCTCTCCTTCCCACACACTCTCTCATCGGTCCCACTCTTTTCATCGAGGAGAAAGCACGTCGATCGTAGAGAGCAGTGAGACGACGAGACACTCGCTCGCTCTGCAGATAGTACTCCGATGGTGTAGGCCCCCTTTCCGCCCGGCTGCTGCCACCCAACAAGCCCCGCCCACTTGGCACCATGCCAACTGACCGGCAGACCACAGACCCTCTCCCTCGCAGACACCCCTCTCAACACCCGATACCACACACTTTTTATCGGAACTCTCTCGTTTTGTCGCGGTGACTTTTAGGATCACTTTCAAATGCGTTTAAAGCTTCTCGTACCAAGATTTCTTTTTTTCAAGTTCTTTTGTTATCAGAGTCTCACTGTTGTAAATTCCTCATTTTCAGCCTCCTTCTGGAACCTCAGATTCTGTATTTCCAAGTGGAAATCTACAATTAGAAGACAAACTACAACTGAAAAATATGGTGAGTTGAACTTTTTTACTCCAACTTTCCCTTTCTGAAAATAGGCCAATTCTGAAATATGAAACTTGGAAAAAACGTCATACAAGCCTTCCTTCTTTATGTTTTTTTCGTGTCTGACTCACTGCTCACTTTCTTTCTCTCTCTCCTACCTCTTCCAATGACAAATGGCTCCCTGACCTACAGTAATCCGTTTTCTCACATTCCCATCTGCCACGTCATTACGCAACAATAGCACCACATGACGTAATAATCTCAAGACCCTTCAGGTCTCACCACGAGAATATCGTATCTCATTTGAATGATTTGAAATTCAAATTCCCCGTACTCTTATCATCACTGTCATCAGTTTCATTTTGTTTCCTTATCACTAAAAACTGACCGGAATCAGTGAAAAACTGGTTGATAAGTGCCCGAGATACAGTCGGATGGCCTTGGCCGTGGACGACGGATACCGAACCGCTCGGCCACTTGGCACACTGCCAAGTAGCACGCCTGCCGCGCGGAGGGGTCAATGGGGAAGGCAGACCGCCCCGGGACGGATGGACCACGACCCACGGGTTTGTTGCATAATGCGGGTCTCGAAGTCGGGAAAGGAATACTGTAGAAGTTTTGAAAAGGGGAAAGTTGGCGCCAAGGGTCGGAAGTTGATTGATGTACTCACCGCCAAGGACTTTTGTAGGTTTGGCGGTCGAATTTTTCGAAATATTTGAACTTTTCGCAAGTTTTTCGACACAAACAGATGGTTTCTTTTCGCACATCACTAACCCCCGATTCTTATGGTAATTGGGCAAGAACCCATCTGTTTCGAGCTCTCCCGGATGACAGATGGCTCACTTTTCGATTTTGACGACGTCGAAGATGAGCAGCATTTATCATTCGGTTGATTCCGGGGGGCAAGACGATTCTCCGGTTATTCAATTTTATGGTTACGGATCGGAGGGAACCTGAGATGATCTAGGGGAAAAAGACACTTCATGGTATGCAGATTGTACGACTGTTCTTCTCCATCGGCAACTCAGAAATCAGCTTTTTTTAGTTGGCTGCTCTTGTTTATAAGTCTCGACATTCCTCGTAATCGAGCAGAAGGAGAACAATACGAAATTCAGCTTGAACCTACTGACAAGGTCCATCAACATTCCCGAAAAGCCATCAGGAACCGGTTTTCCACTAATTTGAACCATTCTCCGGACAGTTTCCTTTGACCCATGCCGCACACTCATCCATTTTTTGTTGTCTCCCACTCATCTGTTCACCCTGTTCCGCCCGTTTCGCCCTGCCAATTATGCATCCGCCAGGCCGACGTCTGTGTCCTTTTACCAATCCAATCAAATCTAGGTCACTCTACCCTATATTCCTCCGTTTCTTTCTCTTTTTCTCGCCCATCATAATGATCATTAGCGGATTTCCCCTCCTCATCCAAGTTCCCCATTTTTGATACGATTCTCTTCTGTTCCCTTTTCTATAACTTCTTCTTTTCCAGCCACCAAAGCTTCGAGCCCGTTCTGCTTCTCGTTCGCGGACTGCTCCGTCGTCGGCCACAAAGATGGTAACACCGGCCAAGAAGACCCCAAAGTCGGCATCCAAGTCGCCAGGCCGTGGTCGTGGACGTCCGACCAAGAAGGAAACTGCTTCTCGTCAAGCATCCAAATCGGCGACTCCACGCAAAGCGGTAAGCGACAAACGTATCTGAGCACGGAACACGATTCCGGGCCAACAACACATATTCAAATTTCGTGTGAAAGAGTGTATCAAATCGAGTGCGCGTAGAGAAAGAGAGAAAGGTCAACAACAACAACAAGATCTCGACGGTCCCCGAGAGAAGCCCTCCCGGACGATGGCGGGCGGGAATGGCTAATTGAGCAGCTGCTCGGGGGCTCACCGAGACAACAAGATGCCCTCTACTGGTCCACTTTTACCACTTTCCTGACTTGAGATTCTCACAGCGCCTAGGCGAGATTCAATTGACACATTACTTCTCAAATTCTTTCCACACTTTCCACTAACTTTCTTCCATTTCCAGGCGGCTCCATCCCGGTCCCGTTCGCGGTCCCGCGGTCGTCCGACCATCCCGGACACCGCCGCCTCTTCCAGCAAGCGTGCTTCTAGAACTCCGAAGAGAGATGTCATCGAGGCAACTCATGAGGTTGCTGACGAAGATGACGAGATGCCGGCCAGCAGCACTCCACGCCGTAACCCAAGAGACCTCCGCACCCAGACCCAGTCCCCACCGAGACCTGTAAGTTTTCAAAGCAAAATAACTAGTTGTTACTGTTGTTTGTTTCAGAGATCCACAATCCCGAAGACGCCACAAACGTTCCCGAGCCCATCGAAAGTCACTGTCCCTAGCTCCACTCCAGCTTCGTGCACTGTTCTCTCATGCATCAAGTCGAAGGTGTCCACTGTCTACAACTGGATCGACTCTCATGTCAGACTCCTCTTCTCGTGGATCGTGTTCATCATCACGTGGCCATACGTCAAGGCGACTGGCTTCCTTGCCCGCCACAAACCAACATCCTTCGGTGGCAACACTCTCTTGTTCTCCTTCTTTTCCCTCTTCATCGTCATCGGGCTCACTCTCGCGTTCCCGTTGCTTGTGAAGATCGGACTGGACCTAAACCAGTACTACATCACTCCGTTCTTCAAGTACTCTATCGCCAAGATGGAGCAAACTCCGGGGTACATCAAGAAGCAGTGGGCCACGACGGTCGATCTGCTCAAGGCTAGATTCCCAACCAAGCCAACCGCCTAATCATCCCCTCTTTCCCCTATTCCATCTCCTTTTTGTATATTCGCTTTTCCTCTGATGAGTCCATCCCTGGGGTCACTTGGTGCTTGTTCAGTTGAAACTGTCTCGTTGCCCCGTGAATCTAAATGGTTGAATCCTAGTCCCCTTGTCCCTTTTCTGTAACTTTCCCCCGTTCATTCCAATAATCTCTCCAGTCCCCTCTAGGTCCCTTTCCCTTCTAGGCAACTATTTATGACGTCACAGCTTCAACTCTCGCACCTCGACATCCAAATTGACGTCATGCAGTCGTAATTGCTCCTCCCCTCCGCCTTATCCCCACCCGTTCCGAACTCCTCTCAGTAATCTCTCTATTCCTCTCTATCCTTTCCCTCTCTCTCTCACTCCAAACCAATGCTTTTCCGTCCCCGTCTGACATGCATTTCGCAAAATATTTCGGATTTCAAATGTCTATCGATTATCAAACGTTCTCTCCTCCCCACCCCATCCCGAATCTTTCCTATTCTGCTATGATTCCTCTTCTTTCTCATATTCCCCAATCTTTCTAATAATCGGATAAAGTTTAACAGAAAAGAAATTGAACGACTTTATTGTGAGCTCGGATTCAAACGACTTGACGATAATACTTTCCGTATTGCTTGTTGGGATTCATCCTGAAATCATGAAACCAGAACTTCAGAATGAGCTTGGTCTCTCTAACTCACGTCGCGTTGCTCTTGGGGAAGACAATCTGTGCGGAGAAAGGTGTCAGGGCACGGACACGACCCTCCATGATCTCCATGATCAGTCCGTTGTTCATGCACTCCTGCAGCTCGGCCAGACGGACGTACGCACGGCGGGCGGCCTAAAGGGTTAACTTGATATTGCTACAGAAACTTCTTGCTAGTCTCTCGTCACAAAGAATTACTTGAACAATAGTGTCATCGGATTGTCCATCGGCAAAAACAATCAGATCGAAGCGGTCAGTGGCCGGATTCTCGTCGATCGCCTCGCTCAGAAGACTCGACAAATGAGCACAGAACGACTTGACTCGACTGAAAACAGTCTGAACTTGCATGAAAGAGACGTGACCTGTGAAACGAACCTTCTCGGAATGCGTCCGAACATGAACGAGGAGAGGAAACGGACGGTTTCCTGGACTTCGGGAAACATTTCGATTCGTCGAAATGAAATAAACCATTGAATGGAAGAGGAAGATTTGGGGGAATGAAAAAAGTAATCAAGCGGGAAATGAGAGAAACTAGGGCTGTTTGACGTGATGTTAGAGGATGAAGGGGATATTTACTGGAAAGTGGAAGGGTTGGTCCCGAGGTGTTACTGTTGCTTCAGAAGTAACATGGGAGCTACAAAACCTACAAGAAATGATAAAACGTTTATTTTATTTCAGAATATACAAGTTATCGGGAAATGTACTCAATAAGCTTCTGATGCGGGACCATTCCATTGACCTCCACTTTCGATAAAAGATATTTGATTTCTTCTGGACTCATTCGTTCCCCGACTTGAGAAAGAATGGCTCCGAGTTCTCTAGAGGGCATTGCTCGAGTCTTGTTTCTGAAAATTTAACATAAAGAAATTGAATTTCAAAACAAGTAGAATACCTATCAAGTCCAGTTAGTGCTTTGATAATCTCGGTGAGTGGATCTGGACTGTTCTGTTCGTCTTTGCAGATATCAAGGAATGTGGAGAACTCGATGGACTTTTCTGGAATTGCAAGCTCCGTTATAACATGCGGAAAACTAATTCAACTCACTGTTCTGCTTTTTATAGTACTCCAGAGTCTTTGCTGCAGTTGGGGAGTATCCGAGACTCCGAAGAGCACATCTCAACTGAGAAACCGACACCAAGACACCTCCGGTGGAGTAGAAGTTGAAACACTCTCGGATTTCTAGAAATGGTTGATAACCAAAAGGAACGACTCAACGGAAAGAAAAGAATAACTCACCATCAATCTGCTTCTGCGAGAAGAACTCTGTCATCTTTAACTTCTCGTGCTTCTTCTATACAACTTTCCGTTCCTTTCCACCTGTCCGGTTGACCGAAAATGAAGAGAGAAAGTGAGTAGAGAAGAGAAACGAGAGAGTCAACAAAAACGGTGCATTTCGGAGGTGTTTGACGGCTCAAAACAATGGAGGAAACGGGTGTTTTCCCCTGTTTTCCCAGTGTTTTTCATTCATTTTCCTGGATTTTCGCCGAGGGGGTGGTGGATTTGTTATGAGGATCGGGCGGAGTGTTCAAAAGATCAAGAAGGGTATCGTATATCGTCTGGATGCTCTTTTCAGATTCTGAGAGTGAAACTGCACTTGGTGAAAAGATGACAACTGTTCAAAAGAGTTGGTTAAAAAGAAACAAGAAGCACAATTCCTCTAGAAAATCAATAAAAGTTTCAAACACATGTTTGTCCTCGAGGGAATTGTTACTGATAACGGGAAGACGAGACATTTGGGTTATTCATGTTGCGGGAACAAACGAGATGCTGAAGAGAAAGAAGAGGATATGGAGAAAATGAGGAAATGACGGCGGGAAAGCGAAAGGATTGATGGATCTTCGAGGAGACAGAACGAACGGGAATCGGGCAGATGGAACTTGATTGTGGCTGAAGAAGGGCATGGAGAATGAGGACTACAGAAGGGATATGGTTGTCAGGGAGACATGGAGCCATGATGGGGTCTTCTGACCAAAAAACTCTGAGGCTCGTGAACTACGGTATAGTCTAATTTGAACTGTTGATTTCTGATGTTTATTCATATCTAATTGTACATACAAAATCACAAATTACCATATTCATTTGTCCAAAAGTGCAAGAACCATCACATAAATAGCCCACTGATCATCAACTAGATCAGTTCCGCAATGACTCTCCCCTTGCTCTCCCTACTCTTTCTCTTCTTTTCTGCTCTAAACCCCACGGAATCCTGCTTTTATCCACGTGAATTCGATGGTAAACCTTACTGTCGTACACATCAAATTAAACAGTTGTTTTCCAGGTTGCGGCTGTTTCAGACCGCTCGATGCCAGACGGGACAACATCGAGTACTATGCTCCTGGAAGCACAGTGAATATGACTGACGGTGTCTTCCATCCGGCTGATTACTACCATGGCGAAGTTGTCGACGGAAAGCTCGAGTGCATTATTTTCGCTTACGGGTGCCACCAATACGTCAGAGATACCATTATTAATGTGGATGCAAGTCGGTACCCAGGAAGCGTTGGAGTGAGTACGGCAGTTCTATGAGAGCATTGTATTATAGTTCTCCTAATCCTTTGTTTTCAGATGTCTATGTACTGGCTTGGTTACTACTATCAGAAGAACGTTTGCAACCAGACTGATCATGAATGGTATATCGACGGATCGCCTCATCCATGGGATCAACGTCGCGTTGGCTGCTTCCACCCGAACAATCACACGGTTGCTTAAATTTGATGAACATTTCATAAATACATTTTCGCATTGATCCATGTGTTTTGAAGTTTCCTTTCATACTAAAGACATGAAAAGTCTATCACGGTCTGAATATTGTCTCATAACTGCGATAGTTACCCTCTCTCTCTAAGCAGCCACTTGCGCGGTGTATCCGGATGCTAAAGTCAAACTACGTGCTCCAAGTGACATCGTTCTCAGCAAGTTGCTGGGATACTTTATTCGGTCGCTTCGCATCGAAACTTTTGGACTCATTCGCCAAAAAAACATCCACGAGTTCTCATTTCTCTGACTCTTCTGCTCTTCCTCTCTTGTTCTCTACATCCCACAACACTCTCCTTTTTCTTTTTTCCCTCTTTCCCAATTTCCATAATTGCAATATTCATGATATCCCCGGGAACAAAAAACTGTCTCGATGGTTGAAAGATCAGCAACATTTCCGTTTGTTCTTTGGAGGAGTTCTTCGGATTCACTGCTCCAAATGCAGATCCTCCATTCCTTCTTGCTTCTTGTAACCTGGATTCCGTTAACGGATTCTTGTTTCCACATCCGGAAAATCAATGGTTTGTAGTCCTACACTTTCCAATCCCACTCTTCTGTATTTCCAGAATGTGGCTGCTTCGACTACAAAACCTTGACCCTTCCGAAGATTTTCGGAATGGATCCCGTGTTGGGAGTGGAGATTTCGAAGGGGAAGTTCACTCTCCCAGTTTATGAATACGCAAACAACTGCACTTATATCCATGTGAAATGTGATGTTGAGAACACGAATGCGACGAGGAGACTGATCAGGACAAACTGGCCAGAGATGGATATGGTTTATGTGAGTTGGATTGGGAGCAGCACATTCAACAACTTGCTCTTTCAGTCCGTCACCTTCACCGACCGTCTTCCCCGCACTTCCACGTTGTGGTTCAATGTGAAGTGCGATCCGAAAAGTCACGAATGGAAGTACACGGAAGTGGACGATGACCGGGAGATTGTCAATGAACAAATAGTTTGTCATTCGAAATGAATAAAGATTACTGTAGACTTGTTGATTTCTTGGTTGTACATCCAGACAATTTCTAGTGATCGAGAAATACGAAGACACAACAAGAACATCTATACGAGTACTACGCTTTTGTAGGACAACGATCCATCTTATTCCTCCTAGAATCGCCTTGACTCAATTCCATTTCGTTTCACTAGTCCTGTTTCTGTTCCCCATGCTCCCATCCCATTTGCCAACTCATTCGTTTGATCTTTCCCCTCAACCCCTCATCAAATCTCCATTCCAACCATCCTAATTACCATTATGCATGCTAATATGGGAATCTCCAACCGAATAAAAGCCAGCAAATTCCTGTGTTCAGGAACAGAAGACACTCCCCGAGAATGCAGTCCTTCCTCCTCTTCTTCTCGACTCTAGCTCTTCTTCCAGCTTCCGTCTTGTTGTATCCGTGCCCGATTGACAGTAAGTGTGTTACCGTAATTGTCTGAGTACTTCGAAAGGTCTCGTGTAACTTTCTCTATTCCCAGCTTGTCCATGCATCCGCCGCGGCACCTTCGACAGTGCATGGCTCACTGCCACCTACCCAGCACTCGCCACCACGTACAAGGACTACACGTTCTCCGCCCCCAACATCACCTACCCTAACTGTTCGGCTATCATTGCCACGTGTCCATCAACTGCTCAAGTTGCAAGAATCCTCGATGGAGTCATCACAATCGGAGGAGCACTTGTGAGCCTTTCAATAGTGATACATTGAAGTGAAACATGCTTTCAGTTGAAAAACCCATTCGAGTTGAAGTCGATCGTGTGTGACGAGAACCACCAATGGATCAAGGACGGAGTAAATCAGCCACTGGACGACAACATCAAGGCGTCCAATATCTCATGTGCTACTAAAATCTAATGATAATGTGCCTCGGTTGCTTCAATGAATGATTAAGTTTACTCTACTGATCTTCTAACTTTGCATGTCTACTTTCTAGGAACGACGAACGAATAAAAAAATTTTCTAATGAAGATTCAATAGGTGCGATAAAAAAGAGAAACAGGGAATCAGTCAATTATATAGCAAGGTTTCTCTTCAGTTGTTCTTGCTTGTTTTTGTAATCAGTTGTTTTGAAACCTATGTAATCAATCCCTGAACCCTATTCCACCGACAGCACACCTGTCGTCTTCACCAATCACTGTTTCTGATACGCTTGATTCGGTGTTCTAGAAGATTATCACAAAAGCTTCATTCAAGACGAGTTGTCAGTTGTGTCTGCACACGCAAGACATGTGGAGAGGTTCCGAGAACCTGATAAAACACGATAAAAAAAAGGGGTCAGTTGTTCGAGATTAAGTGGGTTCTTCGGTCGGAGGTTCTTGTCGGAACGATCCGTTCACGGCCTCAGTAATCAAGTTGATGAAACGGAAGAACAGAAACACGGTAATTGCATCAGTGAGACCATAAACTCCCCAATTCTGGAAACTGTGGTTGGAGTGAAGTCTATTTTGCAACTATTACGTTTGAAATGGCTAGGCCGTCTCTCTGGTTAGTAGCCGAGAAAACAATGACAACTTTGAAGTTGAAGCAGAACCCAATGCCAAACTTCTGAGGCTGAAAAACTACTCGATGTATGCTTTTGATTGATTTGCTCTCTCACTTGGTGTCCACGAAAGATGACTGTGAAACCATGGATTTCAAAAAACTTATCAACGGCTGCTTCATTGAAACAATGCGAGCGGCCTCCTCTAGGAGAGTCGCTAAAAGCCGGCCAACTGGTTCTGAAAACACAAATGTTTTGTTTTCGAGAATGGGTTTCCGAGAGTTTCTGAAAGCCTACAAGAAAAACTTTAGCCTCACCCATGTTTGATGACTCGCAAGTGTACCGGGTCACTCCAGACAATATCGTGATGTACCTCCTTTTCGAATTTGTTCATGGGAACCTTCTTCACTTTGTTTAGAATATGTTTACCAGCGAGCATGTGCTCCGAGAAACCTCCATGAGCAATCCAACCCTTGCCGTTGAGCACGGCAGCGACTGGAAGTTCTGCGAACAACTTATTGGCCTCCGCCCAAAGTAAATCGCCGGTTGCATACCCGTAGATCTCACGGAACTCTCTCTGAAACTCTTATCAATGAAGTTTCCAAGATGAAAAACTCTGTACCAAAAGACCATACACACTGTTAATGAACATGAACTCGTGATTTCCTCGCAAAAGCACGAACTTATCCGGATACGTCAACTAAAAACAATTGGTTTGTTATTGTGAAGCGATTATGGTTTCTAGGAAGAGGTATAGAGACTTGCCTTCAGAAGACACAACAACAAAAGGAGGGCGCAACTATTTGCTCCACGATCCACAAAGTCACCAATGCAGATTCTGAAAATATTTGGAGTGCGCTCCTTTTTTCATGCGTATTTGCATCCGGCCAGCAAACATTGCTTCTCATTTTCTATTCACTCACGTCTGTTCGCGAAGATAAAAGAATTCGTTCGTTTCACCGGTCAGCAAAGAACGTGCAAAATCCATGTATTCACCGTGAAGGTCTCCATACAGTCTCCATACACCATAAATGTATTTGATTGCTTCTGGATCGAATTTGCGCACCACATTGTATGTATCAACAAGAACTTTAAGCATAATAGAGGCAGGAATGGGACTCTGAAACTTGGCGCTTATTTTGACCAAACGCTTCGATTACCGTTCGACGCCGTCCGTCAGTCTGTGCTTGCATTTGATGAACAAAACCGGATGACGTCAAAACTTGGAGCATTCCCCTCTTGTCATAAGTGCAATCCTCAAGATTTACATACTTGCTCATTTCCACACTGCACGTTCCTGGATGTTGATGATCAGGAAGCTCGGGTCTTTTGTCAATCAATGTGATCCGTCTCACGAAATAATCTCGGAATTTTGCGCCTTTATCGTCAAGACCAGCCTCCAAACGCTGCAAATTTCGAAATGTCTGTATTCCTATGGTAAGTTCTTGCTTGTTATTTTGTGTCAATTTCCTTTCTCCAAACGGGAAATCTCTAGCGAGTAACAAAAATAAGCAAAAACAGAATGGAGTTAGAAAATCACCTTTGTGCTCGCATTGGGATTGTAGTAGCAAGATGCAGGATTGTGTTGGTTCCACTGAAAACCAATGTTTTCCTATTACAATTAGAAAGTGACACTCACAATAGTTAAGCATGCCTTCAACCCAAGAACCATAGGATGATCCATTGGATGGAATTTTGCGCGCTCAAGGGCCGCCCCCTCCTAAAATAGCAAATAGTTAATAGCTATCAAACAATTCAAGTGATGATTTCGCAGATGTTTCCGTAAATTCACTAAAATCCACTGATTACTTTGTGTTGATTGGAAGAGTTTGCTTTTACATTATGTATATCTTTTTACCTCAAACTTGTGCATTTCGTAAAGCCAATCATTTTCCTCTACAGCCGCGAGGTCCACATTGAGCAACATAGAAAAATCACTGTCATCGCCTTCATTATTAAATGATTCCGGACCTTCTCCAGCTCCCACTAATCGTTGGTTCACTTTCTGAAACCGAAACTTTGTTCATTTCTTTTGTTCTCACAAAGTGACTCACAGTAACTGATTCACTCGAAACTGCAGTGTTGAGCGGCGTTGTCGCATCCTCCGTGACAGTTTCTTGCGTTTTCATCATCTTCCGGCTCGCATTACTGGCGTCAACAGTTTTATCGGTTTTCGGAGCAGGCTCTTTTGGTTTCTAGAGAAATAACTTTTCTGTATCGAGAATCCTCACTTTCACTGAATCTAGTCGAGCGTTCTTGATGAAAAGTAAGAAAAGCCAGTCAACTGTTTCTCTCGACGGTTCAAAGCAAAAGAGTAACTTACTTCGTCGATATTTATGTCGAAGACCATAGGATCGCCAGCCGATCGGATTTCTAATTTTGAATCTTGTTTGATTTTCGGAGGTAGTTTCATGTCTTTAGGTTTGTCCAAAGGCTGAAAAAGAGCATGATAAGAATGATGGATTTTGGAAAAAGAAACCATTAATACTTGGTCCTTGAAGGGAACAGGTTTGAAAGATTCGTATCCTCCTGCTAGAGCCCCAGCACGATTCTATAAATCAATACATTTTTTGGTAACCCATTTCGACACAAACTCGATCTTCCACAACATAGTCTTTGAATAGTATGACCTGCGGGCTTTCTTTCGTCTTTGCTGGTTGTTTACCTGGCTGCGCAGCCTTCCCAGTTGTTGCATTTTTTTTGGGAGGAGCTGACTGTTTTTGACTGACGTTGAGTAGAATACCTGAAAAATGTTTATGACTCCTAGTTATAAGGGAAGTTTATTCTGACCTTTTTCTTCCGATCCAGACAATTCCAAGTCTTCTCTTCCGATGACGGTATTTTTAACTCGATTAGGTTGTCTTGATGCAGTGTTTCCGGCTTCCTCTGGCTTATTTTCTTGTGCTTTTGTACTTTTAGGTGGTCCATCTTCCACTTTCGACCCTTCTTTTGGAATGGGTTTTTCACCGCTTTTGGTTCCTTCTATGCTTTCAATGTTGTTCGGAGGTTTTACTTTAGCTGTGTTTCCACTCTCTCCATCGGATGGTGGTTTTTTCTCATGTTTCCTTTTCTTCCAAATGACTACGCCGACTAACACACCACTAATAACCAGAAAAAGAACGGCACCACCACCAACCCAGCAATACAACAAATACGAACTTTGATCTGCTTCACCATTCGAGTTGCTCACCGTCTTCTGTGCGTTCTTACTCGCCGATGTCCTGTTATTCGTTGGATCGAAAAGTCTTCTCAAGTAATCATTGATCTCTTTGATGCTCAGAACGGAGTTAATCATTATCGGCGGGAAGTTGTGAAGACTGACGTGTTTCAGAGGTTCAAGAATATCCCGAATATCCGATGGAGCTGTGAAGGATGCGAAGAATAGATTCAACTTCTGGAAGTCAACGTCTCCCACGCCAATCGTTTGACTTCCTTTGAATAAGGACTCGAAATCGGTTAGGTTCTCCGGTTTTTTCTTGGCCAAGTTGCTCATTTCCTTCAGTTTTCCCGGCAATGTTTTCAGTGTTGTCTTCGTCTCCGAATTCCACACCTTTCCAATCTCGTCCTTCCTCTTCTGATCAGTGATCCTTCCAATCTCCGCATCAATCGTTGCTTCATCATCCGAGAGCTTCTGAATGCTTGCAGTAGCAGACAAGCCAGCAGCCACTCCACGAACAACTCCAATTCCATCGGCAAACTCCCGAGACACCTTCATCGCATTCTTCAACTTCGGCGGGTTCTTCGCATCTCTTGTTTTTCGATTCGACTTCATCGACGACTCGATCCTCTTCCACTCATCCAACGGCGTCTTCAGTGCAGTTGCTGCTGTTTGAGTGCTCGTCAAGGCGGTGTTCGTGGATGTCAGTGACGCCAAAACAGTGATCGAACTGCCAGTTGTTGCTCCGTTGGTTTGGGAAATGCAGGTTTTTGCTTGATGATATTCCGAACCAGTCGCCCAGCTCTTGAAATCATCAGTGAACAAGTCAGTTTCGATGTTTTTGATAGCCTTCGATAATTTGGAGCTTTTCTCGCCATCAATCGCGGTTGTGAAATTGCCAAGAGAGTCTTTGAAGGTTTGAAGTTTGCTCCAGGTCTTGATTTTATTCAGAATCTCAATTCCTGTTCCAGTGTCTTTAGCCATCTTCCGCAGTTCCTCCAAGTCAGCAAACATCGTCTTGTGGGGTTTGAACGCAGAAGATGTTGATGTGATACCGGCTCCAAGTGAGTGTAGGTCACCTTCAGCATTACCAAGTGACCGGAAATCGAATGTCGTACCCGGATTCATCGTAGCAGTGCATTGTTGGAGTTTGTTGTAGACAGCGAATCCGGCAGTGACCTCAGTTTGAGTCTTCTTCAAATCATCCCGCAGCAACTGAATCTTCTGGACCAGTCCATCCGCAAACTGCATCGACTTCCAACTAGTTCCCAATGGCTGGAGAGTCTTGTGCAACGATCCCGTCGAGTTGAGCAGTGTCTTGATCATCTTGACACTTTCACCAACTGAGAATACCTTCTTGAAGATCGGAGACTTGACATCATTCGAAAGAAGATCCAGATCCTTGACGCCGTCGAAGAATCCAGCAGTGTACTTCTTCTGATAGGTAAGACCAGTGTAGGTTGTCAATGTTTCCAGAACTTGCAGCCGTGCATCCAGTTTGTCCATCACATCCTTGGAGAGAGTTGTCGAGAGAGACGTGGCCTTCGTCTGAACAACACTGACCTCGTCCTTGAAAGCCTTCAACTTGGTGTTTGTGTCCGAAGTAACGTCGGCGAGTGACTTGAGGAGAAGGATACTCTTGACTTCCGCCAGAACATCGTCTTGTTTCACAACCTCACAGAGATTCAAAGTGTCGTTCAGATATTGTCCAGATACAAATTTCAACGAAGTTTTGATGCCTCCCACTTTTTCCCTCGCGTCTGCTTCTTCTAGTCCAGTCCAATCCTCGCTCAGTGCAGAGGCTAGTTGAGTAACCGATTGTTGTTGAAGTTTCTCATAGGCCTGTTTCAATTGCAAAGTCTTGTGCAACTGACTCCCGTCGCCCAAAGCCTTCTTCGCATTCTCAAAAACTGTCATGTTGATAACCGAAAGAGCAGCGACTCCTTCATCCACAGCCTTCTGATCCACACACTTTCCATTGACTCCACACGCCGTTTCCACCGCCGAAGCAATGCCTCCCAGAGCAGTGGCCAATCCGGGAACATCCTGATCCACCAAAGTTTTCATGTTCATGTCGGGTCCCAAGTTGAGCAGTTCGGCGACAATCACATCCATATCAGCAGTTCCGTCCGAGAGAGACTGTCCGAGGGCGATTCCGTTGAAGATGCGAGCGAGTGTTGAGCCATCCGTGACGTAGTCGGGAAGATATGTCGTAGTAGGAGTCACTGCAAAAAAATGAAGGTTTGACTCAAAGGAGCTTCTCGATTCCACTAACTGCTTGTAGGTGCACTGTCGACAGGAAGTATCGGAAGTAGCTGCCAAAAGGCAAAAAGGAGGATGATTCGGTTTTTAACTGCAAAGAACCAGATGATAGTTGTTGATGTGTTAGAGTTCCCCCAATTCTCTTCAGAAATTCCAAATATCAGCATCGTGTGCCATTGAACTGCTCTAGTGCCTTATCAGTCATTGATTCTATTTCAGTTTTCCTAGAATTGCCTCGTGGCATGTTTGTATGGTTTCATAGGGCACCCGGAATGATCAGAAATCCGTCAACCAAGTCTACTGTTCTAGAACATTATCGCAGAACAAAGCCCACTAATCTAGAGTTTCCTCACAAAACGCACAAAACCGAACACGTGTCGAAGTTAGACAGATTTAGGAAGATAAAGGTTTGTTCCGAAACGTTTGAAGATGATATTACTGACTACTACTGATCGCTCCCAGTAACTATCCCACCCCCGAACACCATTTGATCCCTGAAGCAACTCACCCGAAGCCATGCTCTCGCTAGATTTGCTACCGCTTGATACGTGTAACAATTCGTAGTTTATACTGATTTGTATATCAGTTTTATCTTGCCAGCAACATGATGACAAATCACCGAGGACAGGTTGGAAGGACAGTCCACGTGGAGACAGTTCATGGCCGTGGCAACAAGTTCAAATCTTTCACGTCAAGGAGTTCTATTGATGAGACGTGAGAACTGATAAAGAAAGAGTAAGGCGATGTCGAGAGGAAGAACTTCCGAATATGAATACTGAACTGCACCTACATCGGATCTTACACGTCAACATGTCATCATTCATATCTTCTTGTAGTCCCCAACAACACGGTATTATATTGATTAAACGTGATAACTGATTACAAAAGAGCAGTGGCGATGATAAAAAAGACTTTTGGATGGAATTATTGCATCACATCTACATTAATTTTTTTGTTGTCTTCTAGTAGTCCCCAACTTCTTCCTGTTTTATGTTCATTGAGTTTCCATCACTAAACCGAACGATAGATTCCAGTTTCTCAATTGTGAAAAAAAAGCTGAGCACAGCAGCCACTGGGAACATTGAAACAATCCATAGAATTTTTATTGGAAAGGGACAAAATGTTTAAAGAAGAAAAAAATGTTCACTTGGTATTGGGAGCTTTGGAACCAGGAGTCGTTTTCTTGGTAGATGGAGCTTTCTTCTCGACAGTTGGAGCTGTAGTCGCTGGAGCTTTCGACGCGATTTTTGGAGGATGCTTGGGGTTTGCTGGAGGTGCCTGATTGTTTTGAATTTGATTCAAAGTTCCAGGTCCCTTAGTGACCGCCTTCGCTGGTTGTTTCTCTCCAGAGGCTTTATTTCCCACAGTCGGAGCTTTGTTTGTGTTTTTAGCTTGCAGTCCCGGTTCATCGTCAACAGTCAACTCGTCGACATCCGATCCATCTGGGTCGTACATCGTCTTATCGTAGATGCGCTCGAAGCAATAATAGTTGGGTCTCAACAAGAAAATGCCACCATAATTCTGAAAGATAACCAATATCCAATATTATAGAATGTGGTTGAATCGACGACATACGTTAGACTTGTTGTCGTCATTGTTGATGTCACGACTGTTAGATGCAGAGTAAACTGTCCAGCAACTACCATCCCCAAACTCGTCATCAAAACCAGTCATGTGCATCTGGGAATAGTCTTGTTACGAACGATTAGTCCCGTAAAACTACCTGATGTCCACGAAAAATAACTTTTAGATTGTGTTGCTTCAAGAACTTTCGCACCACTACCATATTCCCATCTTTCACTCCCGGAACACGACGTGTCGATGGAGGGTACACTGGTGTGTTCTCTCTGAGATTTTTCAATGGTTGTTGTCTTCTAGTTGAATACTTACGGGTCAACTGGATCTAAAATGTGATTCGGATCACCCCACAGAAGAGTGTCGAACACATTCTTTTCAACATCAGTTGTTGGTCTCTTTTTGATCTGCAAACCGGTGTTCATAGTGGCTTTCTTTCCCGAGCTCACCAGTTTGAGTCCGTCCTTTTCCAACAGTGCCTTGCAAGACGGCAGTCCGTGACAAGCGAACGCATTCGAATTGAGCACAGCTGCCACCGGAAGGTGTTCGAACATCTCTTGGATAGCGTCGAAGATCTTTCTAGCCTCTTCCTCGTTGAATAAATCATTGAGCTCTTGCTGAAAAATAAGCAGAATGAGTTGGATGCGTCGAACAGCACAAACCCATAGACCATATCTCGTGCTGATTCTTCTCAACTCGTGATTTCCGCGAAGAAAGTGGAAGCGGGTAGGGGATTTGATCTGTAACAAGTTCTTCATACGAGGTTAGTGTGGGAGACGTACTTTGAGACAACACATGAGCATGATAACACAAAGACCACGTTTTCCTCGATCAGCGTAATCACCACAGAACAAGCTGTAAATTTGCAATGATCAATGACAATCAAGTCTAATAGTTGGCGAAGCACCCAAACTTTTGTTTGTCAAAACAATACGGATAACTTACTACTGCTCATCTGAATTGAAAATATCGACTCCTCTTCCGATGAGAACGAGGATTAGGTCACGGACATTCCCATGTAAATCTCCGAAACCTGTAAAGCTTCCGTCGATTTCCAAGAGATCAGGTTCTTGAGAAAACAGAATTGTCGCAAGTTTCAGGACAATCATAACAAGTTTGTAGGGGAACGGATACTGAAAAACAAGAAGCTTTGTCGTTAACTAAGAATTCCTACTACCTTCCCATTCTTATACCCACGCCAATCTTCCGTGAAAGTGAACACATCGTCTAGCATTAATGCCAGATGATTATGAGGCAGATACTGAAATCTTGATAGTGGTCGATAAAAACACTGAAATCCTTACATTGTCGTCCTTGAGACATTTATCAGCCCATTTCGAGAAGTGTTCCAGCTTCTGCTCCTGCGTGGCACTCTTGTCCAGAGGAACGTACCCAACATCCTTCTTTTTCTTCTTAGGCTTCTTTTTAACTTGTTTTTCCGGAATGTTCTCTTTTCCTTCAGTTGAGAGTGGAAGAACAGCCTCCGCGGTGCGCAGATTAAGATTCGAGTCCGAGCGGGGCAGTTCTCCAGCAGCAGAAGCACGGTCGGTCAAAGACTGTTCACCGGAATGATTCCTAGCACAGTTCTCTTCCTGCTCTTTTTTCTCAGTTTTCTCAGGTTGAGTCGATCGGAGACATTCATCAGAACTTTCCGTTGTGTTCTCCTCGGCTTCTTTGAATGCCCACGAAAACCGGTCACCCAAATAACTTTCAGAGAGATAAATCGGTCGAGGAGGAGGAGGAGGAGGCGGGAGCTTGCGGATTCTCCTTTTCTGAAAAGTTACCTTTAGACTGATTCTTATGAAAAACCATACATTCCACAAGTTTCTTGGGGCCCAACGAGCTTTGAAAATTCCGTAGAAAAATGCTTGAGCATCCGTCTGAAATATGAATAATGCAGAGTTTCAAGCTGTTTACAAACCAAGCCCTCGGGTGCTTTGGGGAGCTTTCCATAACCCATGAGCAAAACGGTGTCCAATGTCTTCCTTTTTGCTGGCAAATGTCTCAACTTGACTGGTTTCCGACCTTCAGCCATCCCCTTTTGAACACTTCTCAACCTTCTACGATTATCTTCATGAGTGGAAATTTTGTAAACTGTGACACTTCCTTCTTGCTCTTCTCCCTTCGCACCCTTTTCCACGTCAGCTCCATTTCCCGTTTCACTTCCAGCGGAGACACGAGAAGGCGTTTCCTGAAGTATTTGCAAATTACGTTTGAAATTCATTCGCTCACAACTTGTCCCCAGCAACTCTTCCGAGGAACAGAGATTCACGTACCTTTACAGTGACATAAGCTTCGGACGATTGCTCAGCCGACGCTTCCTGAGATCCTTCGGTCGCAGTTTTAGAAGATGGATCTTGGATGGGGAAATTGGTTCGTTTTTGTTTGGGAGCTTTTAGTATGTTTTCACTCTGAAAGTTCATTCAGTTTTGCACAGACAGAAACTTAGAAATCAACATCAGAATAAATCTACGAAAAAATGTAACAAGAATCGGAGAACGTCAAATTATCTTGTAATAAGCGAACACTAGTAGACAGTCAGACTCACAGCTTTCACAGATTCGTTGATGTTCTCATAAGTAACTCCTCTGAATTCGAGCCCCTCGCCTACTTGAGTGACTGTCGAAACATTTGATGCCCAAGCTGGCACCAACTGAAATTTGGTTTTTTTGAAACTTGACTATCAAACACAAATAAAACTCACCGCTTCTGCACTGTAATTTGCTTTTACAAACTCCCTGTACTCGCCACGGCGTTTCACCAACTCCAGAGACTTCGCCTAAAGATTGAGAATTATTGCATGCATTCAAAAGTTAAGCAGGAAACCGTTTTCCTTCTGATCAAAATTTTGATCATCCCAGTGGTAGTCTTCTTCCCGATATCCGCGAAAGATATAGGTGTTCCCTTTGGTGCATCCAAAGACAGATTGTGTCCTGCTTTGCCCTCGTCGTCAGTTGAAAACTGGCTGGATGAGCTACTTGGAGCATTCAACTTGACTGTCTTCCGCTGAGGCGCCTTTTTCTTGAATTCCATTCGCTTGACTTTCTTGACTTTCTTGATATTTTTCTTTTTGTGCATCACCGGATCGTCTTTGCTCGAAGGAACGTCTTGCGTTCCTACTGGTCCTCCACTTAGACCAATGTAGTCGACGCCTGCAAGAATGTTTGATAAGTTCGGTTCAGATGCAGCAGAAACAACCTTCAATGTTGGTGCGTGTCAGAACTTCCTCATGATTTTTCGGAAGTACATCGGTATTAGTGTTTCCAGAATCTGGAGTAGCAGGAGGATTCTGTCTAGACTTGTGGGCTTCCAACACTTTTTGAGTCGCAACTGCTTTCGCCTTTGGAGACAAATTCCGAAAAGTTGCATCGCCGTCGATCGTCACTTCAGTCTCTTTTGCTTCTTTCTCTTGTTTTTGCTTCTTCCTTTTCCATAGAACGTAATATACTGTTCCAATGACGATCCCAATGATACACAAAACGCCAACGACTATGCCAATTCTGAAAAAATTAAATCAATTCGAACTTCTTCAAAAAATTGTTAACTTACATAGCTAGAGATCCTAATCCACCGGATGTTACAGCTTCCGGTGTACTCGTGTACGAAGCAACATCACCATTTCTGTTGATGTTGAGCAGACCATCGAAGAAGGATTGGAGAGAAGCAAGTGGATTAGGTTGAGAACTGCTCGGGAACTGCTGGTAGCCCCTGACAAACTGGAGAACAGGTCCGGTGCCAGGTGGGTTATTGATCGACTGGAACATCTCTGTGAACTTGCCAACGTCGATGGCCGGCAAATGGAAGTTGGCAGCAGTGTCCCAGACCTTCTTGAAATTAGTCAGTGTTGTCCGGTTGGCTGGAAGACCTTTGTCCAGTGACTCCACGAATCCAGGCAGAGAACTGAGGAACGTCTTCAGCGAATCCGTCCAAACACTGTTTGCCGAGTCTCTCTTCGCCTTCTCCTGCAGTCCCTGAATGTCCGCATCGATCGACTTGCTAGATTCCATAAACTTCCGGATATCGGCTCTGCTTGTGTAAGCGTCCGAGAGCACACGAATCTTCACTGCTCCATCCACGATTCTCTTGAATTCCGGCTCCATGTCATCCAGTTTCTTCTGTCCGCCAGTTGCTCTCTTCAATCTCTTGCTTGCCAGGAACGTCTTCCATGCATCGATCGGATCCTTCATTGACTTTGCAGCTGTACGAAGAGACGTCACATCAACATTGTTCGGCTTCAGTTTCAGAAGTGACGGATGATCCAGTTGAACTTGAGTCGATTGAATCCGGCTTTGGCTCATGCACGACGCAGCTGTTGCTATGTTGAGTTCATCCAACCAAGGTGAAATCTTCGGGACTTTTTTCGAGATGTCATCAACGTGTTCTGATAGATCGTGGTCTTCTACTTCATCCAAAGTGGTTTTGAAAGTTCCAAGATCCCTGATAACATCATTCATCTTTTGGTAAGACTTGAGCTTATTGAGAGATTCTGTTGGATCTTTAGTGAGCAGTTTCTGGATATCGACAAGGTTATCTTTGAGAGTAGTTGGCAGCTTTGTCTTGAAGGTAGTGGAGAAGTCAATCATCTTCTGGTCGAGCTCCTTGGCCTTATTCAAAGAAAGTTCGATATCATCAAAGCGGAATGCGTTCTTCAGATTCACATTTTTGATGCAATTGTAGTACGATTCGAGGCTTGACACAACCTGCTTGAACCCTCCAGTGACTTCAGATGACGCGGCTTGCAGCAGATCCCGAACAGTTTGAATCGATTTGGAAGCCGGAAACTTCACATTGGCCAAACTATTTTGAGTTGATGTCAGGTCCGTACGAAGTGCTGTCAATGGCTTTGCACTCTTCTTCAGCTCATTGAGATTCTGTCCGTTGCCGAGTGTCTTCTTCACGAATTCGCTATCCAGGTCCCTCGCCAACTGATCCACGTCCTTCAGTCCATTCGGGAATCCTTGACTGACCACCTTCTCGTACATTCTATCTCTCCAACCAGCCAGATCCTTCAGAACAGATGACTTCTTCTTGAGTTTCTCGATGGATTCCTTCGCAAAAAACGCGGAGAGGGTGTTGATCTTCTTGCTCAGTGAACTGACTTCCGTCTTGAATGAATCCAGAGCTGGTTCGTGGGCAGGGAGAGAACTTGAGATGTTCTTGAGTACCAGAACTTTCGAGATGACGTCGGTGATGTTTCCACGTGTCGCCGATTCAACATGAGTCAAGGAATTTTTGAGTGCCTCGATCGATAACACTGCTTTTTTGATTCGATCCCCGACTTCGTAGCGAAATTCATTGACACTATCTTTGTCCACAGTGTTAGTCCTTCCTAATGTTGTGATCAGTTCTTGAACACCACCGCCACCTGTTTCCATTACTTTCAGATATCCAGCCAACGTCTTCACTTCGTCCATCGCCGTGCTCTTCAACGCCGTCGTGGCCTCCTCGAACGGTTTCGTGTCGATGTCCTCGAACACCTTGACTCCAGCACTGAGCACCGTCTGCTTCCCACATCCATCCGTGCCTCCACACTCCGTCTCCACCGCCGCACAGATTGTCTCGAGTTCCGTGTCCAATCCAACAAGTCCAGCACCTTCCAACCCCCGCATAGTCACATTCGGTCCCAGATTCAACAGCTCCCCCGACAACACATCCAGGTCGACCTTCTTGTCATTGAGACGCATCCCGAGAGCCACTGCATTCGTGATTCGAGCCAGGGTTGACATGTCGTTGGAGAACTGGGGAAGATGGTACGCATTACCTAAAGGGATATGAAATACAAGAAGTTGTTCTATAGGATCTACAAACCTCTTGTAGGTCCACTGTCAACAGGAAGTATCGGTAACAGTTGCCAAAAGACGATGAGGAGGATGATTCGGTTGGTAACTGAACATAAATGTTGAATTTATAGATTCCCATTGTCAAAGCAACCAAGTCACTACTAGCTGATCCTTCCCAGTAACTATCCCACCCCATTTGATCCCTGAAGTAACTCACCCGAAGCCATGCTCTCGCTAGATTTGCTACCGCTTGATACGTGTAACAATTCGTAGTTTATACTGATTTGTATATCGGTTTTATCTTGTCAGCAACATGATGACAAATCACTGAGGACTGGTTGGAAGGACAGTCCACGTGGGGGACAGTTCATGGCAGTGGCAACAAGTTCAAATCTTTCACGTCACGGATTTCACGGATTTCACTGATACAACGAGAAAACTGATTGCAGAAGAGCAGTGACGATGTCGAGAAGAACTTTTGAATATGAATACTGAACTGCACCCACATCAGATTTTTCGCTATGTTCCATGTCTCCTAGTAGTCCCCAGCAACAATCTTTCAAATTTCCCATACATTCTTCTGTTTTCATCACCAAACCCAAAATTGTTTTCCTTTGTTCCAAGTTCTGAATTGTGATCATTTATGCACAGTGATCAGAAATAAATTAGATGTACACACACAAAAGGGGTCCGAATGCGAGGGAGGGAAGGGGTGTAGAGTACGAAGATGATGATTCGAATGGGAGACATTTGGGGGAGGGGGAAGGATGGGAAGAATAAAACAGTAAAAGATCCAGACAATCTAAGCGTAGTAGTTGAGAGAGGCCTTCTTCTTGGCCTGCACTTCCAGAATGGCATCCATGAAGTCTTCGTGGAGGATCTCGGTGGCATCGCGACGCAGAGCAATCATTCCAGCTTCCACGCACACCGCCTTGCACTGTGCTCCGTTGAAGTCGTCTGTGCAACGAGAAAGCTCTTCGAAGTTGACATCTTTGCTGAAAACGGGAACATTAGAATCTTTGAAAAAGTAAGGATCATTCTTACTTCACATTCATCTTTCTCGAGTGAATCTGCATGATGCGAGCTCTGGCATCCTCGTTGGGGTGGGGAAGTTCGATTTTACGATCGAGACGTCCGGAACGGAGAAGGGCAGGGTCCAGAACGTCGATTCTGTTGGTGGCGGCGATAACCTGAAGAATATACGTTAGGGAAGTTGAAACATTCATCAGATTACCTTGATCTCGTCATTTGGTTGGAATCCGTCCAATTGATTGAGAAGCTCCAGCATAGTACGCTGCACTTCACGATCTCCGGCCTTCTCAGAGTCGAAACGCTTCGTTCCAATGGCATCCAACTCGTCGATGAAGATGATGGCTGGAGCCTTTTCCTTGGCAAGGGCGAACGCATCACGGACCAGTTTGGCTCCGTCTCCGATGAACATCTGGACGAGTTGTGGACCGGCGAGTTTGAGGAAAGTGGACTTGGTCTGAGCAGCGACGGCACGAGCCATCATGGTCTTTCCGGTTCCTGGTGGTCCGTACATGAGAACTCCCTTTGGCGGATGGATACCCAAGTTCACGAATCGGTCCTTGTGGGTCATTGGGAGCACAACTGCCTCGATGAGCTCCTGGATCTGTTTGTCGCATCCTCCGATATCGGAGTACTGCTCAGTCGGTCGCTCATCAACCTCCATGGCCTTGACACGGGAATCGTACTCGGCTGGCAGCTTCTCGAGAATCAGATACGAGTCCTTGTTGACTCCGACCAAATCTCCTGGCTTCAGCTCATCAGGATCGACGAGACCGACAACCGGCAGGAAGTAGGTGGCACGGGTGGAGGTCTTGATGACGGCGCACTTGGTCTTCTGAGCATCGAGATCCACGTTGGCTCCCTCCTCTTCGAGGTTGTCTTCCAGATCCAGAAGCTCGACGACGTTCGACACAAGGTATGGCAGGGTCTTGTTGACCTGAAAAACCATGTTTTATGCATTTTGAAAAGTGGATATTTTGAAAATTACCTTGATACGCTCGGTGTTCTCCTTGATGCGCTCCTTGAGAGAAGTTGCCGAGTGGTTGATTCTCTGCACCTCGCTTCTCATGATGCGAATCTCGTTGTCCAGCAGATGGATACGGCTTTTCAGATCGTCCGTCGACATTCTCAGAATCTCCTCGTCGATGGAATCCTCGACCTCCATAGCCTCTGGGGCTTTGTTTCCTCCAGCCGGTGGTGGTGTTTGCGACATTTTCCTCTCTAAAAATATAAGTAAATCAATGAGATTATCTACAAAAGTTCAATTAGATACTGGAGAAAATAGAGAGATGAGAAAATGAACAATCAAACGATAAATATTTTGAGGTAACTTTTTAACAAAACTACTCAAACAAGATCAAGAATTGATGAAAGGGTAAACTTTTTTGAGATAAATTCATCTTTAGATCAGTACTATCAAATATTCACAGAAAAATAAAGTTTTTACTGGTTGCTTTATGGAAAAAAGCTTTGGAAATCAGGAGAAACGACAGAAAATGACAAAGTTCAAAAACGATGACTGTGCAATCTGACGTCGCAGCGCACTGCAGACTCGGCATTTAAACCGACGACATTTCGTGTTTATTTATATTTTTCAGACTTTCCAAAGCTGTTTTCTGATCTGAAACTAACGACTTTCAGCAAAATGATAGAGAAATTCGTGTTGCGCAGATGTCTTTCCACCAAGCCGTCAACAATGCGTGCCTGGGTCTCCGAGAATGGAGCCGGAATCGAGTTAAAAGAAGTTCCAGTACCAGTGATCAAGAAACCCGGACAAGTATTGCTCAAAGTCAAAGTAACATTTGGAAATTTTGAAAATAATCTTATTTAACTTATTAACAGGCGGCATCAGTTAACCCCATCGATGTGGACATGTCGCAGGGTTACGGTAGAGAGTTCCTGGGCAGATGGAAGCAGGTGGAGTCGTGCGACATCACAGCCTCCAGATACCCTCTGATCCCCGGTAGAGACTGTACAGCAGTGGTCGCGGCAGTCGGTGGAAATGTGCACAACTTGGCTCCCGGAGATGAGGTATGCTGGAACTGTATGCTGGTGTCAAATATATCGTTTCAGGTGATGGCAGTGGTTCCAGTTATCCAGCAGGGTACACACGCTGAGTACGTCGTCACAGACTCCTCTCTGTGCTCTAAGAAACCAGAAAAACTGAGCTTTGAGCACGCAGCTGCCCTTCCGTATGTCGCCTCTACAGCGTTCTCGGCGTTTTCAGTAGCTAGAGTCAATCAGAAAAATGCGAAAAGTAAGTTCTATTCACATTTCGTTGTCTTTACTAAGCCTGATTTTCAGCTCAAAGAGTGCTCATTCACGGAGGAGCTGGAGGAGTCGGAAGCATGGCGATTCAACTTCTGAAAGCGTGGGGTTGCGAGAAAGTGGTGGCGACATGTTCCAAGGACAGGTAGAGCCTCTCTGGAAACACCTGTACAGTTAGGAATCGATTTCAGTTTCGAATTGGTATCCAAATTGGGCGGTATTCCAGTGGATTACGCGTCGGACCAAGTGACTCAAGAACTTATCGAACATGCTCCATTCGAAGTTGTTCTGGATACTGTAGACTCACCGCTGGCCAAGTGGAGTGATAATGTGAGTTTTTCAGTATCAATTCAAACAAGCCTTCTGTTTCAGGTAATGGGAGTGTGGCGGAACTGCGTACATGTATCGATCGTCTCTCCGTTGATGCGGGAAATGGACAAGAACGGAGTGCCGCTGGGTCTCGCCACGACTGCTATCAAGCACTTTGAGAGGTCATTCCAGGTAATTCAAATGTCCTAGGACCCCTAATTACCCAAAATCATTACAGAGTCATCTCCGGGGTCGCTGGTTCTCCTACGCATTTTTCATGCCCAACTCTGATTTGATGGCTCAACTGTCTCGATTTGCTGATGAAGGAAAGGTGAGTACAGTGATCCTCAAAAACCAATCTCTATAGAAAAAGCCTTTTTGAAACGCTGCGTTCGACAACAAGACTCTTCCATGTACTTTTTGTAATCCACAGTAAACGAAGCGCAATCCAGTCTGTTTCCCACCACATAATCCCGCTGTTCATCTGCAGATCGTGCCGATCGTCGAGCGAGTGATGCGGTTCGAAGACGTCGAAAAAGCCTACGAGAAGGTGTCTCAGCTGAACGGCCGCGGCAAGACAGTCGTTAGATACGATGACTAGACCCCCATCTCTCCCGTTTGCATGTTTATCCTCCCACACCTACAATTAGGCATTTCTTCTTCTTCTTCGCTTTTTCAACACGTCATTTTGTTTGTAGTCAGTTCACCCAACCCCCAGTGTATGTATTTCGATTGATCAGATGAATTCAGTTGTATTTATTTGCTTGTCTATCGGTCAAATATGCTTTATTACTAGAAAAAGTAGACCAATTTAAATAATCCCATTGAAAATGAGCCGACGGCTTTGCGATTTCTTTCGTTTCAAGTTATCCTGTGGGTGGTCCCATTACGATTCCTCCCCACCCTGTTTGCCGCCAGGAACCTGGAAATCAGTTTTTCATTATCCCATCATAAGAAATCCCGAGCCCACCTTCTTGTCCTTATTCTTATTCTTATCCTTCTTGTCCTTGCGAACTTTCGAATGATGCGGATTCGTGGTCGGGTTCATCGACTTGGCTTCCATCTCACGAAGAGGAGCTCCGGGACACGGAAGGATGACTGGTTTGAACTGGAATGTCTGTTGCATGAAACGGACAATCTCGGGCATGTAGACACGTTCGTCCGGAGATTCCGGCCAGCACACTTTCTGCAATTCCAGATGCTCTTATCTCTCCGAATCTTCTTATCACATACCACAACGTAATCAGCGAAGCGCATGTCGACGAAGATCGGATCGAATCTCATTCGGTATCCGTTGCGCACCTGTCCGACCACTTCGGCGACTCGCATATCCGGGTACGGCTCCTTTCCGTTTTCGGTGATCTCCCAAGACATTATTCCTGTAATTCATAGTTATCAGTCGTCCAGAATATAGTACTCACCAAACGCGAACACATCAGTCTTCGGAGTGTAGACTCCAGAACGAAGGGTCTCCGGTGCGAGCCATCGAATCGGAACCTTCTTGGTCATCTCCATCTGATAGAATGTTCCCTCACGGGACAGTCCGAAGTCGGCGATCTTGACTTGTCCGTTTCCGTAGAGACAGTTGCGAGCTGCGATGTCTCTGTGCAGCAACTTCTTCTCGTGCATGTAACAGATCCCGCACGCCGCCTGGTAGATCATTTCGAGTTTCTTCTGCGGTTGCAGGTTCTGATTCTTCTGCAGATACGAATCCAAGGCTCCACAGTCAGCCAGTTCCATGATGACGTAAAGAGGTTCTTGCCCTGCTCCAACTCCAAAGAACTTCACGACATTCGGGTGCTGAAAACGAAAGTTGAGCGTGCACTTCACTATCGTATCCTACGTCGAGGTTTCTCATGAGCCGAGCCTCCCGCATGATCTCCTTGATCTGTTCCTTATTCAGTGCTTCCAACTTCGCCGACTTGATCGCCACATCCTCGACCTTCCCATTCTTCAGCGTGATCTTTCCCTTCCACACCTCTCCAAATGCTCCTTCTCCCAGTTTCTTAGTCAGTTCCACCTGCGAATGCTCAATCTCCCAGTCTTGTTTATGGATCGGAGTCTTGAGGATTGTCATCTTCTTGATGGGTTCCTTCGTTACCACGTAGTACTGAACCAACGCCGACACCGTCTCAAAGCCCTTCGTCTCCAGAAATATCTGTCCGTTGGCATTCAAACGGAGCACGTAGTGCTTCACCTGAAAATAAGTTCTCAATGTTTTGTTTCGCAAAAAAACAGTACCCCCGCATCCTCGTTCTCCTCGTTCTGCATCGCCGACAACACGTACTGCCTGGCTTCTCCAGCCTTGGGTTCCGTGCTCCGAACCAGAAAGTCTCCGTTCTTCCGCAACATCACCTTGATATCCTCACGTGGCAAGAGACCGTGATACCACAACTCGCTGTGAATATTTCTGTCAACCATTGTTGTTGAGTCGACCGAAATGGACAAATTCTTGCGAAACGAATCGGTTTTGCAACTCTGTGAAATAAAGAAGAGTTCCTCGACAAGAAGCACGTGGGAAGTTATACCAGTTCACGTGAAATATGAAGAAAGCCACAATCAAAAGGAGCCATCCTGCTCGTTCCAGCATCTCCCTTTCCAAACCCATGTACCTGCCGTGTCATGTCAGTAGTTGTGTCTATCCAGTCCCTGTCGAACAGTTCCGCGCGGAGATTTAGCCGACCATTAGCCGGCTTACCCCGTCTGCGTCTCGATGTCTTTCCTTTCGCTTTCACTCCGTCCGTCGTCCATCCTCGCCTCTCCCTTCCGTCGCTTCCACACATTTCTAAACTTCTCCTCCACACACACATATTCAGATGATCGAACGTGTCGGCCGACTCTACAGTCGGTCTCTCTATCGTCATCCGTTCGTCTTCCTCATTGCTCCTCTTCTCATCACTACAGTAGTCCCTGCTGTCTTACTCTACTTTTTTCCAATCCGATTGTCACAGAATGCTGAAATTGTGAGTATTTTTTCTCAAATCTGGAGTAAAATTTTAATACCGATTCATAAAACACAGCAAGCTGTGGATCCCTGATCATGCCCAACTTCCCCAAACCCCATAAACCTGACAAAACACCCTCTTCGTTCCGAGTTCTCAGTCCGTTTTCCCATTCGGAAAAAGCCCTAAAATCCAGGAAATCCAATCAAAAAGTTGTAAATAATTCAAGGTTATGTTTGGCGATCCCTTCCGAAATCTCGTAAATCTCATCAAATTTTCCCATTTTCTCGCTTTGGAATGGGAGAATTCAGTATGAGTAAAACGGAACGGGGTCGAGGTATTGGATCTCTGAAATAGTTCCGAAATTGGGAAGCCGATCATAAAAATGATTTTATTTAGAACAAGAGTATTTCAAAAATCAGCTACAAACTCTTTCTTCCAATCCCCCGTGTTGATCTGTAACTCATCTGAAGATTACTGTCGAACCAGCCTAATCCCCATTTCCCCTAGACGGTCTTCTTGTCTTCTCTCCTGTTTTCCGACTACCGAAAAGGAAAAACGAAAAGAAAGAAGAACAAACAAAGTTTCGGTTTCCCGAACCGGTATATTCAGTATTTGATGTCTCGGTTCGGTTACACCTTCTCTCCTTTCTCCGTCTCGTTTCCCTCTTCTCAATGGCTTCGATTCGTTTCGCAATAATCCGACTTCTTGAAGGATTGACGCGATTGAGACGATTGCGAGGACAGGGAAGTGTATGAAAAGAAGAGGAAACGGGAAGGAAAAAGAGGGAAAGAAGAGGAATAGAAGAGGGTGTCTGCTGGTCAATTCTTGTTTTTCTGTCTGGTCACTCGTGTTCTCTAACCGATCGAGGTGTAAGGTCAATTGGGAATGAAATGGGATAAGGGATCAGGGACATAGTCAGAGATCATCAACGAACAGATACAGTTCTGATGGTGTAATGTATAAAGACATAGGGAAATGCCCATACAATCAGCGTTTGCCATACTACACACACCTGCGGAAAACTCGATCTTTCCGCGTTTTCTGTTTATAATTGGCAATCTGCATCTTATTTTACACTGTTTGTCCCCAGGAAAATGATCAGAATACATAATACAGGAAATAGTGGGGCTTACATTGAGAATAAGAAAGACACCAAAACACCAACTAGATGAATCCTTACAGGGTTTCGACACAAAAGACACAGTACTGTCTGGTCCCCGGTTAGCATGGGCTCGGATACAAGGACGGCTGATGTTCGGAAACAGAATCACATTCGCCAATCCACGACCAATTGATACTGATGTGCAACAGCCATCCAGTCAACCAATCACAAAAAGATCGAAGAGGAGTTGGGCTGATAATCTGCTATCAGCCATCAATCAAGTTGCCTGTTATGATTCTCCGATTCCATTGAGTAAGTAAAGGGTTACAATGTTTACGGTAACTTCTTAATTTTCAGTGGACCATCTGTCCCAAGTGGTTCTGGAGGTAGAAAACTACGATTCAATCTTCTCACTGCCATTTCTGGACAAACTGTGCCAAATGCAAGCAAATATCTCGAAACCACTCTCAAGATTTGACGCGTTCACTCCGTACAGAAACATTTGGAGTGTTGCCAACATGTTTGCCTGTATTTCACCGAATCTCCGAGTGAATTGCACAGAGTTGGATGAGGTAGATAACAATCTACTTGATGTTTCAAACATTTTCATTCTAGTCTGATATAAAAATCGTCCGCACAACCATTGACAAATGCTGGAAGTACCGTACTCCAATCATTGAGTGCCGAGGAGAAATCTGTCAGGGACAGTGTAACACTTGCAAAGGTACATTTACAAGAACCTTCCTGTTTCATCTTTCCTAACTTTAGAGCTCCCCGAAGACTGCTCCTCCCAGATAATGTACGATTTGTTCTATCGAATCCTTCCAAAGAACAAGAACGATGCTCCGTTCCTCGTGAACACTTTCCTTCCCGTGTTTACTTTGACTGGATACATCACCCAAAACATTCCGATTGATGTTCTTTTGTATGATGAATTGGAGCAGTCTATCATTGATTACACGAAGAAGAGCAAGTTCGAGTTGAAAGGCCTTCTGATGGATGTGAAACGAGACCGTCTTCTTGCTGCTGCTCTGCGTGACTCTCTTCTAGCTTTACTTGCTGCTCTTCTAGTTATGCTGGTAAGTCAGAAGTATACTGAACCTCTGTGTACAGTAATCTTTCACAGGTTGTCACTATGCACTCTTCCTCTCTTCTCTACGCATTCGTCGTCATTCTCCTTCTAGCTCTTTCAGTTGTTGGTAAGTTTTCGATCTTATCTTTCAGTTTTAAACTCAAAATCTTTATAGGAGCACTTGGTGTCTACGGCCTGTTCACAGATGAATTCCCTCTCTTGAACTTGGTCACTTTTGTGCTCTTGATTGCTATTGGCTCTGATGACGCATTCCTTCTCAAGTCTAACTTTCCATCTCATTTGAACGAGGATACTTTCCATACTGTAAGTCCTCCAAATACCATAAAGATGTTCATCCTTATTCATTTACAGTTCCTAACCCATACCTCCTTCACAATGTTCCTCACATGTTTCTCGACTGTTGTTCCATTCTTCATCAACATCACATCTAATGTGATAGTGTTCAGGTAACTTTTCGCTAGGTTCAATTTGAATCCCAGTATATTTCAGATGTTTTGGTATGTTCGCCGGAGTGACAGTCATCTTCAACTACTTCATGGTCGTCTCATTCCTTCCCGCATTCCTTCTGATTCAGAACAGACACCTTGATTGTTTCCCCACTCCGAAGCTTCCATTGAGAGGATTTTTATCTCATCTGATGTACGTGTTGCTGCCACATGTTCTAGTGCAGGTAATAGAATTACCGTAATCAAAACCTACGAATTGATTTCTCAGGGTCGCTACATGCTGATGTCCCTCTTGACCATCATCGCTATCGGCGGAGCAGTGATTACCTACGACGGTTTGCATCTTCCAGAGTACAATCCTCTCCAACTATTCACTTCTGATAACTTACACGAATGGTTAGTACATATATCTTCTCGTTGTGAAAACCCTAACGATGAATAACTCCAGGTACGATAACAACGCCGAGAAGAATTTTGAGTTCGTTGCCAACAAGATAGCCCTTCCACTAACATCTCGATTGGTTTGGGGAGTGGAACCAGTCTACTCGTTGTCCACGTTCAGAGCGAATGCAACATCACCATTGAGGTAAATATTAGGAAATCAGTACTTTGGGGGAGATACAACACGGGGAAGGGTGTAGAAATATTAGAAAATCAATGACCCTTGTTTTTGCCTGGTTATTCTCCTTTATGACATTTTGTAGATCGGACCCAACATTCTCTTTGAAAACAGCAACAGATGTTCATCGTCTTGCTAAATCTCTCAAGAATGCCCGTCAACTTCCATTCGTTGAACATTCTGCTAAGTTCTGGCCAGAGAGGTTCCTAGATTGGTCAGCACAGTATCCATGTGCCAGAGGGTAGGTTTCAGTTTTCTCGCATTCGTTTATCTTCTCCATGTCTCCAGATTCCTTTGCTGCAACATGTCGAACCCTCTGTTCTCCGACTCCTACCTTGACTTCTGTCTCCGTAACTCCACCTCCTTCCTCGCCACTTCCTACAACGACACTCCGATCTTCGACAACACCACCTTCGCCCTAGTTGGCTACACGGCCATGTTGCCCACCCATCTGAAATACAACCACCGCTTCTCTCTGCTCTCTAAATCCTTTGAGATGTTGGAAATGACGAAGCCATCAGATGGTTTCTGGGCTCCGGAGTGGTGGTTGATGAGTACTTGGTTTGACCTTCTGTCTTCCATAGTCCAGGATTGTCTGAGTTCTGTGCTTGGGTCTCTACTGTTCGTGGCAATTTTTGCATTCATTCAGTTGAAATTCCAGGTGAGCATCGTACCCACAAACAAAAATACATACTTCATTCCAGGCCTTCGCAGCAGTGGTAACCATTGCCGGAGTGATCACCACATCCTCAGCTATCGTGACCTTGCTTGGCTGGGTTCTGGGTGTCCTGGAAGCAGTGATCCTAGTTCTGGTGGTCGGTTTGTCTTTCGATTACACTCTTCACTACGGAGCAGCTCTTCCGGAGCACGGGTGCGCGGAACATAGAATCAGAGAAGCCACTTCAAAGGGAGTTGGACCAGTGACTTTGGCGGCATTCACGTCGTTCTTGGCGGGAGCCTCGATGCTTCCAGCATTGACGCATGCGTTTTATCAGGTGAGACCAGCCAGAAAACGTTAGAGTTGATAAAATTCATCCAATCCACTTTCAGGTCGGTGTGTTCCTAGTTGTCATCTCGATCACCTCGTGGACTTTCTCCACTTTCTTCTACCTTCCGATGCTCTCTTTGACACTACCGAAGCAGTCAGGAATCTGCCCATACTGCGAGAAGACCAATCTGATGCATCTGTCACCGAGACGGTGATCCATCCACATCCTTCCCTTTTCCACTTTTCTCGGGTCTCTGTTACGTGTCATTTTCACCATTTCACTCATCTTGTCGACATATTTGTATGTACCGATTCAATGAAAAATAAATATTTATGATGACTGAATACTGAATTTTATTACTCGAAAGTTGAGACAATTATTTAGAATAAAATATGCTCTTGGCACATAAAATTATGCAGGATCCGAGAGAAATCGGGACGGAGCGAGAAAGAGATCGATGAGGAATAAGAGGGTGACGCGAGGGGAAAGGGCAATCAGAGAGGGAGTTATCACAAGGAAATATCATCGAATCGGTGGAAAGTCAATCGATAACTGGGTGAGAAAAAGGGGAGAAGGAAAGGCAATGTCTAGCGGATGGGGAAAGAAGAAGATGACTAGTTTCTGTTCATTTCAAGGAACGCATGAAGTAGATCACGACCAATCTCTTTCAGGTCCGAGGTGTTGATCTGGAGATGAAACATGTCAGAAAATGAAGCTCTTCCCCAATATCTTACCTGATATCCGTTATTCGGACCCTTGTGGAACCCGCAGAACGTTGACTCGAGGGTGTAGGCGGTGGCCACTCCGAACTGTCTCCACACATTGACACGGGCCGAGGACTCTTTGGAGCGGGCGATGTTGAAGCGGCATTCCGAAGAATTGAACCTTGTCGCGGAACTTTGTTCGAGAGCCTTTGGAAGAGCAAGGTGGGCGTCTTCTTCCATGTGAATCTGGGCAAAATCTGCCACGTCATCGGCTCTCCAGGACTCAGCAGCGTTGCTTCCGTACACAAAGTAGTCCCATTTCTTCGAGTGTCCGTGTAGATCCACGTACGCGAATGGCTTCTTCCCGGTCACTTCACACTGAAAACAAGACATACATTACGGTTGATTTGTTATAACCCTACCAAGTACTGAATGATGGCTTTGACGGCGTAGACCTCGGGATGGAGCTGTTCATTGGGTCTGTCCCAGCATCGATTCAAGTCGATTCCGGCCAGTGAGCACCTGTGGGATCCGTTGATCACTCCGTCTGGGTTGATCATGGGAATAATCTTGAAGACAAAGGTCTCGCGGAGTCGGAACATTTCATTCGACTGTCGACACAGAAGACTCTCCAGAATTCCCTGCATAATCCAGCTGGCATTGGTCTCTCCGGGATGAACACGGGCACTCAGTACAATGACTTCTCGGGCAGAGATCTCGGCAGCAGAGGCAGGAGTGGTGATGGTCAACATCTGGAAGATGGAACTATTTTTATTGGAAATAATTTTACAAACGACTCACCTTGATAGGATTACCAGCGAGAGAGTGACCAATGACGTCTTCTCGGCAGTAGACTCCTTCTAGCTTCCGTTTCCGCAGCAATCCGAGGCTCGACTGGAAGGAATCTGTGTCAGGAACACTCAAAAAAAAAATGAAAACTCACGTTGAGGAACGAGTAGGTGTACGGATAGTGGTAGGCAATGTAACAGACATCCCCGGTGTTCTGGAAAGTCACGTTGAATCGGATCGAATAGTAGTATCTGGAAGTACTGCGCACGGTTTTCAAGAGCTTCATCCAACTTTTCAACTAAACGTACTTTTTCTTCTTGTTCTCCTCGAGATTCCGCTTCTCTTCGTGCTCATTGACGTATAGATTTCGGAAGTAGCACACGTTCTCGCCAGTTCTCCGCCAACCATTTGAGGCATCCATCATCGAGTACATTACCGGTTGCATTCCTGGAATATGATGATTGCTTTGATCTTCGGAAGAACCCTTACCTTGACTATAAAGTGACGTAGATTTGAGGCAATTGACAATTTCAAATGTGTATTTCACCGACTTTCTCATGTTTGAAACTTGGAAAAAGAACCACTGGTAGTGGTCTCGAAGCTGGTTGACATCCGGGGAAAGGAACAGTTCGTAGTGTGTCGGAGCCACTTGGACTGCCATTCGGAGGTTCCCACTCTCGAAACGACTGTCGAACTGCAAATCCTTCGAAGTGTCGAGACGACCTCCGTTAACGGGGAATGGAAGTTGAGCAGCGGGTAACCCATCGAAAGCAGCAGTGTCCAGGTCAAAAATCGGTTGATTGCTGACTGCTCTTTCTGGTTTGTCCAACTCTTCGATGATCATTTTCTTCATGTTGTTCGTCGTTTTGGCAGTTTTCTCACGGACTCGGGTGGGCGTGTTGAACATTTCGAAGGGAAGATGGTGGTGGACAGGCATCACGTGACGTGTTTTCTGGAAAATAGGCAATTGGACAAATTAGAAATGGAAACAACTAACCTCACAAGTGGTCCTCCACGAGTCCTGATCTGTCTGATACATCATGGCAAACGTCGGCTGCAGAGTTCCTTGCTCATTCTCGACAAAGAACGGCGCGTATTTCGTGAGTTGCTGCACACTGAGTCGGGTTGTCTTCGGCAACGCACTTCCTCCTCCTTCCTCGTCGTATTCCTTTCCATCGTCTTCATCCGACATTCCTGTCTCCTTGGCCTCCTCGTCATCTCTTCGGAACTCTTCGTCTTCTTCATCCATTCCATCCTCATCGGAACTCCGTCCATTGTCGAACGAGATGTTGATGGACGACGAGTTCCGGACTCGTCCATTTCCAGTTGTGGTGGTGGAAGCGGGAAGTGGGAAGTCGACAGGGAACCGGCGGGTCTCCAGAGGGTACGGTATCGGAGACATACAGCGAAGGCACAGGGCCGACAGGGAATCCTGAAAAGAGGAAAATTAAGAGATTGGAAAGGAATTCGAAGAAAGGACAAGAAACTTGTTATGAGTGGAAGTTCAGAAAGTCAGTTAGATGAATGGAACACATTCGATTACTTATAAATGGTCTTCCTAACTGTAAGATTACTGAAACTTACCATTCTGCAAACGAAAAATCGAGGATGTCTTTTCTAAAAGAGGAATAAACAGATAACTTCGTAGCGAGACCCACATGAAACAGAGATCAAACAGATAACCAAAGAAAAGAGAGAAGCATGAAATCATAGCTAGAACTAATCATGAAAAGTCTGCACAATTGTTTCCGGGAGGGCTTTCCAACAGGAAATTGTTTAGTGGGGGTTGGGGGTGAGCTTGGAGATAAAATTTCAGAGCTCAATGCTGAAAAACTACAAATGTATTTGAATTGATCAAGTTACTAACTTTTATATTGTCTAAAACGCAGAAAAACGTCTCGGAAATGACCCACTTGATCTACTAAAACACAAAAAACAAGAGCCGTTCCCCTCTATCCACTTATCACTTATCGTTCAAAATAAACAGAGAAATCGGCTGATAAACGGTAAACAAAATGGTTTGATTCAGTGGAGTTTTGAGATTAGTTGAAACAAATCGAGGAGAAGAGAACCTGATCAAATATCCGTCTCGGTTCCTCCAAAAAATGAAAATCTCCACGAATTTCTCTCCGATTTCTTCTCAATTTTATCGCCGTTCCGCGGAGAGAGAAAAAAGGGTTTTATGGGGAATCAAAAGGAACCGAAACGCTTTTTTGACGACTGAATGGAACAGAAAACATTCAAAAACATTGAGGAAAGATCACGAGTTGTGACCACCAGACACTGGCCACTGACAACTGACCTACTCATAAAATCTTTTTAAAAATTCTAGTTCCAAAGATCAAAAAATGTTGAAAAACGGATGAGAGGAGTCGAGAGAAATCTTTGATCTGAACGTGATCCCTTTTCTCTCTGAGTCGGCATGTGTTCAGTGGGAAATCCGGGGGGTAAACAATTTCAGAATCAACAAAGGTCCCGGGAGAGAGAAAAGGGGGAGTGATAACATTATAAGTCTGATTGGAACAGACCTGATAGTATAAGGTAAAAAATTTCTCTAACTCAGCAGTTTTCATACCTGCTGACCAGTCTTTCTCTTCTTGACTTTCTCGATTTTCCCCTCTTTGGCTCGTGTTCTTTTCTTAGCGAAACACATTTTGGACCTGATTTTATGAATAAACTAAAAGAAAGAGCAGGCGAGAGACACGTAGTAAAAAGTTGCCAACTGGCAGAAAAGGAAGGTAGGAAGGACACGTGAGAATAGCGTGGGAACTCTCAGCTTCTTTGATTTTTGATGTTTCTATACAAGTTTTTAGGTTGGTCAGGAGATAAAGAACAAAGTGAATATGCAGAATGTTCAAAAAGGAAGACATACCACAATGCGAGCCTTGGGTCCAGTTTTCCATTCATCACTCCAGAATTCCTTCAATTCCCTCGAGCAAATCTCCAAAACCTGAAGATTCTTCAACTCGTCGCGGGCTTTTTCTGAAAGGAAATGATTGAAGCTGTTTTTCGTGACCCAGAACTCACTGAAATTACTGAGAAACCTCAAAATAGCGAGTGTTCCGATGACGACTTCCGTGTGAGCAGCAGAGACTGACTTATCGAAAGTTCCAAAAAGAGAAGAGAGTAATCGAGTAGGTTTGGAATTGGAAGAGGCGGCGAGATGTCGACGGAGCATTTCGAGGAGGAGTTTGCATAGATTGTCACGAAGCACTTGGTTACGGGTCCGTCCTGGACCTTTGTGTTGCATTTTTCAATGAGAGAACTCGGATCAACTCACTATTTTTCAATGTGAAGAATAGAAGCTGGAGGTGTTTGTCGAGGAGTTGGATCTGCGAGGTCTGGTCCGATCCATCGTAGATCTTGATTTTGGCAAGTAACCGAGACATGAATCCTTCGTGACGACCAATTTGTTGACCGTTTCGAGCTAAAATATTTGAATTTCGAAAAGGAAATTTGAATAAGACTGACGGGACTTGGAAACTTTGACAAATAATGGCCAGAAGGTGTCTGGGAGGGTGTCTTTCCGAACGAACAGCTTGCAGAGAGGAGTGATTAAAGCACCCATTCGTATCTTCATTCCCATTCTTGGATCCTTGAGACCAATGGAATAGAGTAGTTTGAAGAGCAAGTGATCCAGGTATGGATCGACGGCGGGTTCATCGGTGACATCGACAGTCAGAAAGATCCGTTTGCGGGTGACTCGACACAGAGTGGCAACCACATCACACTTCACCACGTACTTCTCTTTCTTCCGGTCGTTGTCAGCGGTGAAATGGGAGAAGATGAGTTCGACGAGTCGGCAGAGGTAGATCACATCAGATTGGGTTCGGTCGCCCTGGAAAAGAAGAGATTGAGATTCTGAACATGCTATTTTCTTGAATTTTAAAATCTTAATTTCAGGGTATTTTTCTTGCAAGACCCAATCTTCCTGTTTCAGTCCCACGTACAATGTTCCCACACTCCCCC
>LR537899.1:530789-640174 GCA_900883565.2 Caenorhabditis panamensis
CCCCCCCCCCCCCCCCCTTTTTCAGTTTCCCACGTGAACACAGAAGGGGACAGGTGCATTGTTCTCCCCTCTTCTAGCATGGGAACCTCTTCTAGTCTCCCGTTCTCACGTCTCCTGTGAGAACGGAAGGGGGAGGGGGCGGATCACGCTGAAAGAACGCCGTGATAGATACATTGATCCATCTGAATCTAGAATACATTCTTTGCTCATTCGCATCTTGTTTTGGTCTAGGAGTAGGTCGTCAAAACCCCTTCTCTCTATTCTACTATGTTTGCTGTTGTTGCTCTTGTAGCTGTTATTGTTATTACTGTCTCTGTCTTAGTGATCAGCTTGATCCTGGTAAGTCCCATTTTATATTTTTCTTGTTTCTTATCTTACTTTTCTACTTTTAGGTCACTCTAAAGCTCAAGAAGACACAACAAGAGAATGATGTCTTGAACCAGACCATTCAGAACCTGGAGGCTGGAAAGACCTCAGAAGTCCTAGGATCTCCAGAAGACTCCGACAGCGACTTGGACCCGGACTACCGCCTTCCGTACTCGCCCGAATCGGATCCAGAATGCGACTTCGACTGTGATGCCTGCTTCAAGGATCTGGCTCCAGAAGAAGATCAGAAGGTCGAGGAGAACGTTGAGGACGAGGAAGAATTCGATTTGGAGTGGGAACAATGTGAGTTTCTAGCGTTTTCTTCTTTCTTATTTGACCTTTTCCTCTTTTCAGTCAAGGTAGACGTTGCCCCAGCCGGACCAGTACCAAACGAACAAGTTCTCGTGGTCATCACTTGCGCATTTGATGAATTCTACACTAAAGGTGTCACCAATGAGGACGGTCTGCATGTGGAAGTGGTCACTTTCAAGAACTCCCCGGAAGATGTCGACACTTGGGAATGGAAGCCATCGGACTGCGAGGAGTGCATCGAGAACGTCAGCGAGTGCTTGAGACAAAACGGATGCGATCTTCCAGTTATCACCGGAGAAGATTTCGATCGAATGGTTCTTGAGGAGGATAGCGGGGACGATGCCGATCAGGAGGACTACGAGGAGGACTTCGAGCTTGTCTAATTGTTTTCCCTCTCTTTTTTGTATTGTATTTTTCTTTTTTCGTTTAATAAATAACCAAAAACCCAAAAACTGAGTTGTGTTTATGTTTTTTACATAATTTTTCTCCGATCCTTTAAATATTTCAAACAAAATACTCACCTCAAAAGCGGCCAACAACTGTTTGAATCCACTTCTCGGTTGGAGGCTCCGTTTTTTGTGACCGAATGCTTCCACCAATTCCAACTTTTCGTCGTCTGTCCATGTTCGGTCACCGCTAGAAATGTATCAAAATTAGGGATTCGAAATGAAAAATACAGTTGATCTTCACTCAAAAAAAACTCACCCTGGAAGCGTAGTATCCGACAATCGATTCTGTGGCGGTACGGCGAGGAATAAGGAAACATCCTGGACTAGTTGACACCTGAACGAAGTGTTTGTTGATTGTGATCGTTGTGAGACTCGAAAGAAACTGAAATTAACAAAAAACTGACTCACCATGTCTTTTTTACTGGAGAAATCTCGTAGACATCCGTTGACATTTTATCTCATTTTCTGAACAAAATTTGAATACTTCACAGAAATCAGACACTTTTCTCGGTATTTCATTGAATTTCAACAATTTTCAACACAAGGAACAAGAGAAAACAGTTTCAAAAGCCTCAAAATGTATTTATTCACTCATTTACTCTAAAATTTCGCTAGAATTATTGGTAAGAAAAGGGGAAAGAAAACTGAGAAATTCAAATTCATTATTAGAAGCAGTGTATTTTCGGTTCGTCATCGATTTCCATTGAATTTCAGCGTTGGTAGAAGAATCCGGACTGAAAAAAAAAGAAGAATTACAAAATGGGAAGGAGAAAAGGAAGAATTTCATGCACATTTCCATGGAAACCCTCCGACACGGACCCCCTAGGCTCTGTCTGCGTCTCTCGTTTTGTAAAACTCTCTCGCAGCTTTATTATTCTTTTCAAAAAGATTGACGCTTCGTAAAAATATATATGATTTTCGGGAAGAAGTGAGATGTAAAGCAGAAAAGTTCAGACACTTTTGGGAAAGCCTCGCTCCGGGAGACACCGGAAATTGCCGTTTTTCGAAGGTAATCAGGTGGAAAAAGCTTACATTGACAGCCTCGCACTCCTCCTCGGACAGTCCATCCCTGCGGAATCTCAATGGAAGTTGGGTTGCTTCGATGCCCTGTCCACGTGGAATCTTTCCGACTGGTCCGATGGAAGAAGCCGTTTTGGGGGAAGATGAGGCGGCGGCGACTGGGAAGTTTCCAGAGACTTGGAGAGGTGGAAGGGCCGATGAATCGAAGAACGGACGGGGCAGACGGGCTCCGATGAACTTGATCATCGGTTTACGGAAGGCAGCCTGGAAATAGACTGATGAAGTTTGAGTTACTCTTTAATTTTTTGAAAAACTTACAGCCTTGGCAACAGTGGTTGAGTGCATCTCTCTTTTCGTCGAATTCACCGGGTTCTGACTGTTTTTCTGGACGAGAACTGTCGTGTTCTCCACCGGTTTCGGGGCGGACTTCCGGAAGAGTGACTCGAAGATCGTCTGGAACCGAGCGGCCCAGAAGGTTCTGAAAAAAACAGATTATTCTTTTCGTCTTTTATAAAACCAGAAAATTCTGGTATTCTACATGCAAAAAGCAAATAATAAGTGCAGTTGGGAAGCTAGACAAGGCAACGAAACACGGGACTCTGACGAGATATCGATTAATTGTGGAGAAACACGATATTAACGAAAAAACAATTGATAGTTGATTACTTGATGAGCGAGAAATCGAAGAACCGCTTCATTTCGACCAGATGTGCCGGAAATTCTGTTGAAATTCGCTAGAAAACAACTGGAAAAAGGGCGGCGGTCGGTGTTGGCCTAGGAAATGAAGGGAAGCGGCCACGACCGCGGAGGGGGCAAGAAGGGAAAATGAGACAAGGAATTTGAGTGGAAAATTGAAAAAATTAGAGAAATACACACTAATTTTTAGAAAAAGTGAGCAAATTCAGAGAAAAATGTTTGTAGATTTACGATAAACGAGGCTACAGTGCGGAATAACGGAGTGTCGTTTGAAACGAAGATGGCAGATTCGAAGCATCCGGGAATTTGTGAACAGAAAAATGAGACATTTTCGAAAACATTTTTTTTAAATTCACTATTAGAACAGGACATTCAAGATATTTAGTTGAAAAATGAGTGTTGTGAACTCCTAAGATCGGGGTCTGTGTTATTCAAAAAAAACAGAGGCATACACACCCCTGTAGCTTCTTACTTTTTTGCTTCCATTATTAGTGATGTTCACTTCCTTTTACTTTCTGTTGTCTGTTATTTCCCCTCCCCAGACGGTAATTAGCACATCACACAACAAGAGTATAGTGTCTGAAGGAGAGCACTTCTTATCATCATAACCAGACGGTTCGGGCCGGCGTTCCGCCGTCCCTCCCCGTCTGGATTAGGCCGGGCTAATGAGAAAGTTTTCTGTTGGGACCTCCCTACTGGCATTACTGATTCCATTTGTCGTTTTCCTTTTTTGTAAAGCAAAAACGTTTTGAAGTGGTGAGAAAATGTAATCCCCGAGTGTTCCACAAAATCCCTTTCGTTCTTCCCCACATACCATCCGACGTTCCGTCCCTCCCCTTTCTCCTGAATTAGTGTGGTCTAGGATTTCGAACCCGCGGTGAGCAGGTGAGAACGCTTTTCTCTATGCGAGTGTGTAAGTTTACAGTTCATACTCAACACTCTCTTTACATTTTGGTTGGGTCGCGTCCACGTGATTCCTTGTATTTCGATTGACCGTATCTCAACGACGGATGGACCTTTTTCAATAATTTTTAGTTTTGCTGTCTCCCCTCAAGGAGACTTTCCAAAATTTATGGCTAACGCCAACTTTCGTTAGGTTAGAGCACGGGCGTACCTCAAACTTGGGTAATTGAACCGGGCGCGGCGCCCGTGTCTTGCCATATGAGCGGCGCACGCGGCCGACACCGAGAAATGCCGGCGATGTTTCGCTCGCGCAAAAAAGACACACACAAACACCGAGCAAACAGAAAATGCGCTCCAGTAGGCTTCAGCATAAACCAATTGCTTAGAAAATTTACGTGCACCGTCGGGGAGCTATACAGAGCACATCTGCCAAAGATGAGCTCAAATGGTTCACACAGCTCTGAGATATGGCCCCGGACAGACAGACTCACAGACAGACACGCACACAGACAGATCTTTTCGTTTAATATTAGTAAGGATAACAACTACAGGACCCTATGGGACTAGTGATTTTTGATTCTAAAATTTGGACCATTAATTGTTGAGATTAACCTGATCGTAACAGCAACATAAGTTAGCTCTTTTGAATGTCAGAAACAAAACAGTACTTTCTTGACCTTTCCAGTAATGGTTCCAATTTTAGAATGTTCTGTCAGTTCCACCCACCCTGAATCTAAAATGATCCATTTGTATCCCTCCATCAGTACCCCCCTGTTCCCCTGATACCACTACAATTCCCTCTGCTACATCCCCCTGCTCCGCTCTCTGATCTCTTTCCCGAATCTCCGATTTCTCGGCCACCCATCCAGAATTCTCCCGTGCCGCAGCTCCGCACCTCTCCACGAATTCCCACGTCTTCCTCTCCGAAATTACGTCAAAAGTCGGCCGACTCATCGAGAGAGTGTGTCGACCCGAGAGACACTCTCTGCGAGTCTCCTAGGAAACGCCTCGTGAGCCGGCGAGCAGGGAGATGTGAAAGGGGCGGGGCGTCGGCTAAAACTGGTTACTGACGTCTGCGTCTCGCGAATTGGCCGGCTCTTTCGTGGCTCGGAGAGCATTCTTCGCGTTCGCCCCTTCCGTTTTTTGTTCGTGTTCCCGTTCCCGCAGTGTCTTCAGAATGGTCCGTCTTCGCAAAGGATTCGGACCGTATCAACTATTCAGTTACATTCTGAGCGTGTTTATGATTCCCATCAACATGTACGCATTCTGGCCACTTCGCACGCCGTATTTCACTGCAGGTTAGTTTTTTTTTTTCTTGTTCTGGGACAGGTAACAAACGGAATACAGTTTCTTTTATCATAAGAGTCTCACCAAAACTGAAGTCCGCGGTAAAACATCTCTAATTCATCAGAAACTTATCAGAACAATCAGAACCTCGAATCTTTTATTTCTGGTTCTCTTGTTTTGCTTTGTATTATCTCGATAACACTTTTATCAACTCGAAACTGATAACTATACCCGTGCATATCCTCCCCCTCATTGCTTTCTCCCCCTTCTTTCCACTTTCCATTCCCCAGTGATCATCTGCTTATCAGTGCATCCAACTTCATCCCAACTTTCTGCCTTTTCTGTAGATCACCGGGATTAAAGAACGCATCGAGAAAAAGAAGATATGAGTGAAAAGAGGAATTAGTTATGGGGACTGGTTGCTCTTCTGATAAGGTTCACTGAATGTCAGAAATGAATACGAGGAGGTGAGGGTGTTTGGTTTTTTGGTCTCGCCAAATCAAGAAGCGAGGCAACAGATCTAGAATTCAGAATCTCGAATCCAGAAATAGAAAAGCTTGGCTAAATATAGAAAGAGAGGAGAGACATGTTTCCGGAAACAAGGCGCGGGAACCAACGTGCAAACCTTTTTGCTTTGAAAGGTCTCGAGGTTCGTGGGAACTTGCGGGTACCAGATGGTTAGCATGGTGCTTTCTGTGGGTCAGAAGACGTCAATTGCTTCTGATCGCTTAGCAAATGTACTTGCACCCTCTGCACAGACACCAGAGATGACGCTTCTCCGGCAAATTGTTGTGGTCAGTTGAACAGACCAGGATCCGGAAGCACGCTCCAATTGAGTTGAATGATGTCATCCAACCAAGTACCTGTAGTTAGTTCTATATCATCTTGCACTGTGCCTTGTTCTGATTCACCTTCCCCTCATTAACATTCTTCTCTCAACCTCATATCCTTCCGCATTCCCCTTGACTCACTTCCCTCACCACATGACATTCAGAAAGAGTCGAAAAGACCAGAAGAATTCTGCGAAAACCGCGAAAACTTTCGAGAATCGGCCATGTAAACAAGCCACCTAATTAGACGTTTCCCTCGTTTTTCTCTGTAATTTTCCAACCGAAAAAACGTGCGATTTTCGAAAAGAATTCGTAATTCAACTGGAAATTATCAGCAAATGATAGTGAAGAGAAGGGGAAGCTGAGTCAGGTGGGTGGAGAGGACAGACTAGAGACATGGAGTACGGTAGGGAACAGATATGAGATGTTCGGGATGAGGTGTTCGGAACTTGAAACTAAGTCATCTGTGTGTAGTATGGAGTTTGCTTCCATGGCCCTTCAGACAATTGTAATATCACCAAAAACTCAAAGTATCCACAGGGAAAATACAGTTTTATTAGTTTTCTTGTTTTTGAAAAAAAAACATGTTTTTGCCATTGTTCAAAGCAAAATATTAAAGTCCCAGGGGTATTGGGTTGTTACATTGATACCTGCTGCCACCGGAAATGAAGAGTAAAAAGAACTGGTACTGGGGGAAGAACTTGAAGACAGAGAGTAGCACCAGAGAGTTCTTGTGTTTCCCGTTTATTTGACCCATGAATTCTTTTCTATTTTGGACCAAAAAACCAGTGAAACCTCTGTAAATTCATGCCTTTTTTGACGTCAAACAAGTCAGAGAAATCGGAAATTCACCTGGAGAAAATTGGGTATTTTTCGGGGTGGACAGATGGAAAATGGGAATAATAAGGCCAGAGGAGTAAGATAGAAGAGAGAAACGGTTTCTGTCTACTTGATGACGAACAGTTAACTTACAGTAGTCCCGATTCTCTACGCACTAATCTACATCCAAGTGATCTACTTGACACTTTACGAGCCAGCAACTACAGAATTGAAGCAGAAAATACGAAATGATAGTGAGTTGGGATCTGTATTCTCCTCCACAAGACTTCCATTCTGCAGATTTCGTCCGAAAACCATTTGTAACAGGTCCAGGAAAACATGTCATCGTTGACTCTTTCTGTACAATCTGTGAGGTCAAAACGTATGTTTCCAAAGATCCTCGATAGATCTGAGTTGGTTTCTTTTAGACAAAAAGAGACAAAACACTGCAAACGTTGCAATTTCTGCATTGATGACTTCGATCATCACTGCGTTTGGCTCAACAATTGTATTGGTGGCAAGAACTACAGGTAAGTGGAAAAAGTTGAAAAAAGAGTTGCATCGACCGGGAATCGAACCCGGGCCGCCCGCGTGGCAGGCGAGCATTCTACCACTGAACCACCGATGCTGCGGAATATCCTGGGAACAAGGGCGATCACATAAACGCCGACCAACACTCTCTTGCAGGCCTTTCGTCGTTCTTGTCGTCTGCGTATGCTCGTTTTCCCTGGCCGCTGGCGGAGTGTCTCTTTACATGCTTATCACATGGTTCGTGGATTCTGACGCTCCCGGAGTGATAAATATGATAATTGATGGAGGTGAGAGTGAAAATGGTAAAAGGCTTGAAGTTTCAACTGAAATATCTGAAATCCAGCAGATTGGTCGAGAATCCTTTGGGTGTTCGCCTGCTTCATCTCCATCTTCGTGTACGGAGTGCTCATGGCTACCACAGCTCACTTGCTTCATTTCCATTTCCGCTTGTGTAAGTTTCAGAGTACTGTAGAACTCTTTGAAGTTCAAAATTTTGCAGTCAAAGTCGGCCAGACAACATACCGTTACATGACAACGAGAAGACGAGTCGCAAAGGTGAGAGCATCGGGGTGCTTAGGCGGATATATTAGGAAATCAATGAATTCTATGGTCCAGTGATGAGGGATTGTTAGAAAATCAATGCGTATTGTTTCCAGGTCGGTGCAATATCCCACGTGTCGGCTACCAACTCGCAGACTCACAGAAAAGACGAGAACCCGCGGAACACCCCAGATATCAACGATCAGCCAGCAAAGACTCCTTCTCGCTCGGGAACTCCAGTTTCCGGAAGAAACGCAATAGTTATAAATGTACAGTCGCCGACTCCAAATGAGTCTTCCAGAGACTCCGCATCGGCTGGAAGGTCGAGATATTAGATGGTTCAGAGTTACTGTATTGCTTTATTTTGTTAGCACACTGTTAGATGTTTGTTGGAAGGTTACGGTAGCTGGAACAATTTAGAAAAGTCCTCGTAACAGTCGGTACTACAATGCCTACCGTAACCAAGTCATTTTCCTGTTTTCCACAGGTTTCTTTCTCTGTTCACCTGTGTTTTCTTTCCGGTCTTTTCCAGTATTTCCCTCGTTTCCTACACTTTTCCTTTCGATCCCATTGTCTTTTTCCCCATCCGGGTCATGATCCCCCTCGTTCCCTTGTCAGATCTGTGATAACTAATAAACCAATTGACGTTTTGATGACCCTTATCACTGTTTTCACCCACTTTCTTTCGAAAAGAGAAGCAGATAGTCAAAGAGAACGGAAGACTATGGTGAAGTGAGAAACGGAGAGAAAAGGTCAAGGAGGATATAGGTGGGACGGGGTAGAAGTCAGTGTGTGTATAGTGTAACAGGGAATGAGAGTCGAAGACGCAGAGAGAAGATGAGAGAGGGAGCGGGGACAAGAGAAGCAGAGACGGGGAGAAGTTCTCCCGCACGAGAGACCGCCCGTCGCTTGTCAGACCCCGCTCAAAACCACTACTATGATCGAAAAGGTGCTACTTGTCGTCACCTTCTTACTTGCTCCAGGAGCAGTCCAAGGTAAGTGGAACGGGGACTCGGGTGGGATCCAAAAGGATCGGGAAACATTGTTGTGTTCCCTCATGAGGTACGGTAGTCCACTTGGAATCTGAAGTTTTTTGCGGCTTTGAGAGGAATGGGGCTTGCTCGTTTAATTTCGAATCAGAGAACAATTCGGAAAGTATCTAAAGGTTTCTGATACCTAGGAACCTTCAGGACAACTTGGAACTATAGCCAAACCATGCTCTTGAAACCGAGACCGTTCGAAAATAGCATGGCCGGCGCGCAAACAAACACCATTCATCTTGAGAACTTTCCTTGACTGTTCGAGTTTCCCGATATACTCAACTGGTTTGTAGTTCTCACAAAGCTCTAGGAATCCCAGTTTACCTTAAACTTCGAGAATATTGTCTAAAATTTCAATGCTTCTGTTAGCTTCAATTTCTCTTAGTATTTCGCTTCACATCTTCCTCTTTTCACAAAGTTCCTCACAATCGAATGTATAACTTCTCACTTTCCCGTTCATCGCCACGTCATAAATCTCTGCTTACACCTCACTGCATCTCGCACTTTACACATTGAGACATTCAGTTGAATGACTCGCGAAAGTAACACGTTTCTAGTGGTTTTGTTGCGAAATGTTGAACGTGTACGTAGTTTGTTGAGAGATAACAGGTTCGAATCTGTAAGACATTCAATTCTACACAAGCCTTCGAGCTATTCATGATTCTGGACGGGTTTGGTTGTCGCATAACTTTTCTTTCTCGATATTTCAAAAATTCTCGCATTCTCTTTCATCCCACATCCATCAATATTTCCTCGTTTTCCTCGGTTTTCTGCCATAGTTTAAAGCCATTCGGAACATGAAAAACCCTGGTAATAGAGGTTGTGTGAGAAGGAGAGATGCAGACATCGGTGATTGATGATTTTTCGTTCGCAAAACGACCGAGGGAACTAAGTCAAAGATTATCAATTCTGACAAGGGGTGCAGAATGTATTATAATGAGGGGAATCAATGGGGGTCAACAGGGTCACTGTAAACAAGTAAAACTTTCAGGATCATGTCAAGTGGATAAATACCAGATGACATGTCGAGGGAAGGAGTCACTCCACGAATTGAAGAAGGTGAGTTAGGCTTAGAAACAGTCAGGGGTTATTAGAATATCAATAACAACTCCATTTTCCAGGGTGAAGACTATTCAAAAGTGGACACTCTCATAGTTCATCAAGACAAAATAGATCTCACTGATGACTTGTTTCCAAAAGGTGAGCTCATCTCTTTCAGTCCTTTCGAACTATCTTATTGCTCTTCAGACCTCAACTTCTCTCCTTTGAGTCTTCTAAATGTCACCGATAATGAGATTTCTCGAATCGGCCGTCGTGGATTCGACAAGATCCGCAATGTTCAGTTCCTGTACTTGTCGAATAACAAGATTGATCATGTGCAGCCAGATCCATTCCAGGCACTTACTAGGTAAAATTCACAACTTTCCAATAAGAAAATCAAGATATTTTCAGATTGGAACTCTTAGAAATGGACAATGCTCTCGCTGGAACTGGAAAAGAGAAAATGGAGAACTTGAGAACAATGTTCAAATCGAAGAATCAGCTTGTCGATTTGGCTAAAATTTCGTTGAATAGCAACGGATTGGATGATTTGCAGTCAAAGACGTTCTGCGGGGTATGGTTTTTCAAAAATTCAAAAAAAATCAGCTTCAAAGTTCAGGTTCGAGGCCTGAAAAGACTGGAACTGTCGAACAACAAACTGGATTCGTTGGACTTTGCTCGTTCTTGTCTTGTAGAACTGAAGGCCCTAGATCTTTCTGGAAATCTTATAGAGAAGGTATCCAAAATTTTAGATGACTTTATGCAGCCATCTGAACAATTTCAGATCCCGGCTGACATCTGGGACTTCCTTCCATCACTTACCGGCTTCGATATCTCGAACAATCCACTCAATTGTGATTGCGACACTGTTAAACTTCTGAATGCGGATGATGTTGACTTTGTCAATCAAGAAAAGACAAAATGTGCTTCGCCGTCAGAATTGGAGGGAAAGAGTCCTTTCGATTTGCCAAAGGGATACTGTAATGCAAAGGGGAATCCAAGGGGCAAGACTTCGTTCTGGCAGTTTTTGATCTTGTTTGTCATTGCAATTGGAAGTGAGTTCTTTTTGTTGATTGAGCATGTCGAGCATTCAACTCTCATCTCATATTTCAGTCCTGTACTTCTACAAACGATACCGGGAACGTCTGAGCCACATGACCTCCGCACCCGTCGGTTACCACAACCTCCAGCACGAACAAGCCGTTGAGCCGGAGTTTGTATGAAAAGAAACGAAACGGTTCTTCCTTGTTATAGCCATAATGTTTCATAATCTTCAATCAAAGTTTTTCTACACCTAAATAGGTACAAATCTGTCCTATTTCTTCATTTTGTTACGGGGTATTCGTGTGAATAAATGATCTTTTTCAAAGAGTTTCATCCCCTCAAAACAGAGTGTTTTGAATAAATGAGTGTATGTCGGGAGAGTATAAATGTCCTTGAGGGACCGCCCGTCGATATGTATCCGATTGGAAAATGACACTTTCTGATGGAGTATCGAGATGTGGTTTTTCGAAATTGAAGGACTCTCGGTTTTCAAATGAGTTACATCTGTTGGAGATAGTGTTGTGGACTTCTTTGTCGGGTCACTTCACGATTAGATTACTGTAGAATGTTGTGAAGCATCCGGTGAACTTGCAGTATCGTGTCAACACGATCAGTCTTTTGTGCCAAGACGCATTGGAGCTTCTGCCCTAATTACAGTACCCCATACATGTTCCCTCAAAGTATTATGGAATTAGTGGTGCCTCCGTGAGTGTGTCTTCCGTTTTCCTCGTTTTCCTTATCCGCCGCCCGAATCTCCGATGCAAAAACGGACGGAATATGTCAGGATATCAGTATCATCTTGTGTTACTGACACACATACACTTCCTCTCTCCGCATACGCAGCACCCACTAATTTCTTTCTTTCGTTTCGAGACCCAATTTGTTCATTGATTTCCATGAACTACCAACCAGCTTCCAGCTCTTTTTCCAAGCTCTCACACCTAATCGATAACTGTCCCTTGTCAAGCAAAGCTGTTCTGAATGTATACAGTTTGTGTCGTCCCCGAGGGGTGTTCGTTCGGCCCGGAAAGTTTCGGTGCGGTACGTCGGATTATCCGAAGTGCACACTGCCGTGCCTGAGTCTCTCCACTTGTCACAGTATCTCTCGGCCTGTTTTCCGGTGTGAAACCATTCCCAGCTTGGGCACGCTGACCGATGCTAACGCTCCTATGATTTTCCACTATTTTTCTCTATTTTAGGAAGGGTGACAAAAAAGGCTCTTTCGGCCATGCTCCTCTGTTTTTTCAAAGCAGACGAAGCTCAGACTGTAACCACCTAACCGCTCTTCCTAAAAGACTCGATCACTGTCAGAATATCACTCATCCTCTCCTCCCTCCAGCCCATTACCTCCTCCTCCTCCCTCATTTCATTTCATTTCCCATTCCCGATTTCCCTCATAAATTGGCCTCTCGGACACTTGGCCCGAACACACAATGTCTCTCTCTCCTCTGACTTTCACTCCAAACCAATCTTCCCGTCTTCCCGTTTTTCTCTATTCCGTTCGTTTTCACCTTCTTCTTCCATCCGAGAGAAACTGTTCGGGTTTCACTGATTTTCTCATTTTCTTACTTTCTAAGATTCAGCTAATAGTAAAAAACGGAAGGGAAAGTTGAATGGTTGACAAGTTTCGACAGGTTCTGTTTGATTTGTTCGGAAGGGGAATGGGAACTTTTTCATGATCTCCGTTTCTAACACAAACCATTTGTAGTCTGATTTCTCATTTCTGAATGTAACCAGATTCCAATTCTTTATGGCATTGAACTAATTTTCTAGAGTTTATGAACAAAAGCATGCAAGTGAAAAAAGAGATACAGTACTGGCGTTGTCTGCAGATATCTGCGGGTCTAGTAACTTTCTGTCTGAAACTCTTCCATCCAACCTGCTTCTGGATGTTTTCCGCACGGAACCCCTTCCGCATCGGTTTTCCGTTTTGTCCGAACCGTCCGAAATGTCAAACATTTCCCCTCTCGGCTTGTTTTCCGCAACACGACTCCGCCCCTTTTGGGCCGTCGTTTCGCCCCGTCGAAATGTGTTTTTCGGGACGGATCCGCCGCGGGCGCCCGCGACTCTCCCCTTTCCGAACACTCTCTCCCTTCCCGTCGATGTCTCTTTTTCTCTGAAATCTCTCGTGGGATATACCTGTGTGCAGGTGTGTCTGATGCTTCAATGTATTTGTGTCCTGGAAGAGAACTTTTTTACCCGGGTTTCTGAGGTTGTCTGCGTCTGGGTCTCTGGTTATCAAAGAGTTGACACTTTACAAAGTTGGACTAGTTCTGAAGATCCTTTGTGAACTTTCTAGGTTGCTTCTTTTCTAGTATTCCTGGTTCAGAGTTTCCTGATCTCAGTATATCACTTTTGAACTTACTGCAAAAACTTGTGAACTTAATAATTACCGCTTCAGGAGGGGGAGGGAAATGGCTAATCCTATGAAACCCATAATAATTCGGACCGGATTTCAATTACACATGTTCAAAGAACTTGAAATTTTGATTTCACGGTAGTACATGTTTTACGAAAACACCAGAAGTATCCAAAATAGTTTCAAACCTCCTAAACTCCCTCTCCTCCTCCCCCACACTTTCCTTCCTCCCTTCCTGCCTTTCCCTTGTAATGATCCCATAACCTATGAGAAAACAAACAAATCTCGTGCATAATACATGACTCATATCACCTTTCTGTCCATGTTTTTTGCAGTCTTTCTCACTATTCAAGATATATTCATTTCGTGGCGAGACCCACTTTCCAGTGGCAGGTGACCCATGTGAAGTGGGTTACACTTGCACAAACACAAACACACCCTGTAAATGTGATCTTTTGGATCTGTTGGACTCAGATTTTCTATTTCGTTTTGAGCTCGTGATTGGAACTTTGGTTCGATTAGCGGTGGCGGTAGGTTCCAAACCGAACGAATCGAGAAAAGTGCATTCATGAGATGCCATCTGAAATTCCGTTCCCCATCAAACATTTGAATATTTGTGATTGTCATTCAACAAACATTCCTTCTTCTTCTTCTTCTCCTGCTTCATTTGATATTCCGTGGGTGGGACCCTTTCTCTCAAATATAAACAACTCTCCCCAACTCCCGAACTTTTCGTTGCGAGACCCTCTTCTCCCGTACCAGTTGTTGCTGTCATTTCCCTCTTTTCTCCTCCATATCACCGGTTGTGTCCCATTGTAATATACGTACACACCATTCGAAAACCTATTTGCATAGTACTGTATTCGCATTTCATATTCATATTCATGCACACCTCTCCTCTACACTTTTCTCTTTTTTCTTCTTTGTGCTGACCACAGTACTACATACATTTCACTCGTATCAGTGTTTTGAATTTCTGGTTTTTGACACTTTTTGGTCGAAGAATTTGGGTTTCCAGTTTTCTGTGTGTGTTCCTGTTCTGAGTTTTGAGTGAACTACTCTGCGAATCAAGTCTAAACTCAAAGTATTCCTATCCGTTTCCCAAATATAATTTTCCTTTTAACAATCAAATAAAAATCTCTTCATTCGAGTCGGAATCCTCAAGAAACCGTACCATTTTGGTTCATCTCCGAGATTGCGCCATTACTCTTTGCTGACGCATTTCCGGGACGCGGCAAATCGTCGAACGCGCCAAAAAACACGGGTCCGAACGGGTTTGAATCGGGGCGCCGCGGATGACTCATTCACACTGATTTCACCTGTTTTTCGGTTTTTATTGATCAGAAAAAGTATTCAAAAATAAGTCGCGAACATTAATTTTGTAAAAGATCAAGTAGAAATAGTGCGAAATTTGCCGCTCTCGGTAAAAATTTGAAATTCATAGAATTTTCGAAATTTTTATGAAAAAATGAGTTCAATTCGTTTCGGAGCCTTTCCCATTTGTCTTTCCTACTGTTTCTTGCTCTTTTTTTATGAATATCCTAGTTTTTCGCTTTCTTTCACGCAATTTTCTAGATTTCTCTCAATTTCTCTAGTTTCCAGACCAAAAGTGACGATCTTCGGCGGAAAAGTTTCGTGAGTAACATCGCCCGATTCGCCGGACACAAAGAGCCCCAACCATGTCGAAAAAAGCGGTAAGTTATTGACTTTGAGAAAAATTATTGGGGAGCTCAAAAAAGTTAAGAGTTCGATCGTCAGCTGCAACCAAAAAAAATTATAGTGTTTCACTATTTTCAAAATATACGCTATAGAAGCTACATGCTCTACATTAAAAATAAACGCTCGAGTTGTGAACTGTCCCGAAGAACTGCATCCGACTGCTCCGTCGCTCTGTTTCCATCCGAAATGGGCGGTGCGAATCGGAGAGAGGCGGCCTCGTTTCGGCCGTCGTACACTGCCTTCGGCCCGTCCGTTTACTCTTCTTATCAGTTTCAGTGTGAGCTGAAAGTCGAAAATCGAAGAGTTTTTTCTGGTTTCTCAAGTTTTATGATACGAACAGTTCTAAACTCGACTCTCTAGTTTTCAAAGAACTCTTTGTCATTGTGTTCTTTTCTATTCGTTCCGCTCTGAAATTTCGAAACACGACGTATCTTTGTAGCAATTTCACCTCATCTGGACAGTTCAAACTTGCGAGAGAACATGGTTGCGGCTGGCGATGTACGAAAAACATTAAAATCCATAACTTTCATTGAATTTTCCTAATTTCCCCCAGTTCCAGATCAATGTGCGTGTCACTTCGATGGACTCGGAACTCGAGTTCGCCATCCAGTCGAGCACCACCGGAAAACAACTTTTTGATCAGGTAATCAATCAATAACGTGCAGAATCCTCAATTTTTCAACTACAGGTTGTGAAGACGATTGGCCTTCGCGAGATCTGGTACTTTGGCCTGCAGTACGTTGACAACAAGGGATTCCCGACGTGGCTGAAACTGAACAAGAAGGTCATGTCGCAGGACGTCAAGAAGGATCCGACTCTCGTGTTCAAGTTCCGCGCCAAGTTCTACCCGGAAGACGTTGCCGAGGAGATCATTCAAGATGTCACCATGGTGAGTTTTCGATTCGGCATGTTTCTAAAATATCTTCTAAAACCGGTAATCTGATGAGGGGTGTTTTTAAAAATGCAGGAATAATGTAAAAGAAAACTATAATTACGGAGCAAGTTTCAAATTCCGATATCAACCCTCACCTCGAATTCCATAGGTGTTTTTCACTTGTAATTCACCTTTTGGAATTTCAGTCATTCCCTGTTATTTGCTCTTTCTCCCAGTTTGACTCACTTTCCCGCACTTCGTTTGGACTGAACGGTTCAGAATTGTGATAGGAGGTGTACAGTGTGAGTCAGCCTGTGGTTCTAGTGATAGTCTTCCGGTCAAAACAGGGCTTAGTTTGTAGAAAAGAAAGAAGAAAAACAAGCGAGGAAAACATTACATTTGTGCAATTAGAATTTAATCACTGTTTCAGTGATTCTCAAAGTTCCAGAATCCCTGATTACAAAAAGTGTATTCCGTCCCCTTCTGGCACTTGGTGACATTTCGGAATTCCCAGTCCACCGATTCTCTCGCTTCTCGCATTTCTCACTCTATTTCCGACTCATTTCCAGTCAAAATGTGGCCAATTTTCGGTTTTTAGTTGTACAACACTGTCATTCCGTCGGAGTCTCCCTGTTCTCCTTGCACTCTCTCTCCGACAACGATTTATCGTCGTTCTGTGCCCGAATAATTCGGCACTGATAAGTGTGTATGATACACTCGAAACGCAGTTGGCACGGGGCTTACATGGCATTGTGTGGCTGGCATTCGTCACTCTCTCTTGTCTTCTGAGAGAGTTTTTCGGTGGGAAATTATGTGAAAATCAGTGCGGACAAACACAGCGGATCTTGTTCAAACAGGACAAAAACAAGGGGAAGCTGGGGGTTTCCGATTACCCGATGGTCGCCTCGCCCCTTCTCCCAGCCACTTTTGCCTTTTGGTTTAATGGTTTGTAAACAATTGAAAAACAGGTCCAGGGGAGGAGAAATGCTCCGAATGATGAGCACGAATAGACAGAAAACACACGGAAATGGCCGGGTGGACTGGGTGGTCTTCATTGTTGCAAAGAGAGGATTGGGAGTTGCAAGGGATCCTTGAGTTATCACTGAACAACTTTTTGATCTGGAGAATTTCAAGTCCCCGTGTACTTTTCACCGTGCACATTGTCTTTTTGGGCAGTGTGAATCAGAAAGAAAAAGGAAGAGAAGAAGGATTAGTCATCCTCTTCTCCTTTTCCTCTCTCTTCTGTCGTTTTCGTCCAAATGTGCATACATAAAACTGCAAAAACTGTGGGGGTTTTGAATGGATGTGTGTGACAGACACTGTCTCTCCCGCTCCCCTGTCTTCTCTTTTTCCGTTTCTGACTCATCCGGTTTTATTTTTGAATGTGTCACACTGACGGACGGAAAAGGGAATGGAGAGCGGTAACGGGCGTCAAGAGGGATTGGAAGAAAAGAGAAAAGATTGTTGAGTACGAAATAAAATAAATTATTTTCCAGCGTCTGTTCTACCTGCAAGTCAAGGATGGAATCCTCTCCGATGAGATCTACTGCCCACCGGAGACTTCTGTGCTTCTTGCTTCTTACGCCATGCAAGCCAAGTACGGAGACTACGTCCCGGAGACCCACATCGCCGGATGCCTCACCTCCGACAGGTTCGTTACTGATTTACTTTCCTGGTGTGCGTGGCTTTGAAGTGTTTCCGAGTATCGGTCCGTTTCCTGCATGTTTCACCTGAAAGTGTGCATTTTGTATCCATTCACTAATCAGTTCCCCCTGAGTTTGCACCCATCCCACCGAACAGACTGCTCCATTATGGCCGTTCTAGCAATTCCAGACTGTTGCCACAGCGTGTCTTGGGACAGTTCAAACTGAACAGCGAGGAATGGGAGCGACGCATCATGACGTGGTGGGCGGACCACAGAGGAACAGCCCGTGAACAGGCCATGCTCGAGTACCTCAAGATCGCCCAGGACCTCGAGATGTACGGAGTCAATGTGAGTGTTTTGTGAAAACGGAAATGTGCATTAGAATGTGCTAGACTGTGAAGTAGAATGTGTCAGTAAAAGTTCAGCCGAAAATGCTTTCTTTGCTATCAAATCTCAATCGTTCCATTTTCAGTACTTCGAGATCCGCAACAAGAAGGGCACCGACCTGTACCTGGGAGTCGATGCTCTCGGTCTGAACATCTACGACAAGGCTGATCGTCTGTCCCCGAAGGTCGGATTCCCGTGGTCCGAGATCCGCAACATCTCGTTCAACGACAAGAAGTTCGTCATCAAGCCCATCGATAAGAAGGCTCACGTAAGTTCCGCGAGTTGGCAGCCACCGCTGGCACTCTTTTTTGTCTCTTTCCGTCACAAATTGATAAGTGATTGTGGTTGATGGTTGATGACAACGCTTCTCCAAAAATGTTTGTTGAAAAGTTTTGATGAGGGGTCAGCCTAGTCAGAATACCTCACAAGGGAAAACTTGATCTGAAAACAGTTCAGCTGTTGATTTACTGTTTTTCAGGATTTCGTCTTCTACGCTCCACGTCTCCGCATCAACAAGCGCATTCTTGCTCTGTGCATGGGTAACCACGAGTTGTACATGAGAAGAAGAAAGCCAGACACGATCGAGGTGCAGCAGATGAAGCAGCAGGCCCGCGAGGAGCGTGCTCTGAAGATCGCCGAGCAGGAGAAGCTCACCCGGGTATGTTTGGAGATTTTTTCTGAAAAAATGTTTCATGGAAGGACTGATAAGAAGTTGCATCCATGGAAGTTTAGTTCGCTATCAGTTTTCCCCATGTTGGCTCCAATTTTGTCGATTTTTTACAATATTGTATGATATGATTCCAGGAAATGTCTGCCCGCGAGGAGGCCGAGGCTCGCCAACGCGACGCCGAGAAGCGCATTGCTCAGATGGCAGAGGACATGGAACGGGCACGCATCGAACTTGCCGAGGCTCACAACACGATCCACTCGCTGGAGGCTCAGCTGAAACAGTTGCAGTTGGCCAAGCAGGCTCTCGAGCAGAAGGAGTACGAACTCCGCGAGCTGACCGCCCAGTTGCAGTCGGAGAAGGCGATGAGCGACGACGAGCGACGCAGACTCCGCGATCAGGTCGATGCCCGCGAGCGTGAGGTGTACACGATGCGTCAGGAGGTTGAGAGACAGACCACTGTCACCAGACAACTCCAGACCCAGGTATTCAGAAGCAGTTTGGAGAAAATACTGAATCTTCTTACAGATCAACAGCACCACCACAACCCACCACACCCACAATGCTTACTCGAACCATGTCTCCAACGGACATCCACGTGATGAGGCTGCCACCGACGATGAGGACAATGGAGCTACTGAGCTGACCAACGACGCCGATCAAGACGTTCCACAGCACGAGCTGGAGCGCGTGACGGCTGCTGAGAAGAACATCCAGATCAAGAACAAACTGGACATGCTGACCCGCGAGTTGGACAGCGTCAAGGATCAGAATGCCATCACCGACTACGACGTGTTGCACATGGAGGTAAGTGTTTCTAAAGGCACTAGGATTTGCTAGATTCAACAAAATACCAATAAGGAACATTTCCTATCATTGTTTTTTCAGAACAAGAAGGCCGGTCGTGACAAGTACAAGACTCTCCGTCAGATCCGCGGTGGAAACACGAAGCGGCGAATCGATCAATACGAGAACATGTAATCTCTCTTCTACTTCTCCACATTCTATTCCTTCTCCTCCCCAAAATCCTCTCAAAAATAGGACATTAATTTGAATTCTCCCCCAAAAATTTGCTCCAAATCCTCGTAACCCCTGATATTCTAAGAATCCCTCTCCTCTCCCTGTTGGTTCATCCCATTCACTTCTCCCCAATTCAAGTTTCAGTGCCTTTTCTCCATCTAAGCCCCGCCCCTTTCCGTCAGAATTTTTCCGGATTTTCGGCCTAAATATCTCGGTTTCCACAGCCCCAAACTGTTATTGTAAATGTCATATCCACTCTTCTCTATTTTATTTAATTATCCCCCAAATTCCAATAATTTATTCGAATTCCCCTTTATTATTATTCTTTCCCGCCAAAAATGGACCTAATCCTAATGTTTCTCTCCCGAAATTTCCATCCCAAAATGCGCAAAATTCTGAAAATTCTACGCTTTTCCCTTTTCTCAATTCCCCAACTTACCCGTTCTCCGAACATCTGAATTCATTTTGAATTCCTCGATTCCCCCCTCCGATTATTTATAAGTCTCTTCTTTCGTTTTCTAATCGATAAATATGCAATAAGTGACACTTGAAATACATATTGTTCAACTTGAAATTGTGAATTTTACAATGGGGAACTTACATTTCAAAGTAAAGAATTCTCGAGTAAGTGTGAACATGTTGAATCAGTCAGATGATCCGTCGACACCGCCCGTGTTCCACTGGTTTCTGGGGCTACTGCCAGTTACGGTAATCGATTGGGAACTGCCGTGACAAGCAGACAACTCGGAAATTACAGATTCGTGACAAAAAAAAGTCGGAAGACGCATTACGAAGTACTCGGAGTCAGTCAGACTGCAAGTGTCGGGGAGATCAAAACGGCGTTTTATGAAAAGTCCAAGCAGGTGAGCGTGTTGATAAGGAAACGATATGAAGGGGGTTCGTTGAGAAATCCAGAAACACACTAAACTGTTACTTTCCATTTGTGAAGCCAGTTTCTCTGAAGTTTATGTAACACGGTGGAAATTGTGTCGGGTACTGCAAAAGACTCCAAAAACAGTATTCCTATGCATCATTTACTCGAGTAAACAATCAGTGTCACCAGTCTAACCATCCCAAACTGTTTCCCTGTATCTCCCCACCTCGAAAACATGTTGTGTTCTTCAGCTGACACCTCCTCCTCCTTTCTCTCCCTCTTTCTCTTCCCATTCCCCACTTCCCTTTTCTCTGTTTTCCCTTTCTCTCCCTCCCTCCTCTTCTTTTCCACACTCCATCCCACTCGACGAACATAAAACCTTTTGAGAAAGTATATAATTCCCCGTTTCCCTAGTTTGAGTGTGAAAGCGTTAATCAATGTTTCGTAGTGCCTGGAGTTCAGAAGGTTCGGGTTCTCCGTGCGTTTTCCAAGTTGGGTTTATCAAACTGTATACTTTTCATCACTTTATCGAAACGTGATGAGAAATGAGAGTATTGATAAAAGATTCTTCCAGGTGCACCCGGACAATTTGGGCGATGAGACGGCCACTTCGCAGTTCCTCGAACTCAAAAGTGCTTATGATGTACTCAGGTTTGTTGATCCTTATTCGGAAGACGTTCAGCAATATTGTATTCTTCAGAAGACCAGCAGATCGTCGGTTATACGACTATCAGTTGAAAGGAGGAAATGGACCGAATGGATTCGACAGAAGACACTACCAATACCCGTATCAGCCACCGCCACAGTATGATTTCAGTCGGTAAGATCCTTGATTGATTCAGGGAAGGAACATAAACTTTTGAAGAGACTGGTCGACGTACTGGAGTCAGAACCCCGACATCAACTCTCGAACGACTCGGGAAGAACGGGACAAGTCTTCGAAAGACTTCTTGAAGTCTATTCTCAAGTGGACAGGCATCGGAGTGATTCTGGTGGCAGGATACAATGGAGGATACTTGTGAGTCATTGGGTTACGGCTTGTTTCAATTTGTTTCATTCCAGATACCTGCTGAGCTGGAACCAGAAACAACTCGACAAACTGGTCGATGAAGACGAGATCGCCAAGTGTTTCTTGCGACAGAAAGAGTTCCGCAATGCCAACTTTGAAACTTCAGAGGTATAAAAACAAAAAAAGACTAACCATGAAAACCACGAAAACATTCCAGATCGCTGAAATTGGCCGTATTCTGAAAGCAGACGTCGATGAGATCTGGAAGACGAAAACGCAGAAGAACAAAGACGAGATCAGAGAAGAGTACCGATGGTTCCGAGCAGTGCAAGACGCGGATCACATCAGATATCTCAAGGAGAAAAGACAAGAGAAGAAAGAGAAAGAGAGGAATAAATGGAGGAATGAGGAGGAGTAGACGACATAATTACTGTAGATTTCTGTAGGTATTCACTGTATTTTCACCACTTTCTACTCGAAATTAACTAGATTGCATTGTGTTTTACACGGGTCCGCTTATCAACCCCAGTTTCATTTAAAGTTCTAGTCTTCTAGGCATAACACCATATAAAATTTTCAAATTCAGAGCTGCAGTTTATCCTTTTTCTACTTTGATTACCTGGTTTTCTACCGGATTTCTTACTTCTAAAGTTCCAATTGTTTTAGAAAATCTAGAAGAAAGTTTAGGGTAGATGGAAGGAATCAATGTATTGGTGACCGGGTCGACGTGTGGAATCGGACTGCAGACAGCGAAGACACTGTTCAAGAAAGGAGCCAATGTGATTCTGACATGCAGAGATGAAGTCCGTGGCCGCCGAGCTGTCGAGAGTCTTCTGAGTGATCTACCCGCCGATCAAATCCAGAAAGAGTCGGAACGAGTACATCTTTACTCTCTGGACATCACGAACTACAACTCGATCTGCGACTTCTGCGAAGACATCTCCCGAGACTTCCACCATCTCCATGTTATCATCAACAACGCCGGCATCATGGGATGGCCCTTTGAATTGTCAGTCGACGGAATCGAAATGCACTTCGCCACAAACGTGTTCGGCCATTACGTCGTCGTCGCACGTCTTCTGCCACTTCTGATGAACACGGACAAGCCAGATTTCAAGTCGAGAGTCATTGTGGTGTCCAGTGGACTGTATCGTAATGTGAGTCTTCTTTCCGAGACTCATTCATGTCTAAAAGTTACAGGCCGAAGCCATTCCTCAGGTATCCAAACTTCTGGGGCAGAAAACGTACGAGTACAACTCGAAACAAGCTTACGCATTCAGCAAACTTGCCAACTGTCTTTACACTGTCGCCCTATCAAAGTAAGTTCCAACTAAAAACTTTTGATATATCCAACTCCCATTTCAGAATGCTGGAACCACATGACATCGGCGTCTACTGTGTTCGTCCCGGATTCGTCAACGGAACCGAACTAGGCCGCGAGACACATTGGCTTCTACGAGCACTCGCTGCTCCGCTGATCTGGCTGATTGCGAAGACTCTCGAACAGGTACTAGATAAGTCTCGAAACAAAATAAGTAACTGTGTTTCAGGGTTGTGAAACCATCGTCTACCTAGCAGAAACTCCCGCGGATCAGTTGAAAACTGGACAGATGTACTACGAGAAGAAGGAGGAAGCGTACAATAACATGGTCGACACAGTGAGTAGAATTCCTTCAAAATGATAACTGATCCTTCGATGTTCAGGTTTCGATCCGGCAAGTATGGGCCATTCTCCGTCACATAGAAGACATCATCTGGAAGAAGAATGCACATCTGAGCGACGAACAGAAGGCTTACGGACAAACGACCCGGGAACTCTTCAATGAATCGCTTATCGTCCTCAATCCACCCGTGACACCTGTGCCAACGCCAACAGAATCGGAGACGGAGACGGCGCCAGAGCAGTAACACCTTTGATCCATTGTAAATATCTGAACTTCTGTGACTCCCATTCCCCATTTTCCACGTGGCATAACTTTTCACCTAGACTTTCGACACCTCTCCCCTTGCAAAATGTCTTCTTCTTTTCCTGTTTTACCTTCCTGCTTGCACACCTTTCGGCACATTTTTACGTGTATTTATACAAAGTTTTTAGTCTGTTTGAATTAAAAATTTAACATCGAATCGTCGTTCTCTTTAGAAATCTAATAGCAAACGAAATCTATCGTTGAGATGTTTCGATGCTTACTAAACTTTAAAACTCAGGCTCTCTATTCAGAATGGAAGTAGGCAGTGGAGGAGCAGTGGCTCCTCGGAGGAACAATGTTGCTTTCTGGTGAGTGAAGCCGTTTCAATAGCGAGACTATCTCGATTCCAGGCTGCTGGGTCTATGCAACAACTTCGCATATGTCGTCATGCTCAGCGCCGCAAAAGACATTCTCGAGAAAGACGCCAAGCACATCGAAAGACCCTGCAGGGTTCGTTCCCAAAAAATGAGAAGTTTGCACTTCTAACTTCAGACATCCATCACGACCCGAGAATGCCAACTGATGTCCACTGGTTCCGTCCTCCTCGCCGACATAATCCCCGCCCTCCTCATCAAGATCACTGCTCCCTTGTTCATCCACAAAGTTCCGTTTGGAATCCGCCACTCCATCGTCGTCTTCCTTCAAGCTGCCAGTTTTCTGATAGTCGGAATCAGTGAGAATACGAGTTTCGCGTTGTTTGGTGTGGTCCTGGCAAGTTTCGGAAGCGGACTCGGAGAGATATCGTATCTGGCACTCACTTCTAATTATCCATCGTGAGTGACTCGACTTGAATCCAAAACAGAACTTTGTTCTACAGAAAAGTCGTCGCTTCGTGGTCCTCTGGAACTGGTGGTGCTGGACTCGTCGGTGCACTAACCTACGCATTCCTAACCGATCAAAAGCTGCTGGGACTCTCACCGAAGAACTCGATGTTTCTGATGCTCACTCTTCCCGTCGTGTTCTCCATCTCCTACTGGATGGTTCTCGTTATTCCCAGAAGTGTCCACCGGGCATACTTCTTGGCTCCGAGTACCTGGATCATCGGAGATAGTGCTCCTGAAGTTTCAGAAGAGGACGAATCGCTTTTGGAGCATCAAATTCAGGAAGACGAGGAGGATGGATACAGGAGAAGATCCGAGTCAAAGATCCAGAAGACACTGCCACTTCTGAGATTCATGATTCCTTTGATATCTGTGTACTTGGCGGAGTATTATATCAATCAGGGATTGGTGAGTTGGTTTTTGAAACGTTTCAAAACTTGATTTATCACTGAACTATGCAAAAACTCAAGAAAAACTGAACAAACTATTACAAAAATGGAAAATTTGCAAAAGTTACGACTTGCTGTCCTCGTGTTTCGTCTGCAGGAAGCACTCTGTCCGGTTGACACACTTCGCGAACTCGATCAGTTCCTTGGCGCATTCGTCTTCTCCTCCCTGAAAAATAGGAGGATTTCGAAATATTTTTAGATAAAAACGCACCATTTTCTGGCAGTTTAGTGCCTCCCGGAACTCGTATCCGCACGGACTGGCGACGAGGTGTCCGACACAATGACACTCGAAGTTTACGGATCCGTCCTCTTTCGTGGGTCCTGGGTTGTTAGACGGGTAGACATCCGGACCGGCAGAAGCGGCGATCTGCTGGTAGTACGGGTCCTTGGGGTCCGTCCAGAACTCCTCCTCGCTCATCACGTACTCCTGGTTCTTCTCGATTGTGGAAGCAGTGGTGGAAGCGTTGTGGGACATCTGAAACATATAACTTGATAAACATCTGTTTGTTTAACAGTTCATTGTAAAGAAAAACACAGAAGAAAGTTTAGAAAAATTCTCAAAAAACTTTAAAAAATTACAAAAATGAGAGTGTCGTTGAATCTGGCGCCGCGTACGCAAACACACTTCACATATCGCGTTCTACAGTAGCCGATGAAAAGATAGAGAAGTACTACTGTAGCTCCAATCACTAAGTAGTAGCTCTAAAAAGAGGACTAGGAAACATGAAAAAGCTTAAAAGTTTTCTCAAAATCTTTATTTTCAGCTGGAACTTCTGGAATTCGACTGCTCCCATGGCTTCCAGATGAGTTCCGAGAGTCAGTACCGATGGTTCCAAGTCACGTACCAGCTGGGAGTGTTCATCTCCAGAAGCTCCTCGGATTTCATCACGATCCCGACGAAACTCTTGTCATCTTTGGCAATTCTGCAGGTAATTCCTTCCCCAGGCTGCCACCTACCGTAACCCGAATCGTTCAGATCGTCAACGCCCTCTTCTTCACCTCCGCCGCCGTCTTCTCCTTCCTCCCACACATTTTCCTCGCCTTCTCCATCATTTTCTTCGAAGGTCTTCTCGGCGGTGCCAGTTACGTGAACACTTTCCGGGCGGTCCACAGCGAAGTTTCCCCGGAAAACCGCGAGTTCTCAATGGGCGTCGTCTCAATTTCTGACACTATCGGAATAGTTTTCGCTGGTTTTTTGGCCATGCCGGTGCACAATAAGATATGCTCAATGCCTCTGTAATTATGTGTTTATAACGAGTCCATGTAAATAGAATGTGATAAAACAAGAATAAATCAGGTTTCCAATGATCATATTTATTTCAACATGTGTAATCCCTCCTTTACAGTAATCCCTCCTTTCTCCACAGAGCCCTGGTGAGCTCTGCAAAACTCTCCAATTACCCACCCGCCCGCTTCTTCCCTCTAACACCAATCCCCTTCTCCACTCTCACCTCTCCTCCTCTTCCACCAGATTAATCTGCCGTGCGCACCCATTCCCTTCCAAAGAACAAGTGTCCTTTCCATCCTGTGCCAGTCTCCCTCCATCCACCTGCCGTCTCTTCCGTCGCTCCGCATCCCTCGCTTCTCATCATCAGCCTTCTCCTCTCCCCACACACTCCTTCTTCTCTCAGGCCTGTCTGTGTCTCTTTCTTTTTCTTCAGTTCGTTTCAGCGGGCTTCCCATTCTTTTCTGACCACCGCCACGGGGCTCCATTCTCCTCTTTCGCCGTGTTTGTTTCTGATAACTTATTGATAAGAGTTTTGTTGGTGATAAGCGAATGTTAACCGAATCGAAACGACTTAAGATTTATCATTCTGATCATATTTTAGGCCATCCACTGATAACTTTGATCTCTCTAATCTAACCGCTGCGACCTTTGCGAGAAGGATGACCAGGGTGAGTTAATCTTCTCAATCCTTTGATTGTTCTTGGTTATGATGTGAAATTAAAATGAGGTTTGTAGTCATACGGTATTCTTAACTGTTTGGTTCCTTTTCGAAATCCTAAATGTCTAGATGACGTTGACACTCCTAGTTAGGCTCTCCAGTTCTCTTCTTCAGAATTCCTCGAAAAAGTATAAATACACTTTACACCATTTCAAGTGTGCCTCGTCATCTATTTTTCCCCCTTCCCCAGAATTTCGTTTTTCTCGAAACCGCTCGTATCGTACGCGCAGCTCCCACGATTTACTTCCCCAATCAATAGGAAACCACGACTCTTTGCAAAACGTCGAATGCTGACACATCATTTTCACATTACACTTTTTACGGGGGTATACGGTAGCATTACGTTTTGTGTCAGTCACGCGTTTTCCTGGAAATTGCAGTCGTACATACCCATAAAGATAATCGGGCGAGCAGCGAATGTACGGGAAAATTATGGAGTTGTGGTACGGAGAGTAGCACGAGTCTGAGCAGATTAAAATCGGGAGAGCGGGACGGGGATTGGATACTGCTTATGTTTGGTTCATTCTAACGTGAAGGTAGCGTAGTGACATACATGGAGACATTTGGAGAGCTACAGTAGTCCTAAAAAGGAGCGGGTAGAAAAAGAATGAATGACTAGGAGGGACAGATGTTTTGCACCCCTCATTGGCTCCAGTTGTCTTTGGCGCCAGAGGTCCGAAATCGGTATAATTGCATGGGGGATTCTGTTTATTTCCTTCAACATCTGTCAGTTCAAAATGTTTTTTCAGAAGAACAAGACCAAAGGAAAGAAGGCGAAGAATGGGGACGAACCCAAGAAACCCGCTCCGCAGAAACCAACGCCCCAGCAGTCACTTCTTTCGGAGATTCATGCCCGACCTCAGATTCACAAGAAGGACGAGTTTCTGGGCTTCGTGAAACCCACGGAGTTGCAGCATGCTCAGAGATACTTCAACGAAGAGAAAAGAAAGGATTACAAGCCACCGGAAAGCCGAATTGACCTTCCGAAAGCTCCGGAATGCGCCGAGTTGGATGAGACGAAGGAGGCGGAGATGTTTGATGAGATCGAGAGATTGACTTATCCACTGCCGTCGACTAATGTTCATTATATCGAGGTAAGACTAACGGTACTAGTTAAAATAGGGTTAACATGAAAGTGTTTCAGTACATCGAGTACAGACAGCAAGTGATGATGCATGGAGTCAAGACCAATGAAGAGCGTAAGTTATAGAGAGAGACTGAACGGAATGGTGACAATTCCAGTGATCTCCATCATCAATTACCACATCGAGTGGCTCGAAGCGGTTAATCGGTACATTGTAAAGTGTGAAGAACAGCTATACGGTACTCTTCCGAGGAGCGATGACGACGTGTCTGCTCTGGATAGCCTCCTCTCAAGCAGAGAGACTTATTGGAAACTTCGGAAGGATAATGGATTGGAGGAAGAGGTGTTTAGGACCATGAGATACATGACAAACTATTTGGATAAGGAAGGAGTTGAGGTGGGGTGTGATGATGAATAAGACTAGAACTGTTTTCTCAAGGCAAGCTTGACTGAGCCATACTTTGACTCTGTTGAGAGTTATCTCAAAACTCATCCCGCCGAAGCAAAATGGATGCTTGGCTTCACCCGTGGCATCTACTTCTCCGACTACACTCGCCTCCTTCCATGTCTTTTCTCTGGTCCAATTGTTCATTTTCAATCGAAACTCGTTGAGAAATACGGAGAGAAGTTTGATAAGGATCTGCTGGTCGAGACAGATATGATAAGATACGAACGGGACCGACATCTTCTCCAGTTAAGCATCTGTCGTCGGTGGCTTTTGGCCAGAATGGTCTCTCTGAGACCGAAATACTTGACGGGCGGTCTGGAGAGATACTTGAAGCAGGAGCCGAATGCTCAGAAATCGACGAAGTTGAAGTTGGCGTACACGTTGGCATCATCTCGAGGGAAGGAGCCGTCGCTTATGAACTTGTCGCTGCAGCTTAGGGAGTACGTCTTCGACTGCTTCAAGAAGGAGGTAAGCTGAACTGGGAGTGACTAGAAACATTCAAAAGACTTTTTGTAGACTGGAATAGACTACAAGGACATTTACGTCTTTCCTGATGATACTCCGGAAGAAATTGAGAAGAAGGAGGAGTTGAAGAACACTCTCCTCAAGAAGGTAGGCTCAACTGCAACATTGTGCCGACTCAAATGTGACTCTATTTCCAGTACGACCCAGCGACAATGTCAGATGCACTGGGCGCCATCCTGCAGATCAAAGACGCCTATCACAACATTCTGGACAAGAAACAGGAACAGGCCAGCACTTCAACACAAGAATAATCTACTCTTGAATACTTTTTGACAGTGTCCGATCTCTTCGAAACGTTCCCGTCCATGATTCCGAGAAATCTTCTTCATTTTGTGATTTCCCTTTTCTCTCTCTCGAAGCGATACTCTCCTGAGGCTTTATTGTGATTGATTCTTGATTTTCTTTGTAGTTTCTTGTCGTAAAAGCACCTTCCTTGACACTTTTTTTTTGTTGATATTTTCCTGCTTCTGATGAGGTTCATAACCTCTAGTGTTATCTGTTTTCCACCACTTCCGAATAGAACTCATCAGAATTTTCAGCAACAATGGGAACCAACCAATCGAAAACTCAGGAACAACAGGCAACTAATGGTGGGTTTCATACTTCAAATTTTCAATCAAAGTAGTCTTTTACAGCCAAAGTGCCAAAGCGCAAGATCAGCGTCACAAAGGAGACCGAGCCGAGTGTGAAGGTTCAGAAGACGATGGAGATTCAGGAGGAAGATGAGGATGTGGGGGATGGTGAGATTATTCCAGTAGGATAAGGTTGATCGAGGTTCTTTGTAGATAACGCGGAGGAACCGGAGGATGTGTCCGATGAAGAGGAAGGGGTTGAAGTCGACGATGAGGAGGAAGTTGAGGAAGAAGTTGAAGGCGAGGGAGATGAGCAAGAGGAAGGAGAAGAAGGAGAGGAGGATGTTGAGGATGAAGGAGAGAATGAGGAGGAAGAAGAAGAGGAGGAGGAAGTAGAGGAGTATGAGGTGGACGAGGATGATCTTCCAGTCAGAAGAGAACTGCCGAAGGAAGATGAAACTCTGGAAGAGAAAGATAGTGGAGATGAAGCGGACTTGGTCAGTGAGAGCGACAGTGACTCTGATGATGAGGAAGATGATGAAGCTGAGGAGAAGCAGGAGACGAAGAAAGAGGAGGCTGAGATCAATGGAAACAACAAGAAGGTTGAGAATGGAGGCAAAAAGGAAAAGAAGAAGGAAACCAACGGAAATGGTGCAGAGACGACTGAAGAACTCGTTGTTCCAGTCACCGCGGAGATGGGACAGAAGCTGATGGCGAGCATCCAGAAAGGTCTGGAGAATGGAAGTGAGTTGAGAATATGACGAAGTGGACAAAGAAGAAACAGATATTTACAGATGGCGCCGCCAACAACAATCACGAAGACGCAAATGAGTCGAACGGGGGAGAAATTAAAAGTGGAGAAGCTTAAGAAGTTCCCCTACTATGCGATGATGTTCCTCTTATCCCGTTTCCTCTCATGATCTTCCCCCTGTAACTCATTTTCCTCTCCCTCATACTTTGTCTATTTGGGTCTCAAAAGACATTCATTTACTACTCCCGCGTTTTTCATTTATTTCAATTCCCACAAACTTTACCCCCATCATCTTTTCTCTCCTAACTTATTTATTTAAACAAGCCTGGCTTCGCCGGCTTGCACCGTCATTCCTTCAGTTTTTCTAAAGTTCACGTGTTTTTTTTTAACTCAGCGTGAACTCGTCTTTTCTAGAAATGAAGGGCGGACGGACAAACAAACAGACAGACAAACAAACGGACGTTTAAGAAACTTATATAATAAGAATGATTTAAATTTTCACAAATCAATTCATAAAACTTCGATGATACACTATGTTCAGGGAAACTGGGGTTTCCGATCAGCCCATCTCTGATAACTTCTTGTGCAGTTGAGCGTGTATCCTGGCTCCAAATGATGTTTGTGGTAGTGAACCTGGAAATATAACTAATCCTACCCCTTCTAAACGGCAACTCACATTGACCATGTTACTGTAGTACTCCTCTTCCAACTTCTTATCCTCTTGTCCTAAATATGTTCGGTTATAGAGCAACTCTGCAGTGCAATCAACAATTGAGTAGTCGAATGAAGGGGTTATCTGAGAAATATACTTGTATGGAACGTTCCGAATGACAGGTACTTTGTTGAACATCAAGTTTGGCATCTGGGCAATACTGGGAAGGTCCTCGATACCCAGAAGGCAGTTCAGATGGCGGAGGTGTTTACTGCCACAGCGCTTGTCCAAGTTGACAGTGTAGTTGTTGTTATCATACTGCCACGAGTCCCATCTCAAGATGTTTTTGGTTAACAAGGGTTAGCTTCCCACCGTACCTCGACACGAAGTCCGTCTCATATTCCTTCTCCTGCAAGCATTGTCCCGTGAAGTGTCCCGGCATCCCCAAGAACTCATTAGACTGGAAAGTGGCCAACCACTGCTCATCCACCCCATACCATCCGTGATTCCACTGTTCCATGAACACCGTCGGATCCACAATATCCACCATCCACTCAACGGCTGCCCGAGACAATGTGGCTTGCGCTGCACCTTTAGCACTTTCAAGTGATTTGGAGAGAACGTCCTGGGAGACACGGGATTCTAGAACAAGAGTTGTTGAAAAGGTTTGAGAAAGACGAACCATCACGGAACAGTTTCAATGTCTTAGAATCCCACTTGTACTGCTTCTCGGTTCTTCCCGACTCTTTCATAATTTCCACGTCATTAGCACCACCAAACAGCTCCAGAATGCGAGAGATTTCATAAACTGACTTCCCGATGACGTCGTGATTCTGAAAGCAATTTGTCAAAGAAAAAGTTCAAAAAGGAGTCCACCTGCAACGTCATCAAATAACTCCACCCCGGAACATCCTTCATTCTCTGCAAACATTTGTAGTGTGCCATGTTCATGTTGTGACCGAAAGAATCTGTGCGGAGTTCTTCTGAAAATGCAATTTCTCATTACTGTTAACACCTACCCTTACCATCCAGAACAATGACATTCGGAATACACTTTTCGAGTTCTCTCATCTTTGACTTGAATTCTTTCTTGGCCTTCGAGTCAATCAAAAAACAGAAAAAGTTCTGTGGATGCCAGGACACTTCCACTTGTTTCTCCAGAAACTCGTAGTCTTTATAAACGATTCTAGCAAAAGCAATCGGCATTTTCAACGATTCCAGTTTTCTATGATTTCTGGTAATTCTTGATTTCATTGCAGAGCAAGTCATATCCACGTGGGGATCTGCTACCATTGGAATTCGTTTGCGGTTGGAAATCGAAGAGGTGTAAGCCTAGAAAGCAAGGTTAACTTGGAGCACTGTATCGAGAACTATACTTTGTCACCTCTCAAAACCCTGCCACAATCGATATGCTGGGTTTCTGCCCGTTTACAGTAAAACTCGGAGTTAAGACATCCAGGGTCTATTTGGCGTCTGAGGCGGACAGTTTCTTTCTCAAAAGTTATCAATTTCAACTTTGCAGAGACTTGTTGCACTGAAAACGACGACGAGATTTTGGAAGCACTCTTTCTTTGGTTTACCCAAGTCTTTTGGACTGATAATGATGCAAAGCACAATTGTAAAAACAATAAACAATAAACAAAACAGTTTGGGAATCAGCAGCTCTCTTAGCATTCTCCGGTTAGACAATGAACAGAATGATGCATTCTCATTCTTGTATTAGGTCTCAACGTCCTAGATCCGACTACACATTCTTGATATCTTTATTTGATGGGGTCGGAAGAAAAGTGCTTAATGGGTGTGTTCACGAACGAATAGGAATCAACAGTTTTGAACAAAAGATTAGGAGGACTACAGTGTTTTTGACAGAGTCCCAAATGTTTCTAAATATGTAAACAAGAGTGTCTCATCCTTCTTATCAGCACTGCAAACACACCCCTTTCAAAAAGGCATAACTTTCGCAAGAGTTCTATTGATTCCCTATTTCAATGTCTCTGTCTCCACTGCCATTTTCAAAGATCCCACAGATTCCATTTGAGATCATTTTCAAAAACGTTGATGTCATTGACATGTGAGTTCCAGCGTTCTAATTTTGAAGAAAAGTTTCATTTTCCAGATTCAGTTTCTCTTTCATCTCAAACAAGTCTAGAACATTGCTTCGAGAAACATTCCGATTGAATGTCGACTCCATCGAATTTCGTTTCTGTTCCGATGAACATTTCATTAAAATCAAAACTTCCGAAAGCAGAAAGTTCAAAATTCTGATCAAAGGCAATTGGAGACATCCTCTCCGCAATGCACTCCCGGGAACATCGAAGAATACGAAACCGTTCGACGCGGTCACAATGAACTCCCCTCAAACAGTCAACTCAACCCATCTAGTTATCGGTTGCTCCACAAATGCTCAGTTCCTCGAAGTCTCCAGGATACTCTCCGATTTCACGGTCACCGTATTTCTCACAAAGAACCTTAATCTTCAGGCAATGGGATATCCGAAGTACGACTTGTTCCGATTTGTTCGATTCTGGGCGAGGAGTTTCAAGAAACTGCATATTCTGAACAGATACGAGGAGTTCTATGAAGAGGATTTGAGGATTCTACTGGAGAATGTTCAAGTTGACAACTTTTACATCTTCGTGGAATCCGCAGATTTGAAGTTTCGAAGACCGTTGCAACATAGAAAAATGCAAGTGAGCAGGGGCACGTGGTTGACATTGGATTGTCTGTTGGAGATGAGAACAATACAGTTGATGGCTTATGATGTAGTACTGACCACCAACGAAATCAATGTGTTTATCAAGAAATGGATCAGTGGAGGACTAGAAAACATGAAGAAATGTGTGTTGAACATGGACAGGAACCATATGTTAGATGAAGGAGTACTGGAAGGAATCGAGACGACGGAGTGGCATCCTCCACGGAACATTGCACCGTTTGGAGAGAACTGTCGAGTGGATTACTACGAAGCGAAGTGTGTGGAGGACTGTGGCGGACGGTATGGAGTGATTTGGGTGAAGAAAGAGATGGTCGAACTACACTCGTGGTACAGGGATGCTCAAGATAGTCCAGAACTGTGAATAATGAAACTTTGTTTTGTTCTAAGTGAAACTTGATGTCTGTGGTACCATGTCAGTCTAATGGGAACAGAGTGTTTTTTTCCTCAACATTTCATAAGGTTTACGTGATTTTACACGTATTTTGTTTCACGGCGTTTCATCAGTTCTCCTGTATTTTCGGAAAACGAGAAGATTGGAATGAGCTGGTTCTCGCTCTTCTTCCTCTCTGCGCTACTTCTAACGGAAACCCTTTCACGACCAATTCTGTATTCATACGATCAGAAGGATGATTTCCGCCTGCAGACGGCTCAGAGAGTGATTCAAAGTCAAGTGAATGTTATTATGAAAGCAGTCAAGCACAAAAACAAGAACATGCTTTTCGGGCTGTTCACGGATGATTTCGGTAAATTTCAGATAGTGTCTTTACGTCCTTTTCATTTGCAGCAGACACTGAGTTCACCAGCCGTATTTTCACTGATCTGCAAGGGGCCTTTATGCTTTGTTCATCTGCAAGATATGAAGCTTCCGACAGGGTCAAAGGGACTATCACAATCGCTGCTCAAAGACGGATCAGCTTACCGCTGGATGTTCATCTTGTCAAGGTTCAGAAATTGATGGGAAAGTTGGAAAGTGTTGTTGTTTCAGAGCTCAAAAAGTCCAACGAGATGGGAATTTGATAAATTTCCGAAATATTTCTGGTGATTGTCTAATAAAAGAATGTTTGATGTTGAGTTGTCTGAAGGTTACAAATTTACTCGGGAAGAAAGGGGAAGTTGACAAATGGTAATAAGTTACAGGTGATCTTGTAATTGCACGCCATTGTATTCATGAATATCAAAACAAAAATGTTAAAAATCATCATATTAAAGTTTCAAACCGGTCTCTTGCCTCTCCAAACTTGCATGTACTTCGGGTGCCAAACGTAGAACGAGAACTTGTTCCGCTTCACGATTACAGTAGCAAGTAGTCCGTCGGATGCTCTCTTTATATCGTATCCTAATCCTGCGTGGTCATCTCCATGGAACTCAGGACGGTTTTCCGATTTCCATGCCTTTGTGTCAATTCCGTCGAGCATTTTCTGCCAGTACCAGTGTGGCTTGCAACATTTGTGGAAAAGGGTTATCTTTTCGAGAGATTCATAACCTCCTTCCAGCCATTTCAATATAAACGAGTGTATTTCTTGAGAACTCAGCAACACTTCATACGCCTTCAGAATTTCACATTCTATTTGCGAAAGGCTATCGATCGTAAGCCACGTGGCATGGTCAACTGTCATTGTGAGGGGCTTCAAGGGTCCGGTGTACTTGAATGATGGATCTACTCGCCATTTCAGATTCAGATCTTTGATGGTTAGCTCTTGTAGAATCTTCAGAAGTTCTCTGGATGGTAGAATGCACGTATTTTTGCAGTGAAGAGTCTCGAAATAAGAAAGGCGGGAAAAGAACGGAACGATGCACTGCTTTGGAACGAAGGAAGCATTGAACTTCAGTTTGCTGATTGCGAATGTTTTCAGAAGATGAAGAACGAGGTTGAGAAGCCATTGGTTCTGTTCCGCATCAGTTAATTTTCTAGCAGATGTACAGAGCTCTCCTTTATACTTTCGAAGCGGCATTGTCACATTTCCGACGTTCGCGTCAAATCCTTCAGAGCTTCCGGGAATCCGCAATACCACTTCGACGCTTCTGCAGTCTGTTTGTACGTAATCGAAAGCAGGGTGAGCCACATCTTGCTGTGGGTTCTCGAAAGCTTCCTCGAGGATTCCAACAGTCATAGACACTTTGAACTTAACAGGAGTGAGGTGAATGGAAAGGGCTGATGCTGATATGTGAAGAGACTGGATAACAGTTTGCCATTCCGGAGAAACCAAAGAAAGTTTGAATCTGGAAAATTAACATCCTAGAACCTGAAAGACAAGAAAGAAACTCACATATCAACATGATCCAACCTTCGAATTATCCGATTCAACACTTTTAGTGGTAGATTGGAATATTTATTTGGAGCAGACATTACAACAGAGAAACGGTAATGAAAGATGGAGAGGGTAGACAAGAGATGAGGGTATATAGTGTGGAGAGACAGCACGCAGCCACGTCATGAATCGATACCAAACAGTAATTAGGTCCAATGTGTAGAGAGTGTGTTGTTAGGAGAGGAAAGACAAGTAAGGAAAGGTGGTTGGCATCGCGACGAAATGAAAAATGGATACGGGAATAGGACAGATCAATGCGATGTGAACACTATCCACGTCAACACATCATCTCACCGAGGAAGCTTTCTTGACGTGTGTCAAGTGTTGACATTGCTGTTGTTGGGAGAAGTAAGAAAATCAAGATAGTGTAGGTTTATTAGAGAAATCCAAGAAATAACTGATTAATGCAAAGTTGTCAATTATCACTCCTGGTCCCTTGAATAATACTTTGGTTGCCAGACACAGAACCCGAAAGAGTCCTTCTCCAACATGATCGTCGCCAACATCCCGTCGTCTCTCTTGATATCTCGTCCATTTTCACATCTTCTCGATCCATGCTTTCGTGGTCGAAGCTTCGGATTCCAAGGCTGAGTAGGCACCTGGCCTTGCAGCAAAGTGGTCCAGTTTTCACCTTGCATTCTGTGATTGAAGTAGACTGTCTCCAGGTTCTTGAACCCGCCGTCTTGCCATCTCCGAATGAATGTGATCAAATTGTTCCGAGTGAAAGTGACATTTAGTGCTTGTAGGATGATACAGTTCATCTTGAGAACACTCTCCATCGTAAGCCAGTGGGCATTTTGAATCTTCATCTTTGGATACCGCAATCCACCGCTGTAACGGTAGTTGTGGAAGTCAATAAACCAATCCAACTCGAATCTGTCAGCAGTGAACGATTCCAAGACTTGACGAAGGTTGAAGATTGCATTCACATTGCTGAATCTCTCGTTGTTTGTGATGGAGAGAGAGGAGAAGGCTCTGTCGAAGGAGGCTGCCAGGAAGGAAACTGTTGCAGTCGGGACATTGTTGCAGTGAAGTCTGAGTTTGGGGAACGGGAACACGTTGCACAGGATCTCAAAAAATCCAGCGAGAGCTCTATGAATCTGTGGGTTCCCGAGTTCTCTGCCGTACAGAGAAACCCTTCCGTCAGACTCGTAACACTTTGAAACCTCCACTCCATGCAGACTCAACACCTCGTACTTCTCTGGTCTCCAGGAAATGATTGTGTTGATGCAGTCGTCGAAGATGGTATCCCGGAACGTCTCCAGGACAGCATGCAGCTTCTCAAATTTCCCTTCACATGCCAGAATGATTTCTATTTTCCCTGGTGTCACATATGTGAGCTGGATGTACTTTCCGGGCGTCTTGGTCTTCTGAACCATCCGTCTGCATCTACGGGAAAGAACTGAGAAGGTGAGTCTGAAAACAAAAAAGGATGAGGTCATGATAAACAGGACGAACAACTTACAATTCACCGGGATCCATCATCCGAACAACTAGCTTTCTCGGCACCAGTGGCAGTCTCAAGTAGGCGAATTTTTCCATCATGTTTCGTTTCCTTGAAGATGTCTGGGCAACCAAGAAGAGAATGAGAAAACGAGGTAGACAACGACCGAGCTGGCTATCGACTTGTGAGGGTCTCCCTCTCTCTTGGTCTCGTTTTTTGTTCCCAAAATTGTTCACCAGCTGTCACTCAATTTGGGCATTTAGCCCCCGTCATACGACGTGGCATTAGACAGTCTCCTGGTCTCTTATCGCGAATTCATTGTATCCCTCAGGTCACATAATGGTCTCTACACCGGGATTCGATTTCCTTCATCTGCCGTCTCTTGCACAATCAAACATAGTGCAGCTGCTGGACATCCCAGATTTGTAAGTGTACCACACTCTGTGAACATTGAGAAAACCTTCTTCTTACTTTCAGATTCCTCTTCTCCCTCTGCTCTGAAACATGCGAATCAATCGTCCGAAAAGCTCAGATCCCCACAGGAAAAGTTCATTTTTACCTGAACAAAGGTTGCCGTATCACCACTTACGAAATCACGATTCAACTTCGGAACGGAGATCTGTGTTTATTTTACACCACTTCCAGATCACCCTCACAACTTTCGCACTCCCAAGAAACGATTGGGATCACTCTTCCCAAAAGAAGAGGAGAGTTGTCGATGACATGGAAAGAGTTGGAAACTAAAACACTGAGGATATTCCATAAGGATAGTGAACACCTTGTTCGTAATATCTGTGACCACATTTTCGCAATCTTCAAGGTTCCACAATGCAGCATGGATGCATATAACGTTCCTCGCAACATCCTGCGGTGTATTCTTCGTCATAGCTTCTCTAGTATCGTCACATGGAAACGATTGTACCTGAACTATGGATCCTGTGAAGACACGTCCTCACTTTTCATTTTTTATCCTTATTTACAAGGTTCCTACGATTTCCTTGAGTTTGAAGACCTCGAACTAATCCTGGATCTGAAAATAGATCGACTGGACTTGAATCATCCCCGTTTCCCTGCAAGCTGCAAGTATCGAAAACCATTGCGGCCGCAGATCATGACTCTTCATAATGCTTATTGGCGAGAGTAAAACTATCTACGCGCATGGAACTGATATTGAAGACAATGAGTTCAATGTGTTCATCAAAAAGTGGATGAGTGGTGGATTGGAGCAGTTGGAAGGGATCACATTTGTTGCGAATAAGACGAAGAAGGTTGAACGTGAAAACAGGGTGTTCTGTCGAGCGGACGGGTTCAAAGCTACATTGGACACTTCATCGAATGTAAACTTCCGAGTCTTCAGACCGGAACAGGATGATCATGATTTTTGTAACATTACTTAACTATTTTATTTCTTGAATAAACATGCCTTTAGTCCTATTTCAAAAACTTTGGCTGCCAAACCAAGAACTTGAACCGACCGGCTTTTGCCTGAATCGTTGCCATCAACCCATCACTTCTCCGAATGTCATGCCCTTCTTTGCAATCGTTCCTTCCATGAATCCTTGGCCTTTCCCACTCCACAAAAGAGAACAAACCGTTGCAAACATCTTCATAGTTTGTGCCATTATTCCACAGGATCAAAGTTTCGAGTGTCTCGTACCCTCCCTCCAGCCATTTTCCAATGAACATTCGAATTTCCTGAGCAGTGATAAGAGTTCCAGTAGCCTCCAACACCCTGCATTTCATGTCAATCAAACAGTCTATTGTTAGCCACGTAGCTTCTTGCACTCTCAGTTCCACATGCTCCAGAGGATTGTGATACTTGAAATCGCCGTCAACTGGGATTCTCAATTCGAACTTCCAGGTTACTTCAACGTCTTTCAGCAGAATCTTAAGAAGTTCTGGGGATACTTTGTACTCTTCCTCTTCCTCTTCATAATTCGAATACAATTCGAGAGTCACGAACCGTTTCTTTCCCAGGATATACGGAAGAAAGAGGTCTTCAGGTGCTTGCCAAGAACGCAGGGAGAAGTTATCCACGTGGAACATCTCTTGGAAATAGTCGCAAAACACCCGAATCAGTTGATCCGACGAAGCGTTTGAGTTGATCATTACTCCAGTTTCTCTCCCAAATATCACTTGGATCTCGTTGACTTTTCTCACTCTTTCTCCTCGGTTTTTCTTTTCCATCCAGTTTTTTTCTATCATTGGAATAAGATAGAAACAGAGATTCCAATCATTATTGAATGACAGTGCAATACAATCCAGTGCCTCCTTATCACTTCTGTTCGGGTCATTCAGTTCCCACTTGAGAATTGTTACTTTGGTTTTGAGAGATTTGACAAAGTTACGACTTTTCTTTGAGATCAAAGAGTAATTGAATCTGAAACAGAATGGATAAGATAGTTTGAATTTCACCAAAACTCACATGTCTTCTTTACTCACAAATCGAAATACCAACTCTTTCGGTACAAGAGGTAGGCTACGAAATTGGGGAAAGTTTTTCATTTTTTAAATAGAAAAGGTGTCAACAAATGTTCATGCGTTTCACATCAATGTCTGCAGAGTGTTATCAGTGTAAACTTAGCTCCGCCCCTTTCGCGCAATATTGCCCCATACGTTATGAGTGCAAGTTTTGTTTTATTGATTTTTCACTATGTACATAGTTTCTTTTTATTCACAGCAAAAACAGCTTAACAAAATGTATTTCTTCAGTATGTCCCTTTCCAAACTTTACAATCTTCCTCTGATTCCCATAGAGCTTATACTGCAGCAATTGAGCATCGGAGACTTGTGAGTTCAAGAACCGAAGCGAATCTTCAATAAGCTCATTCAGATTACGCTTCTCTTTAGTCTCGTCAGAATGTCAGCAGATGGTCCACGACATTCTCAAAATGGTATTCATCAGATGGAGATTTGTACAAGAATTCACAGACAACGAAGAGTCGCATATTTCCCGTGGAATTAAAGTTTTTACACAAAATTATGATTGGATGAAGGTGGAAGTTGCTGGACTGAAAGAGGAAGAGTGGTTAGAGAAGAAGGAGGAATCAGGAATGATGGTGGACATCGGAGGAGTCAAAGTGATTATTGAGGAGAACGATGAAAATGTAAATGTGTTCATGAAAAAATCTGCAGGAGATATGGGAATTCGGAAAGTAATGGAACATCTTGAAAACACGTTTGATTCCGAAAACAATGATTTGAAGATATCTCTGAACGGGATAGGAATAGAGTGGCAAGATACAATCCAGAGGAGAAACTTTGAAAATATCGAGGTTGAAGAACCGAGAAGATTCTCATTGGGCTACAATGCGATGTATCTTCTGACAATGGATGATTTGGAAATGTATTTGGAAAACGTAAACATTGAAACACGGGTTAGGATTGGAAGACGCGTCGAGAAGTGTGTCGAATGGAAAAAACATTTCAAGCATTCAAAACTGAATATTCATTATGCAGAATGGATAACGATTGATTGTCTTCTGGGGATGAAATGCAGAAAACTGTCGGTCAGAAGACACAATCTAACTGTTTCTGACTTGGAGACGTTCATCGAAGATTGGATGAAGGGAGGATACAAACAGTTGGAGATTGTGAAACTGAGGGATTCGAGGGACAACATGATTCCTTTGTTCAATGGCTCCATACCGTTTCAAAACAGGAGTACAACACAGTTCTATGGAGATCATAACTTGGGAGGAGGCAGCGAAATACGAAGGAGTGATGGACGAGTGGCCACTGTTCTCTGCACAGATCATCACTTCTACTTCTATGTTTGGCCGGAGGGAGACCCGTAGGGCTTGTTTTGTGGTTTCGTTCTGTTTCTGTTCTTATTCGACTTTTGAAATGTTGCACAATGAATGGCAACTCTTTTTATAACCTCTTTGTCTTTTTTATTGTATAAATATTTGCCAGTCGTTATCAATGTGAACATAGATCCGCCTATTCCGCATCATTTCAAAACGAATACGTTTCACAACCACATGTTCTTCAAAGCCTTTTTTCCAATCTGATATCGTCCTTCGCAGAAAACAATGGAAACCCTGCACACATTCAAGTTTCTCAAGTTGCCAACGGTTCCAAAAGAAGTAATCATGAAACAATTGGAACTGATCGATATGTGAGTTGGTTTCTCATCTCTTGAAGCATCACAGTCTTACAGATTTCTTTTTTCCCTAATTTCCAAGAACACTTGCAACTTCATAAAATCATTGAACATAAAACTGGAAACTCTCAGTTGGAGCATCAAGAGAGATCATACAAGCAATCCAAAAACCGGTCATCGTCTACTTTCAAATGGAAGAGAATTTGAGATTCGATTACCTTCAACTCCGATAAAAAGAATGAGAAAGAAGAGGAAAGAAGATGTTGTGAGGGAGTTCAATGGTATCAAGGTTATTATTAAGAGAAAAGAAGAGCAAGCCAGAGTGATCGGAATATTCTGCGACGGACCCAGAGACAAACTACTTCGGGTGACTTCTGAGTACCTTCTGGGCATGTTTCAAATCCAGAAACTCGAACTTCTTTGTGACGATAAACCTGTAGAACTGTGTCTTTCGGAAGTGATCCCCGTTAGAAGTTTTCACAATGTTGAAGTTTATGGAGTGGGAGACTGGAAAGGTGTTCCTCATGTCAAAAAGTATGATCCGTTGAGAGAGGAAGATCTGCAGTACCTTCTGGAAGACATCATAGTCACCAAGTATTTTGATTTGAGTCATCTGGTGGAAGATGGTGTCGTTTGGAAGAGACCACTGAAACACAAGTGCATGTTTGTACAGTATGCTCAGTGGATGACAATTGAATGTTTGATAAACATGGAATGCAAGTGGCTGTGGGCACGAACCCCAAGCATAAATGCCAAAGAAGTGGAGATGTTCGTGTTGAGTTGGTTGGAAGGAGGGTATGAGGAATTGGAAAACGTGTTTCTGAACAATATGAAAATCACCTGGGAGGACCTCCGAGACTTTCATTTGGCGGATTGGGATCCAATGGTCCGACCAAAGTGTCATGGCACTCATAACTGTGAAGCCGGGAAGGACATCGGGAGAAGCGACGGACTGCTGGCTACTGTACTTATCGATTGTGATTCTGAATTTCATTTTTTTGTATGGCTTCCAAAGTTTTTGAGCTGTAATTGATAGAATGACTGTTATGAATCTGTTTCCTTTTTGAAAGTTCTATTTGAAAAAAAAGAAGTTGACACTTTTCGAACGTGACGATCCTCGTGTATTCAGGATTTCTGTATATCATCATTTTTCTTTATATCATCATTTTTCTCCACTCTTCTTTATTTCGCTTTTAATTTCGCAAGAATAGCAATCAAAATAACTTGATGTACCCGAAACGACATCCATATGCAGATACAAAACGGGTAAATAACAGTTTCCGTGAAACAAGATCGCTGACTCGTATTTCAGAACTTTGATGCTTTCTTCACCGAAGCTAATATAAAGGGATTCAATAATGCATCCATCATCAAGAAACTCCTGCAGACTACAGGAGTTCCCAAGACGAATCCTATTGAAGTGGGATGAGAGGATCATTTGAATTCTAACCAGTAAGATTCCAGTTGCAAGAGCTCAGGATGCTGCTCATAATGGTCGGCAACGTGTACAACGAACAGAGATGTGCTCTGGTGGAGTGCAAGGGACCGATCAACATTTGTGGCGACATTCGAGGACAGTACACCGATTTGTTGCGTATTTTAAAAGTCAGATGACTCTCGCAGACACTTGAAAAGTTACTTTGCTTCAAGGCATGCGGTCCGGCGACAGAGAATAAGTACCTGTTTCTCGGCAACTACGTCGATCGTGGCAGTCACTCGCTGGAAGTCATCATGCTTCTGTTCGCCCTCAAACTGGCCCTGCCGAAGAATGTGATCTTGTTGAGAGGAAACCACGAGTTGAAGGACATCAACAAGTGATATCTCTTCTCTGATTGATATAGTTCCATCTATTTCAGAAACTACGGCTTCTACGCAGAACTCAAGACACGGCTGCGAGGGGAGGAGTGTCAAGTAGATGTTGAGATGTACTACGACAAGTTCAACGAAGTGTTCTCGTACATGCCACTGGCTGCCGTGGTCTCGAAACGGATTCTTTGTATGAACGGAGGTCAGTGAGAGTGTTCCAGTGCTATCCAGACACATATCACAATTCCAGGTATTTCCCCAAAGTTGACTTCGCTCGATGACATTCGCAATATTCCGTTGCCATTGAACACTTCTGAATCGAATGTGAGTGCAAATACCGATTGTTTCAGACACTTTCCTCTTTCAGCCATTGGCGTGTGACCTTCTGTGGGCGGACCCTAACAAATCGGTGAAAACTTTCGAACCAAACAAGACCCGGAGAGTTTCGTACTGGTTTGGTGAGGAACAGGTCAAGCAAACGTGCAAGGCTCTCGATATCGACGTGATCATCCGTGCTCATCAGGCAAGAGACATTATAGATCTGATGTGTTACAGTGTTGTTTCAGGTCGTCGAGTTTGGTTATGCGTTCTTCGCGGCGAAACGAATGATCACAGTGTTCTCGGCATCTCGTTATCAGGAGGAACTGTGCAATTACGCAGCCTACATCAGAGTTACCAAGGAACTGGAAATCAGTTTTGTGCAGCTCAAACCGGAGGAATACGAGTTATGCCGAGACGGTGAACGGGGAACAAGAAGAAAGAACACTCCGAAGAGAGTCAAGAACAGCGATTCGGAGGACGTGGATTTGACGGGATTCACTTGCCGTGGACCGGATGGATGTTGAGATGGGAACCGAGATTCACTTTGCGAATAAATATTTTATTCTTCAGTTGCTTGTTTGTCACATTACATTTACAAAATAGAAAAAGCAAGTTTATCAACAAAAAACCTCAAATACGAGAGAAAATAAGAATTAATAAATCGAGATCAGTAAGCATCAAGCGCCAGTTTGGCACCAGCATCGAGTTCCAGCAGAAGATTCAGCAGATATCTGGATTCCCTAGTAAGCTTGTTGAAAAACAGTTGTCTGATATCCGGGTCCAAAACGAATTGTTGCCACGAGATTTCATGGGCAGTCCCTTGGAGCATCTCTCGAAGATAAGCTATGAAGCGTTCAGACTGTTCGATAAAGTACTCGAGTTCCAATTTCTCCAGACTCCCGATGTCCGAAAATAGCACAAAGTTTGGGTCGTAGGAATTGGTAACTCTCGCTACAAGCTCTGCACAACTCTTGCAGTCCTTGTTGTCTCGGTCGGCCAACTTCCTGTGTAGACTGCATTTCCTAGACAGAGCGAACTCCATCCTCGACGACTTCCGAGCTTCCAGAGCCTTTTCTCTCTGTTTTCTTGTTTCCTCCGCTTCCAATTCCGCGTTTCTTTCATCCACTTCATACGTCTCCAAGTCATAGTCCTCGCTTCCGCTATCATAAAAATCATTATCCGAGTAGCATTCTGATTTGGAGTCAGTTTCGGAACTCTCTGAATTTGTTTCTTTCATCAGCCACGAATGCTGTTTTCTGATGAAAGAAACGCAGAGAGAGAAATCGATGTGATCGAACACATCCAATGAACTGTAGCACCGCCCGACGTAGTCGATGTCATCGAACTTGGAAATGTCGAATCCGCGTTCTTCATATAGTTGTTGTAATTGTTCCAGTGTGAAGAGAGTTGGAACGTAAGCAACAGTATTGTAATTCGGGAAAGGCCAAGTAATTGCCAGTTTCTGTGGGTAGGTGATGGCGAGTTGGGTGGTGGGCGAACGAATACAAAACATAGGAGGTGAGGAAGAAATAGGAGAATCAATGGTGTGAAAGGTGTGAAAGATGGGGAGTCAAGCAGAAAAAGAGTATACTTTGGAGACAGAAGACTGCTGTCTGGCAGTATTTGTCACGTCGATTGGCTGCCTGGATTGAGTGTAGCTGCGTTCATTACCTTCACACTTATTGATGTCCAATTGGATATTAATATTTGCTATTGTTCGTCAATAAACCAATGTTCCCAATGTGTTTACCCTTTGGGAAAATTAACAAATGCAAACACCTAAAAATATGAATGAAAGTCCTCTCCATCAATAGAAGAATCGGGTCAAGAATCAAAAAACATATTCTGATAAATCCAAAATTTTTGAAGTACACTCAAAAACTGTTTCTCAAAGGTCAATGTTTCTGTTTTCCCATCACTCCTCTGCAGCCGAACACTGCTCTCTTACTCTCCGGTTCAATCCGACTGAACTTCTAAAAAATTAAACTTTAAAAAAGAACACTTCATTTCTTGAATCGGCACTTATTTATACAACACAAACAACAATTTACAAAACTTCAACGACACAGGAAGCCCTGCTAAATGCCACCACCGCAATTCGTCCTTCTCTTCCTTGGATAACTCGTCCATTTCTGTATCCCTTCTCAATCATCTCCTCACATCTTCTTTGAGTATCTGTGTCCCAATCCACGGCATTCAGTCCAGAAAAGACAATGTTCTTTGAAGTGTGCCCCAAGACATTTGCAGGCACATTAACAAATTCCAACTGATCCATTTCTCCACCCATCCATTGTCTCAGGAACATATTCAACTGTTCAGGGGAAAAGTTGGTTTTCAAATTCTTCACAGTCAAAGTTGCACATTCCATGTTCAGCAGACAATCGATAGTGACCCAAGAGCCTTGTAGAACCGTGATGTTTTCATACTTCAGTCTTTTTCGATACTTGAAATCAGAGTCCACTTTCCAATCGATATGCAAAGTTTCTAGTCTCAGATCCTCCAAAATTTTGACAAGTTGATACGAGTATAAAATATCTGGGGATTGGCCAGATTGAAACAATTTGAGTGTTTTGATCTGTCGGTAACTCTCGAGAACAATCGGAAGAACCCAATCTCTGGGGATTTCCGACGAAGTGAACTTTTCGACGTTTTGGACACGGAACAAGTTGAAAATGTGGATGGAGAAGGCGCCGATGGCAAGGTTCCTTATGCTGGTATCAGGTTGACAGTCGTATATCGAAATCTCGGAAGTTTCTTGGAGCAGGTTAATCAGGAACTCGACGTTTTGAAACTGAACTTGCTTGTAACACTTCATCGGAGCATTCCAATTCCACTGATCTTTTGACAAAGATTTGAAGGAGAGCAGAAGTTTTCCATTGGTAGCAGTGTCGAAGGAAATCGATATTTTGTTAAACAAGACTGTCCAAGTTACAGATGTGAAATGCACGGATGGCAATGCATCTTTTATGAGATCTTGTGGAACATTTGTGCCCAGAGAGAAGAAGAATCTGAAAACTTTGCTTGAGTTTTTTCAAAATCAAAGCTTATTTTCACTCACATGTCTCTCAAATCCATTTCCCTCACTACCAATTCCTGTGCAATCTTTGGCAGTTTCAATATTGGAAATCTTCTAGGTTTTTGATAATAGACTCCGAAAATTGATAACGATAACCAATTGAGAAATGGGATTCGGTGGTTGAGAAGAATATTGAAAACAGCGAATGGCAGGAGCTCACGTAATTTTCGGCACACTGTGCCGCCATAGGAGGGCACAAGTGCCGCGTACATGCCGAATCTGTGCCGTTTTTTGACGGCACTTGTGAGCACACGTGTGCCCCAAACGGTATAGAAGATCGCTCATGAATGCTCGGCACATGTGCCGTTTTGTGCTAGTTTTACCGAACAGAACACATAGATAAAATTGAAAAGTTTATTAACTGGAAAAAACATACAATTGAGTGTGAAAATGAGTCGGAATCAGAAGATGGTGTCGAATAAGATTTGTTTTCTTGTGGTTTGTTGCTTGACGTTGATGGATCCGACAGTTTGCGTGTTAGTGTCCGGAACTTGATAGTTTGTTCAGTCTCCCGATTGATTCACTGTAAATTCATTGTTTTTGATTTTGCATAGTGTAAAATCAGCATTACCTTTGATTCAATAGAGTGATTCTCTTCTCGAGGAGTCGGTCCGTCCTCCTCACTCTCTTGGTTATCGGGTGTTCGCAATCGAGAAGATTTAGCCGTAGTTTCTTGACAATGAGGTTCTGAAATTCAGAATTATAGAAAGTTTCATCTAATACCTTTTACTCCTCAGCGGAGCGGTTCGGTAGATATTAGAGAGAAAAACGCGAAATGTTCGAAAAAGCAAAAGAAAAACAGAAAGAAATACTCAAAAGAAAATGAAAAAATGAGTTCCGCAATCGTAATGCGCAAGCGATTGCTGTGAACTTGTGCTTATTTTGTGCTCTTCTATGCTGCAGACGTGCCTTTGATGTGCTGCAATTGCAACACTGTGCCAATTTTGTGCTCTTTTTGCGAATTTCTTGGCACTCCACGCAACTGCGAATAACAATGTGCCTCCCTTGTGCCTGGCTGTGCTCCGGCTTTTGTCAGGATGATGTTTTGCAGCTTTTATGCCTTTCTTGTGCCGCAAAGTGCTTCAGTTTGTGCCCAATCAGTGCTCACGTGTGCTGCAGCTTCGCACTCAGTGCCGGTGGTGTGCTGCAATTGCGGCTCTGTGCCCCATGTGTGCCTTTCTCACACTTGTCTTGAAACGCTATGCAGCAGCTAAAAACCCTGTGCCTGCATTGTGCCAGGCTGTGCCCAGGCTGATTTTCAGCGGCACTTGTGCCTTTCTAGTGCCGAAAATTACGTGAGAGGAAAACGAAACATAGCGAAGATGCGACACTCATTTGAATGGGGGATGGGGGTGAGCAAGACGGGAGGGCTAAGGTGGTAAACAGTCAGAGAAAATGACGAGAAGGAGAGCAGATGGTACGGGTTATTGGGAGTCCGGCCACGAAGTCTGGTGAACGGGTCAGTTAGCAGGCGGCATGAAAAGTAGGGAACAGATTAGCGACGACTATGGATTGCCGTCCGATCCATGCTCCTAATTAGTTCCCTTTTGACCATTTACGACAGGTGCAGTAGCTTGGTCAATTTATTTGAAAAAAGAAACAAATTCAAAAATAGTGTAGGCCAACAAAATAACATAGATATCAGAGTAAACCCCGCTAACTTTCCAAAACAACAAATACAAACTCGTTATCTTGCGTTGCCACGACTCCCCGTCTCCCATCGGATCTCTCCAGAAGACTTTGTTCCTTATAATCCAATCCCGACTGTTCCTCCAATTGCTCCTTCAACCTTCTGTTCAATGCTCCGAACTCCTTTCCGGGGATGAACTGTTTCCATGTGAAGGTGTCTGTTTCAGGAACAAGACAGTCCATCCACACATGCCGTAGTTTCTCGAATCCTCCGTCCATCCACTTCTTCAAGAAAATGTTCACTTCTTCGGGAGTTATCAAAGTGTCGTGGGCTGTTAAAGACTCGCATTCCATTGTGAGCAGGCAATGGAAAGTGAGCCACGTGGCATCTCTGATGAGCATCTTCCGATGTTTCAACTTTTTCGTGTACACGAACTTGAGATCGATGTTCCAATCCAAAACCAAGTAGTCAACAGTAACGTTTTCCAGAATAGAAGTGATCTGCTTGTTAGTCATCACAGAGTCCAGATCCGGCTTCATCAAGTACAGAGTTTTGAATGTATGTTTTCCAGTGAAGAATGGATGGAAAATAGGGCTTTGTTTGGTTTGATAGACAAAGCAAGACGTGATACATTGGACTCGGAACAATTCAGTCAGGTACTCGGACAGGGCTCGCATCGCAGTTTCATTCGGCTCCTCTGACAGTTTGATAAGTTGTCCGTGGTACAAGTTCAATTCGAATTCAATGTTGTAAACTATAAAGATCCGTGTCCACAACTTCTTTCTCTCCAAATAAAGACTCATCGAGAAGTCCGACGACTTCTGGATATCCATCCGTTCTCCGTATTTCGTGACAATAGTAACCACGAAAGAGTTCTCTTGAATATGCCAAATGTACTCGACAAAATTGAACCTTATCTGTTGGATCATTTCCTTGAAACGTTTTGAGTGATAGCATAGGTACATTCTGAAAGTTCTCATTTCAATCGATAACAGCTTTAAAGTGACTCACACAGCACTCGGATTCATCATCTGAATGATCAGTTCTCTCGGCACTCTTGGAAGATCTCGTAGTCGGAACGGCTTTTTTGAGTTTTTGAAAAGGTTCAAACCAGATTTTGAGCAGCAAAGAATTGAAGAAAACAAGGAAGGAAACATTTGGGTGGAAGCGGTTTGTTAGAAGTTTATAAGAGTAGGAGATACGCGTGACAAAAATGTTATACAAGATTTGTACGGCTTCAGATCTAACGGCACGTAAATGAGCAAACAGTGGAAAACTGGGCAAGGAGTCACGTTCCAGAGACAGCCGTTTTTATCAGCTCTTTTTCTTGTTCTTAATCTCCAAAAAGATACCTCTGGTCTGAAATAGAGGGGCGCATGATATCACCAAAACCAATTTGTACTGTTTATTTACTCTTGGGCATGTCTTCTGTTCCTTTTGCTCCCTGCATCTCCTCTTCTTATCACTTGTTGGTTCTCTATTTCAACATACGTGTTGTGCTTTCTCCGGTCACTTACACTGTCGTAACTGTGCTTTCGCCCTCTCTATTTATGGATTCTACAACGATTGAACCTCATGTAGACTCTTCCGTCAGCTTAATCGACTTTAGCCCTGCAATCATTTCAATTATCATCACTTTTATCGTCTTTGTGAGTTCAAATTACCATCCGCGTGTGTGAGATCATTGTTGTTTTCAGTCAGTCTACTTCATAATACTGGTTCTGAGTTACTGCAAATCCCGTCGAGTAGGCCCTACCACCCTCTCACCAACAGTTCCTCAATGGTACAAGGACAAGAGAACTGAACTCTGCAAGGTTCTGGTTCCACAAACCAATGTGCAATTATACTGCTTCTCAAAGAAGTTAAAAACAAATCAGCTTTTGGAATCCTCCAAGGACGCCATCAAACGGGTGCAATCTATAGTTGACAAACGGTTAGGAGTTCATGTTGAGGTTCCCGATGAGACTTGTTCAATCTCGATTCCCATGGCAAATTTCCAATGTGGGGAGTCCTGTACAGACTTTGTACCGTCATCCGGGATGGCTTCTGAAGCTTACCTCACGTATCAAATGTTCGGAGATAACCGGATCCAAGTGACGAGATATGTGGAGAATGGTGTGGTCTACGTGGCAGGATACTGTATCTATGTGGAGAATCCGTATGGATTGACTGTCAGTTACCGAGAAGAGGTTATTGAGAAGTTGTATGAGGGACCAAGGTATTATGGAAAGAATAATAGAGAACGAGGAATGTCAGATTGTTTGAAAAAAGAGAACGAAGGGTTTGAAGATGACATTGACTCGCCTCCTGAATACTCTTCTGCTATCCAGTTGACAAAGGTTGGCTTTTCATTAGCCAGAAAGATTTTGAAATGTGTTTTTTAGGTTGATGAGTTCTAACTGATTGTTTCCTTCATTATGATCAAAATCTACCATGGAATACCGAGAGTAAATTCTGAATACTTTTGCACTTCGATTTGTGAACCGTTTCAATAAAATTTGCCAAGGGGTTGATGTGTATAACTTTTGCTCCTTGACTCCAGATGTCCAAAGATTCTGGAAGATTAGTCGATTCAGTCTGCTCCCCTGCTCACTTTGCTCATTTGGCTCCAACATTGGTCTCAACACGTCACGTCTCCTGCGTGTATTCGTGCATCTTTCCCCAACTGCGTCTCTTCTCCAAATGCTCCACTGAGTCCACTCGGCTCTGCTCTCATTCGTTTTATTTCTCATGGAAACCACGCCAATTTCCCAAATAAATGTTCTTCTTTCGTCCACATGCATATTTTGTGCAATCATAGGCGTAAGTCCCAATCTTATCTTTTTTCCCATAACTGCAGTAATCTAGATCATCGGATTCTTCTATCACCGTCGTCGAAATCGCAAGTCCCTTGAATCCGGACCAGTCACCCCTGTCCCAGTTGTCCCGGAATGGATGAAATATGGTTCCCAATCCGTTTTTAAACTTCTCCGTTCCGATTTTCGTATCTCCCGCAGACCACTCAAAGTTCGTTGTGGAGCAGTGACATATGCGATAAGCTGGGCTCAGCAGAGGATAAATGACAAGATTAGAGACACTGGAAAACGACAGAGAGGTTTCCTAATACCGGATGACACGTGCACAGTGTCGATTGCCTTGGACAACTTCCGATGTGGACACAAGTGTACGGACTTTGAACCAATCTCCGGAATGGTTCCTGGAAGTCATCTGACTTATCAAATGTTCGGTCAGAAACGGATTCAAGTGACTTATTATGTGGAGGATGGGGTGGAGTACGTAGCAGGATACTGTATCTACATTCCTTCTCCTTATGAATGCACTGATTACTATCGGAAGGAACACATCGATAACTTAGAAACCAAACCGAAGTATCCTGATGAGAAGATCAAGAAACTCCCGAAGACAGACTGGAAACAGATGACAGTGGAGCAAGTGACCAGGAGATTGAAGTTGGTGTACTGTAGAACAAAGAAGAAGCCAGTGGAGATAGGAACAGAGGACGAGAAGATCAAGCATTTTGTGTGGATGAAGGGGTACAACACGTTCAGAACATATCCATGTCCTTCTTGTAAACTGAGAAAACGCAGGAGTGACAATGATCCGCCACCGTATTCTTCGTGTTCGAAAGTGAGTTGAGTAGATGGGATTCTGGACCAGACCTTGTTTTCTTCCAGGTTGATGAGTAACATTGATGAGAAAACAAATGCTCACGCTCAACTTTCCTCCACTCTGTTCTTCGTTCAATTTCAACACCGAAACTTGTTGTCTTTTTGAGTATTTTATCATAACTTTTCATAAATATAAACTGGAATTCGTTATTTCACAATCGGTTTTCCAATCCCGCTCCTTGTTTTCTTTGAGTGCCCGATCGCGTTTTTGGAGAGAGAAGAGGCCCCCTTTCTCTCCCGCAAAGGGTCACAGAAAGGTTCGCAGGCGTGTTTCTTAGCATGTCTACGTCTCCAAAAATGGTGATCCATAGTTAGGAAGCGGTAAGCAAAGTACATTCATATTGACCTGTTGATCGCTCGTGTTCTAGCTGATGACTCATAGGTGTCGTAATGAAACCGGTTACACGAGTTGCATTCATTAGATTAGTTTTTGAAGCTTTTCAACAATTGTTTGATGATTTGTTTTTCAAAAACTCCTCGTTTTTCGCTACGACCAAATGTTTCAAAACGTTCTAGAAATTTACTACTATTTATCATATCTAATAACAATCGTCTGTTTCAGAAAAATAATGAGTGCACTGAGAGGAGGAAGAGAAGAAGAGGAAGCAGTGTTGAACGCTGACAATGAAGATGTCCCCATCAATCAATCCACTGCTCCCGAAACTTCCTCATCAACAGTTCGTGATTGCTTTGCCGAATGTCTCTGCGAATTATTGAGCGAATGCTGTCTCAGCTTGTTTGTTGGATGCTTATCGAATTGCAGTTGTGACTGATTTTTAAGTTAATAAATTGTACGTACAGAAATGGTTTATGTTTGAAAGAACTGCTCAAGAGGAATCAAAAACTTTATCTTATCAAATTCAAAAACATGTAAACCTAAGAAGACAAGCAAAAAGTGAAAACCGGTTGGTCTCATGACTGGAAACGTTCCTTTCTTTCTTTATATCTACAAGAACGGTCATCTCTCGTCTGGGCAGTTTGAAACAAGAACACCTGATCATTCCTTAAGATTTGTCCCTGTTCTCTCTGCTTGTTCTATATTTCAATCACATATATCTTCAAGAAGAAACAACACAAATGAATATGAATACCGTAGGAAACAACCCGAGCAATGAACAAATTGATCCAGAATCGTCACATGGAGCAACTGATAATTTGAACACTTTCATTTGGACGGATATGCTTGTAGATTGTTTTGTTAGCTTGTTTTCTTTATGTGCTGGATGCATTTCTGATAGTTCGAATTGATAGATGAATCATTTTTACATGGTATCACAGATTAAACTTTCAGAAAAAACCATGACAACACCACGAATTAGACACATCGCGGCGAGACCTGTAAGAGATTTGTGTTATGCGCCTTCAAAATGCGGGATACTGTAGATTTTTTGTTTTGAAAGTTCTTCGCTTTCGCTGTGGTTCTCGTTTGTTTTTGCTCTTTATTTTCCGTGATTCTTTTTTTTCCGGTTATTTTTCAGAACAGAACTTTTGTGTAGTTTAAAAACAAACAAATTTCTATCAATTTTCGCAATATCAGTAAAAATTTAGCAAACCTGACTATTTCCAGATGACAAAAGTGCTCAACAACAACGAGAAGCTCTGCTCGATGGGCGATTTAGGAAAAGTCGACAAAATGGAGAAAACTGAAAAAATTCACTTGGCATGTCATCAGCTGGACGAAACCAACACCAAGGCGGAGTATGTCGTGAATTTCGGACCCGGCGACTCGCGGAACAAGACTGGAGTTATTCAGGGAGAACTGGCGCTTCAAAGAGCCGATTTGACGGGATTGCACAAGGCTCTGGAGCAGGTTGGAGAGGAATGAAATACGTTCAATACAATCAAGTTTTAGGCTCTCCAATCGGGAAACATGCGCCCACACATCACCACCGACGCCAAATACCTGTACATGGTGGATCGGTTCCGCTCGAAATGGAAGTCTCTCGGCTGGACGTACGTCAACGGAGCAGAGTTGCTGAATCGGAAACAGATTGTGCTTGTCGACACGTTGTGCGAAAAGTTCGAGGTAATTTTCATTCACTATTTGCGGTTCTAAAAAATCAAATTTCAGAGAGTTCGCATCGAACTTGTACCGGGACCACGCTACACTCCAGGAAGTTCTGGATTCTAGACTATTCTGGCTGTATGTTTTGTTGTGCTCATTGTTTATGTTATCATATCAACCATTGTTATCTTTCACTGTCACTTTAAAGTTTTCATTCTTATGCAGATCCCTGCTTCACAGGGACGTCTATTTAGTAATGCTGGTTTTCAAAAATATCTTCATTCATCTTCGAAAACAAAAATGTCATGAGGTAATGAATGAACGATTCCTGAGAATATTAAGAGCGATTATAAAAAACGAACTGATTGAGGCAATGTACAATTCTGGGGGTCTGTTTGAAATGAAAAGAAAGAGAAAATTTCATTGGTAAGACATTGGAATATGGTTTTAAGGAATCCTGAGATGATCGGAGCTTGAGGGAGACCAGTACACGAAATATTGATTAGTTATCCTGAAAACTGCTATGAGTTCCCAATTCTAAATATTTCAACTCACCTAAACATCTAACAAGTGATATGGAGGTGGGTTGTCTTCCAACTTCTGATTCTTACAACTGGCACAATCAACAGTTTCAAAAGACTTCGTGAAGATATCCCAATGAAAATGCCTCACAACGCCATCATCCAGTCCAATATGCACTGGAAACTTCTTTAATTCGCAGTAGTGACTTTTCAGTGACTGTATAATGACTCTGGCTTCATCTTCTCGAGCTTCTAGCAATGATGCTTCATCCATTGGCTCTTCTTGTATCTGTTCTTCCTCTCGAGGTAGTTCATGGATGACTGTCGTGGGGGTGTACAATGGAAACAGCTCATCGGAAAGAAGAGGTAGGTTAAGGGGTTCTGGGAGATACCGACGACTTTTGAAGCATTGGTTTATGAACTTGTTGCTGTGATACTTTGTCGATTCATAGGCATATTTGATGTAAACACAGAAACCCGCCACATAAGTCACATCGTTTTCCACGTATCTGGTGATCTGGAGTCGTTCGTTACCACACACTTGATATGTGAAATAGCTGCCAGGAGTTACTCCGTTTATTGGCTCGAAGTCAGTACACGTCTGACCGCATTTGAAGTTAATCATCGGAACTTGAATTAGACAAGCATTATCGGGAATGTAAACTCTTGCCCGTCTTCCTTCGTTCAATCCGTACTTCTTCTTTATGATTTTCCGGATCCACTTGATGGCTTCCTGTTTCTTCTCCCAGACGCCGGTTCTATCACCTACCATTTGTATGCGATATCTCCGAGTCTCAACGCGAACTCCACATTCCAAAACTTCTTGTTTTCTCACAGGACCAGTAGGTCCCAACCACTTTGGAACAAATGGTTTTTTGGTTATCTCTCTGCTCATTCTCGAAATAATAATCACATAGATTTGGTGAATGCAAAAGCCAATCTAAAAATTGGGAGTATAGAACAGAAAGACGATGGTTTCGTTTCCTCAACCAAGTCTTACCCCCCAAAGAAGAGAAAACAATATCAGAAAACCCATGGTAATAATTCCTCCAAGGTCATCTTTTTGGTGAGATTGTCGATTGTTGCCAGTAAAATCGGAAGAGTTAGTACCATTGATATTCTGAAATTGTTTTACTCATTACAGAACAAGAAGCCTAAACTTACGGTACAATTGCTATTCATAGTTAAGACTCGAAAATGTAGAATAAATGAGAGAGAGAAGCTGGAGAGAGAGAGAGGGGGAAAGCACACCGAGAGATGCAGATGGAGAAACACGTTGTTGACGTCACGAAGGGTGGTTCGAGTTATTTCGGGATTACGAGGAAGAATTGTGAAAGAGCACTGGTCTTCTGACGTAGAAAACTTCAGAAGTTTGGAAGATTTCACACGTCAATGCTGATAAGTTCGACTGGCTTCGCATTAAAAAGTTTATTATTAAGAAATATGGCAAGAAACAACCAAAAATATATGTGCATGTATCACAAATAGGATTTCTCTTTTGATTACCAGTAGATGATGCTGTCATACTCTGAAACACTGTCATTGTCATTTGAATTGTTCTCTTCTCCCACTCACCTAAACATCCAACAAATGATACGGTGGTGGGTCCTCTTCCACTCCAACCACTTCACATGATGGACAGTACGAAGTGTTGAACTTCTTGAAGAAAACATTCCATTCGTAATGCCTCACAACACCATTTTCAACTCCGAGAAACACTGGCCTCTCCAACATTTCACAGAAGTTGCTCTTCAATCTCTTGGTTATCATTTTGGCTTCATCCTGATTCAATGCAACTTCTATTCTGTTGTCCAACTCTTCTGATAGTAGTTCACTGTCCTCTCTTCCCTGGTTAAATCTCTCCAGCATTCTACGCAGTTGGATCTCGGCGAGACTTGGACCACTAGCAACAGGTTCATCTAACGGGTTTCCTGTGACTGGCAGAACAACCTTCGGAACATAAACTGGTCCTGTGTAGCACTTTTTGATATGCATTTTGCTGTGATAACTGCTCGAATCGTAAGCATTCTGAATGTAGACACAGAATCCTGCCACGTACTCCACGTCATCTTCCACGTATCTCGTGATCTGCAGTCTTTCTTTTCCGCACATTTGATATGTGAAGTGGCTTCCCGCAACTACTCCTGCTTCTGGCTCAAAGTCAGTACAAGCTACGCCACATTTGAAGTTTGTCATTGGAACTTGAATGAGACATGAAGCCTGGGGTACGTATACTCTTGCCCTCCCAGTTGGATCCTGCCCGTATTTCTTCTTCAAAATGCTCTGAATCCACTTGATTGCTCCTTGCTCCTTTTCACTGGATCCCCGTCTATCACTGGCGTATTCAGTGCGATAATCCCGTGTTTCCACGCGAATTCCACAATCCAGCTGTCGTCTCTCTCTATGTTGCCCTAATCCGAGCCACCGGGGCACGAAGGGTTCTCGAGTTATTTGGCCGGACTTTCGGGACATTATCTTGACGAAAATGGCGTGGAGACAAGAGATTAACTGAAAATTAATTGATAATTTGGCACTTTGAAACTTTTAACGAGATTTGATTACCAGTAAAAGAAAGAAAAAGACGTAGAAAGCCATGATAAAAAGCCCACTGCCATTGCGAGGTCGCTGACTTTTATCCTCATTGGCGGTTATGGAAATTGTAGAATTCTGAAGAAAATATCAGATCAAAAAAGAAAAATCCTTGAAAAACTCACCAAAAGACAAGGACAATCAATAAGGGAGATGTTCATTGTCAGTTGATAAAAGAGGAATGCGCTGAAATCCGTAGAGCAAGTGAATAAAATGAAGAGAGGGGAGATGGCGAGACGGAAAAACATGCAGAGACACGAGGGGTAAGGCTCCAGAGAGCAGGATTAGAGCAGTTGTTTTGAACAGAACAGATACATATAAAAATGTGCTGGAAACTCTGAAAACTTCGAAGGTTGTTTTAAATACGTTTGTGTCAGCCAACCTATTCTAAAACCAAAGAGTGATAAGCAGGAGGTTCCTCCTCGCCCCATTCCACTTCCTTACAACTGGGACAATTTGTGGTCGTGAACCTCTTCTTATAATCCAACCATTTGAAATGTTTCACGACGCCGTCGTCGTCCAATCCCAAAAATACTGGGTTCTCCAGGATTTCACAGAAGTTTCCTCTCAGCGTCTTGCTAGTTTCCCTGGCATCAGGCTGATTGATGCTCTCTTCGGGGGGAAAATCTTCGATCAGTATTACTGTTTCTGAGATTGGTGAACTCAACAAGGACATTAGATTTGGAGCGGAATTCTCAAAATTTTGAGTTGTGGTCTGAGCAGGTGGTTGTGGGGAAACAGACTTTGGCACATATTTTTGTCGTTTTCTGTAGCACATTTTCAGGTGTTTGGTGCTGTAGTATATGCTAGAGTCATACGCGTCTTTGATGTACACACAGAATCCTGCCACGTATGACACACCATCTTCCACGTATCTGGTTATCTGGATCCGCTCTTTCCCGCACACTTGATATGTGAAATGGCTTTCTGGAGCTGTTCCGTTTGTCGGCTCGAAGTCAGTACACGTCCGACCACATTTGAAGTTTTTCATGGGAACTTGAATAAGACAGGCATCGTCGGGAACATATACTTTATCTTCAATTGCATCGTATACGTCGTACATAATATCTTGAATCCATTTAACTGCTTCCTGATCTTTTTCAAACGATCTTCCTCTATCATACGTCCATTTTTTATCAAATGGTCGTGTCTCCACTCGAACTCCGCGTTTCAGATATTTTCTGAATCTTTTGGGAGCAGTGGGACCCAGCCATTCCGGGACGAACGGTTCTTCTGTTCTCGGCTTGGTTTTACGGGCTTGAATCGTGAGAAATGTGAAGCGAATACATGAGCATATCTGAAATTCGAAAGGATATTACAGCTTCTCTTAACATTCCCACCAGAAATATAATAATACCGAACAACATCGCAAGCAGAAAACAACCTCCAATTAAATCTCCTACTTTTTCTTCTCCAATTGTTGTAACATTTTTATGAGAAGAGTTGAGGGCACTCTGAATTCGTTTTTGTTCAACCATCGCAGAGAGGATATGGAACTTACCATGTAGCTAGATGAGTCGCAAGTAGCGTTTTTTAGAATGAATGAGCAGAAGCACAATGAGAAAGGATGAAGAGGGTGAGACACAGATGATGAAACAGAGAAAGATGCAAAGACCTCACGGACGTTGCTGACGTCATTCGATGCCTGCTGACTATTTCCGGATTCTGGTCTCGTTACGTAACAGAAACACAGATGTTGTAGGGGTCTTGAAAAGACAAACACAAAGAAGTTATGGCAAAGTATGTATCCACGATTTATTTTCTGGAACTATCAATGCACAGATTATTTTTTGTTTCTGGAGAATATGGAAAATAAAACATGAAAGTTCAGAGCCTTTCCGTTGGATAAATAGGTTTAATAGAATACTAGGTTTTCTAAAGAATAGGTTTTCTAGAAAACTGTAATTCTCCTTGCTTGACTACCATGTGCAACGCTCTTTCTGTATTCGTTTCTTCAAAATGGAACGACAACAATCCACTCCTTCTTTCCCATTCCAGATCCCTCCCGAGTGCTTGTTTCAATTGTTGCTCCGAGAAATCGGTGTGGATGTAGCTGAACTCGAAGCGTGGTGATTCACGGAAGTGCTGAAAAGTCATAAAATTGTCAACGACAAACGGAAGTATTTTACTAACGGGGATCAGCTTTTTCAAGTCATCCAACTCGGTGTAGTTCAATGTCATAGAAGTTCTCGGGTAATCCCACCACTTTTCCATCGGGAATTGGTTATCCGGAAGATCGAACATCGACAGTTTTTCCAAGTTGTTCCACTGCTCCAATTCCAGGATTCTGCCGACTTTCATGATGTCTCGAGGCATTCGGGGCACACAGATTTGCAAGAACTTCAAGGTCTCCGGATCAAGATAAGGCAGAATTTGATGAACCTCCTTCTGCCTCCCGGTGTAGTAAATTTTCACGTTTTTCACTTTCAATCTTGTTCTTAAACTGCTAAGAATATGCTGGACTTTCCTCATAAACCTGATTCTCTCCTTGTCCCAATCAGGATACACCTCCTTATCAATCGGGTCTTTTACAGTGAATGAGAAGTTTTCGACGTGTAAATTGGAATTGTCGACAAGTCTCGCAAACAGTTTGGTCGACAGATTCAGATAGTCCTCATTCGGAGCAACTGCCCTCATAAACGAGTTCTTCGAACCCACGGAACAGTCGGATCCTTGTTGTTGATACCGTACTGTGAAGTCCCGTTCGTGGTAGTTCCCTTTCGGCAGAAAACAGAAGTCGATGTATCCCATTCCAAAGTATTCCAACTTAACGGACTCCGCTTCGATTGGTATTTCTCCAATAACTCTTCGGAATCCTTTGTTGACTACTCGAAGTGTCATTCTGAAATAAAAAAAAGGAACATTAACAAGTAGAAAAACAAGAAAACGAACCTGTCGGAGTATAAACCCATGTGTGCCACTATTTTTTCTTTAATGTGAAGTGGCATATCTTCGAGGCATGGTCGGGGTTTCATTATCCAATAGAAGAAAAATCAAGGAAACAGTAAGGGCAGAATAATACGAAAACGAAAAGAAAAGGGCTGTTGATGGGTATTGACACTGTCCAATAGATTTTTGTGGTGTCAATTGGTTTCTGTAAGAAAGGGTGGAACATCGTACTGCGCCTCTTTTAGCAGACGTGTTCTCTGTTCAGTACAGCTGTCAGAAGTGTTGCCCTTCCACCTAAACATGCACAACACCTGCAACCCAGTGATTACATTCTCTTCGCTTCTCTGAGCTCGTGTTTAGTATGAACATGATTTCATTCTAATCTTAATCAAAATGTCCAGCTCTTGTGATTGTTCCACCATAGTAAGTCTTTGAATTAAGCCAAGTTGTAAAAGTTCTTTTTTATCATTTGATACTTTCAGCGGACCACAGAGTCATCAATACCGGCTGAGAAGAACCTAACCTCTGTAAGCGCATTAACAAAACCTAATATCATTTTCTATTTTCAGTTTATACTTTTATTGTGCTCTATTTTCGCCATAGTTCTCGGTCTAGTTCTTCTTGTCTGTGTAAGTCACTAAGTACCTTCTATCTGTAAATGTTCATAACATCTTAGGTTATTGTACTTCTCCTGAACCGAGGGATCAGAAAAAAGGCACGTCGAATGAGACCTTGCACCCGGGAGCTTGCAATCCCCACTTTCTTGAAGATATTCGAAGATCATCGAGTTCAGAAACTGCTTAGCTGTGGGGTTGTGGTTCAGTGTAGAGACTACATTATGGAATTCGGGAACAATACTAAAAAGGAACAGACCCTGCATTCGGTCAACTGGATTCAAAATATCATTAACCAAAAGTTCGGGACAGATGATTCTGGGTCCCCTCTGATCATTCTCCCCAAAGACATTTGTATGGTTTGTGTCCCGATGAACAACTTTGAATGTGGGAAGTCTGGTTGCGACTTTGAGCCGATATCTGGAATGGCTCCCGGAAGTTATCATAGTTATCAGATCAATGGAACCGAGAGGATTCAAGTGACAAAGTATGTGGAAGGAGGTGTGGAGTACGTAGCTGGATACTGTATCTATGTGGATAGACCTTATGATGAAGCTCTCTACTATAATCAGAGTCACATTGACAATTGTTATCTGGGACCAGAGTATCTACCGAAGAAAGCGAAGAAGGTGGGAGGACTGGAACTTTCGGAGAAATCAAGAATCCATGAATCGGTTCGAGAACAAATTGAAGTTCTGAAGACCCTGAAAACCAATTTCTGTAAAGAACTGAAGAAGCCAGTGCTTATCGGGAAGGATCATGGGATATCAGTGCATTTTGAGTGGGATGACACATTGGAAACATTTCAAACATCAGAATGTCCAAGTTGCAAGTCGGATAACTTGGAGGATTCTCCACCTTCGTATTACTTCTTGGACATTTAGGTATTTCCCTTTACTCAACGCTTAACAAATGTCGTCCTTTTCTTGATCAGCGAAAAATTTAACTTGCTGTATGTATTTTGATGCTAAACTTTAATAAAGTTCTCAGAAAATTTGTTTTCCGTCTGTTTCTAAGACACATAAATAACACCTGCAACCCCTTCATCACCTTCTCCTCGCTTCACCGAGCCTTACTTCATTCTAGTTTCTCTTCAATTCCAAATGGCCGACTCGTGTGATTGTTCTGGGGTTCATGTGAGTTAGTTGATTGGAAAGATACATTCACTGGTTCTTTCAGGCAACTACAACATCTATGAGCACTGGAGATTACATTGTTAGTTGTCAAGTTGCAGTGTTCAGTAAAGGTTATATTTTTCCAGATGATCATCTTCGTTTTAGTATGTCTTTCCTTACTTGCACTAATCTTTGGCGCTGTTTGGTTTTGTAACGTGAGTTCTTTCTGACTCTATACTCTGGAAGGAAACAATTGACTTCCAGAGATCCTCGGTAAAAGCTGAAGATAAACTTCAAAGAAAGTCTCTCATAATGGGACCTTCTACCCAAAAACCAGTGATCCCCACTTGGCTTGAAAATCCTCCTCCGTCTCGGAAATTCTGTGATCACGGAGTTTTGATAGAGTGCAGAGACTACAATCTTCAGTTTTGGTATGATAACAATCTAAAGAAAGAACAACCAATGTTAGCCATATCATGGGTCCGAAACATCATTATTGAGAAGTTTGGAAAGGATCATACTGGAAATCCATTGATAAGTGTTCCGAAAGATACTTGTGTTGTTTGTGTTCCAATGAAAGACTTCAAATGTGGAGAGTCTGGTTATGACTTCGAGCCGACATCTGGAATGGTTCCCGGAAGTTATCATAGTTATCAGATGAATGGAACCGAGAGGATTCAAGTGACAAAGTATGTGGAAGGAGGTGTGGAGTACGTGGCTGGATACTGTATCTATGTGAATACTCCATATGATTCTGCTAACAACTACAGTAAGATCCACATTGAAAATTGTTATTCTGGGCTTGAATACAAGATGATGAAGGTCAAGCAGTTAGAGAAACATGCACTTTCTGATGGACTAACCGCTAATGAGCATGTTCAAATTGACATTTTGAAAACATTGAAGACTATATTCTGCAAAACTTCGAAGAACCCAATGTTGATCGGAGTCAAGAATGGAACTTGGATGCATTTCGAGTGGAATGACACTTCTGGTTCCTTCATGACTGCAGACTGCAATGACTGTCACTCTGAAGTCACGACAACCAAATCGAAGATGTGCAACTGACCAATTTATCAAATAGAAACTTGTTGATTTCGGTGTAAACATGGTCCCAAATAAAAATTTGTGAATCAAACACATTTCATTTCATGATCCCTAAAAGCCACAAGCATAAAATTTACCAAAATGAGCTCCCTCGTCATTGAAATACGAAGTTGTTTTGCTTACGTCACAAGAGCAACAATTTCCTTGCACCTCTATTCTATTTCCGACTTGCTCTTTCGTAAATAGCTCTTGCATCTTCACTGACGTCATTCGTATTCTCCCGGGTGGCCTCTCCCTCTCAGCTGTCCGTTGTCTCCTTCCACTTACTGAGTCTCCCACAATACTCATCTCTCGTTCTTCTCACTGAAGCAATTCAACTGCATACACTAATTCAAAATGAATATAACCTGTCGTTGTGACGAAACTTACTCTATCAACTTTTACTCTCCAGAAAACCAAAACCTAACCGTTGAATTCTTGCAAACTGCGAATCAAACTGTTTTTCAGAAACCGACTAATGAAAGTGTAAGTCATATTTTAGCACCGTTTTGTTTTACAAAGATTTTAAAAGTTCAGCCACCGCCGGAAAAAAGTAATGTTCCATTTATTTGTTCGCTACTTGTGCTTATAATCGTTCTGGTAAGTATTATAAAACTGAAGAGCATTTCGAGTCTGTGTATTCTAGGTGTGTATCTTGGTGGATCACTGGAGAAAAAAGAAACGTGCACTAGTGGCTGGAGAGATCACAAACAGCCCGACCATTCCCGAATGGACCCGTACTGGCTACAGAACTTGTTACTCTTCAAATGGAATTCGCTTCGAGTGCCAAAACTACAGAAAAGCGTATATTCAGGACCGATATAGTAAAGGAGAGTACCCGCAAGGAGCAGTCGATTGGGTCAGAAGACGATTGAAAAAGCAGTATGGAGATAATTTTGTCTCTGTGCCAAACACAGTCCGAATTGTATCAGTTCCAATGAAAAACTTCGAATGCGAGGGATCTTGCACTGACTTTCAACCACTTTCCGGAATGGCTCCCGGAGCTTTTCTGACTTATCAGATGTGCGGCGATCAGAAAATTCAAGTGACTAGATACGTGGAAAATGGCGTGAGCTATGTAGCAGGATACTGTGTTTATATAAATGAGCCTTATGAGAGATCGTGGTTTTTTAAGAAAACTCACATTGATAATTGCTATACTGGACCTGAATACATACTCCGCATTGTCCCACCTAGAATTCCTGCACGCTTCAATCATATTTCCGCGACACCATTCGATTGGGAAATCGCGTTCCGACCGATTGTACCAACTGTTGATTTGAAGCTGGAAAAGAGAATGCGAGAGACCTCGAAGACTCTGAGAGTGTCTTTTTGCGAGTCATTGAAACAGCCCGTGATGATTGGTTTTGACGATGGAGTCATCAAGCACTTTCAGTGGCAGGAAGCTACTAAAACATACAAGATCAGTGACTGTTCCAGTTGCAAATTGACGGAGTTAGAAGACGATCCACCACCGTATCATTTGTTAGAAGTTTAGGTTGGTTTTGAGATCCTGTAAAGACCATTAAGAATTTCATTTTTACAGATTAATCAGTTGTTATCTCCACTTCCTTCTCTACCTTATCATGACCCTCAGGAACTTTATAACTACTTGTCATTTATATGAAAAAAATGTTATCTACATATGAATGTAAAAACTATAAAGCATTTTATTCGATAAGTCCAGAAAGCCACAGGAATCCACCAAATACACTACCTCGTCATTGAAACACGAAGTTGTTTTGCCTACGTCACACGATCAACAATGCCCTTGCAACTCTCTTCTATTTCCGTCTTGCTCTTTCGTAAATAGCACTTGCATCTACGTCATTCGTATTCTCCCGGGTGGTCTCTCTCCCTCTCAGCTGTCCGTTGTCTCCTTCCCCTTTCTGCGTCTCTTTTCTTCCTTCTTTCAAATCTTGTCCAATTCTGCTGCATATAATGAATATAACCTGATATTGTACTAAAAGTTGGAAAAAATTTCACGGAAAGCATAACATATCAGCTGAGTTCTTCCAAACTGCAAACCAAACTCTTATTCCGATTATGGCTCCTGTAAGTGATATTCATGTACTGTGGTCAATTACCTTTGCTCGTTCATTCAATGTTTTCAGAAACGCCCATCTGATGACCTGGCTGCCGGTATTCTGTTTGTTTCGTTTCTTTTACTCCCACTTGCATGTGTATTGGTAAATTGAGTGACTAGATGATCAGCGAATTCCTGGTTTTCAGATTCACTATATAATAAAATGCATCGTATCAAAGAGGCTTGCACAGAGAGTTGCAGAGGTCACCACCAGCCCGACAATTCCTAAATGGACCCGTCACGGAAGTAGATCCGTTCAGTTCGACAACGGAATTCGATTAGAGTGTCAAGCATATCAGAAAATATACAAAAATGACCGATATAGCCAGGGAGAATGCTCGCAAAAAGCTATCATGTGGATCAGGAGACAACTGGCAAAAAAGTACGCGAAAGGTTCTGTCACCGTACCAAACATGCTCCGTATCATATCTGTCCCGATGAAGAACTTCAAATGCGGCACATCCTGCACCGACTTTCAACCACTTTCTGGAATGGCTCCCGGAGCATTTCTGAACTATCAGATGTGCGGCGATCAGAAAATTCAAGTGACTAGATACGTTGAAAACGGTGTGAGCTATGTAGCAGGATACTGTGTGTATGTCAAGAAACCTTATGAGAGATCATGGGGCTACAAGAAAATGCACATTGATAATTGCTATACTGGACCTGAATATGCACTCCGCGATGTCCAACAGAGAATGCCAAAATCTCCAATAGTTGATTTGCAACTGGAAAAGAGAATGCGAGAGACTTCGAAGACTCTGAAAGTGTCTTTCTGCGAGTCATTGAAGCAACCCGTGATGATTGGGTTTGACGATGGAGTCATCAAGCACTTTCAATGGCAGGAAGCTACCAAAACATACAAGATGAATGACTGTTCCAGTTGCAAATTGACGGAATTAGAAGACGATCCGCCAGCGTATCACTTGTTAGAAGTTTAGGTTAGTGTTGTGATCCTGTTGAAACCTGTCCAAAAACAATTTTGTTTCCAGGTTCATCAATTGTTAACTCCACTTCATTTTTCCCCTCATCATGATCCTCAGGACCTTTATAACTCTTGTGACTGTATAAGTATATCAATTAACATAAATTTATCTATGAATTACTGTAAGAACAGTATTGTTGATAAACTCCATTCCGTCAGCAAGTGAACTCAATTCTCATAAATAAAAAGACCACTCGTGCTTTTGATCTTATAAACTCGTGGCTATTTGCTCATTCTGTCCACTAGTTTCATCATCTTTTCGGACGTCATTCGGAGCCCCAAGTAGCCCGCTCCATCCTCCTTTCCTTTCTCTTCCTGCGTCTCCCTGTTTCATCATCTCGTATCGACTCTGACGCTTTTCCATTGCCTTTTTTCCTTATTATTCAACAAATTTCTATTTCGATGATTCTCATACTACCGTATTTATTCTAATAGAAGGACCCCCTACCGAGAGCACGTTTGGGCTCAGAAAACCAGAAAAATTTGCGATTTTTCAAATTATTTTTTGAAAATCTGATAGAGGAAGGTTTTTTCTATCACTTTTTGATACTTTCAACCTCTGAGGTAACGTATTTTGAGCTTTTTCAGAGCTCCAAACTTTGCTCTGTGGGTGTCCTTCTATTAGAATAAATACGGTAATCGGTTTCTTTGTAATGGTAAACGTGCTTATCTGCCTTGTAAGTCAACTTCATTCATAAAAAAGTTGTATTGAGTGAATTTCAGATTTATTGTGCTAAATGGTACAGAGAAGACAAGAAAAGTGCATTGGTGGCCGGAGAGATTATCTACAGCCCGAAGATTCCGGAATGGACACTGCGGACCTCGAGAATAGTTCAGTTCAACAGAGGACTCAGATTTGAATGCAAAGAGTTTACGAGACAGCTTCATACCGGTCGATATGGAAATAGAGAAGATTCACAGGGAGCAGTGGATTGGGTCAGGGCAAGACTGAACCAGAGATACAGAGAAAACGAAGACAATCCATCAGCTCCCACTGTTCCAAACACGGTTCGTATCATATCTGTCCCGATGAAAAACTTCAAATGCGGCACATCTTGCACTGATTTCCAACCACAGTCTGGCATGGCTCCTGGAGCTTACAGAACCTACCAAATGTGTGGAAAGGAAAAGATTCAAGTGACGAGATACGTGGAGAACGACGTGAGCTATGTGGCAGGTTACTGTGTGTATATAGAAGAGCCGTATGAGAGTTCTATGGGTTATGAAAAAGTACACATTGACCACTGTTATGATGGACCGACATATCGACTGCGAAGGGTGGCAGCTCCCGAACCGAGACCGCCTACAGCAGAGCCGGTAAATGAAATGGAACTGGAGGAGAATTCAAGAAACACGTCGAAAGTCCTGAAAGTATCTTATTGTGAAAGATTGAAGCAACCGGTTATGATCGGATTGCAAGAAGGAGTCGTCAAGCATTTCGAATGGCAGAGTTCTTCTAAATCATATAAGATTGAAAACTGTCTCGGATGTAATTTGGAGAAATGGGAAGATAATCCACCACCGTATCACTTGCTGGATGTTTAGATCGTCAGGGTCATGAATCTCCAAAAAGGCAATATATCCGGTATTACATATCAGAACTAATAAAGCACCCAAACCCTCGCTTTCTGCGAATGACCCTAGCAAGACCACACACGTCATTCTGAGCTTCTCCATGTTGCCTCTTCTCCCCATTTCTCTATCTGCGTATCTCTCCTTTTCTACTTTTCCGTGAACTCAATTCACCATTCTACTACTTTCTGTTTCTATTCTACTGATCCGAGTCTCTAAATGGTGAGTTTACTCTGTTGAAGTTTCGAAAAATGAATCATCATTGCAGCAAAGTATATCTGACTTCATTGGGCTATTACTTGTGGTTTTCTTGGTGATCTGTTTATTTGTGAGTTATTTTTCTCTAATTTTGCAAGTAATGGAGTTGAATATTCAGTGTTGTGCATGTGCGGCTGCAGCACAGGAAAAACAAGACATGCGCAAAGTAACACCACTACGGACTTCTCCAAAGGTGTTCGATTGGGTCCGGAAAACTGCGCCAAGACCTTATGTGCAGTTAGCAATGTTTGGGATTCGGTTTGAATGTCGAGATTTTGCAAGACAAGAACCAGAAAGGCGTGATCAATTGGATGCAGTGACATGGATAGGTCAGAAACTGCGTTTGAAGTATGGAAACAACTCGAATGGAACCCCGAAAGTGTCTGTTCCACGGGAGACTTGTCTCGTGTCGATTCCGATGAAGAACTTCAAGTGTGGAGAGACTTGTACTGAATTTCTACCAGTCAACGAGATGGCTCCAGGATGCGAATTCAGATATCTCGTGTGTGGATCCGATCAGAAAGTTCAAATCACATTTTATGTGGACAAGGGAGTGTTGTTCCCGGCTGGAATATGCATGTACATTGAAGATCCTTATGAAATTGCTTTGGACAACTTATGGAAGTACTTTGAGCAGTGTTTCAATGGACAAAAGTACACAGGACCTGTGAATGCAGTCAGAAGACACTTCAATTTGAGAGATGAGTTGATTCGAATGGAAGATGAATATGAAAAGGAGGAGGAAACAGAAAGAGCATGGCTCGATGGAAAAGGGACAATGTGGTGCAAGTGAAAAAAGATAACATCGGAGAATCCCAGAGAATATTCAAGCGTTTGAAGCCAAAGTACTGCGAGTCGCAAATGAAACCAGTGATGATTGGGTTAGAAGGAGGTGTGGTGAAGCATTTCGAATGGAATGATACTTTGAGAACGTTCAAAATCACAAACTGCTCTATGTGCAAGTTGGAACAACTGGAAGATGACCCACCGGCGTAGGAAACATTGGAAGTTTAGGTAGGTGAGTGAAAGAGTATTTCTGACTGAAACCTCAAATTTTCAGAAGCTTATACACCTGCTACCATTATCTCAGGGAACTAAATACTCAGGACAGTTGACATTATAATTCCGAAATCTGTGATAGCTATGAATAAAGTTTTTCATTGAACTCAATCACAACAAGAAACTCCTAAACTATTGTATTGAACCGAGAAATCTTGCTTACGTCATCAGGTCAAAATGTACATTTTCTCAATTTCCTTCTTCCCCAAAATACCCATGCAGACGTCACAGATGCAGCAGCTTCTGCGTGTGGTCTTTGCATCTTCCTCCGTCACTCCGTCTGCGTCTTCTACTCTTTTTTCTTCATCCTGGAGTGTTTCCATTTTCATTTTAGTTAAAGTTTTTGTTACTTAGACATTATCATGCCGGTTAGTAGTTCGTTGCATTACTTTTGTGAATGAAATTCTAAGTTTAGACACGTGAACTATTGCCTGAGGAGAAGCTTCTATTTTTAGGTGTGCTCATAGGTTTTATCATACTTTTTCAGTAAGTTCCTTGTCTCTCAGATACGTTCTGACCTTGTTTGTTACAGCTCTTCACGTGGTGGACTTTCGTCCAAGACAACAAACAGCTAAAGTCAGTGGGTCCAATCACAACGGAACCAGTAGTCCCCGAATGGGTGGACAAGGCAGTGAATGCTCATCAGAGGACGGAACAGAACATTCGTGGAGTCAGATTCATTTGTCGAGATTACCGGAAAGAGTACGAAATGCCGAATGTGTATGAATGTCAAGAAAGGAGACAAGGAGCCATCGAGTGGATACAGAAGATACTGACAGAGCGGTTCGGAAAGTCATTCTTCAACGGAGTCCCATTTGTCACTGTTCCCAAGACAGCGTGTTTGATATCAGTGCCAATGAAGAATTTCAAAACGGGGAACTGTTGCACAGAGTTCATTCCCGTTTCCGGAATGGCGCCTGGGAGTCATTTGACATATCAAGTTTGTGGTGGGGAGAACCGAATTCAAGTGACCAGATACGTGGAGGATGATGTGGAGTACGTGGCAGGGTACTGTGTTTACATCGAGGAACCGTATGATTATGGTTATCTGTTTAAAACGATGCACATCACAAACTGTTACGGAGGACTTCAGTACGAACTGAAAGAAGTACATAGTACCCGAGGAAATCATAGTTCAAGTGGAGAATGAAGTAGTAGAAGAAGAAGAAGAAGAAGAGGAACTGGCCTTACTGCTCGCAACTCCTGAACCAGTTAATCCCAAAGAAACAATGAGTAAACTAAAGTTACACTTCTGTGAAACTTTGGAGCAGCTTGTGGCAGTAGGACTGGATGACGGAGAAATGAAACATTTCGAGTGGATGAAATCAACAAAGTCTTACAAGTGTACAAGTTGTCGTAGTTGTAAGACACGGCAAGAAGATCCACCGGCTTATGAGCTATTGGATGTTTGAGTGAGTCTTCTGCGTAACTTGGAGTTGTTTCAGATCTCGCAACAACTTATCCGACTGGAAACCTCAATTTTAAACTTGATTTTTTGTTAATATTTATTGTTTCTCCCAATGAAATGTTCTACATACTAGAAATACATAGACCAGTGAAAGTTTTCTGAAACGAACACTGATCAGCTGGAATGACAAAGACAGTTTCCTGTCAGGTTAACTGGTTGATCAACAAAACTCAATCCCTCTAATGTCTTTCTTGTTCCATTTCCTCGTCAAATACAATTTGCCATCGAATTCACGTGAATGTACCCAAAAGAAAAAACAAATTCTCATTGCCCATCCCATGAGATTGGTCCGTCAGTCTCCGCATCTCCTGCCCATCTTCCCATCTGCTTCTCTCTCGTCTCCACCCTCGCTTTTTCTGACCCTCACAAACACGGAAAACATCCGTTGGGACTATCAATTCAAAAGATGTTAGAAGACGGAGTAACCGACTCAAAGAGCAAGGATCGTTCTCATTCTGAATCCAGAGAGTGTCTCAGAGGTATTTGCTCCATTTGCGGAACAATCTTGTATTTCTCTTTGTTTTTCGGACTTCTCTGTGCTGTTATTTACCCGGTAAGCTGTTGAGCCATAAGTTACACTACTTCTTCTTTAGATCTACCTCGGAGCAATATCTTTTTCAAAAGACCTTCACAAGAAAATGGAAGCCGAAGGATACTTTGTCGGTGGTCACTACGATGCTCCACGGAATCCGCCGAGGGAGTTCATCAGGAAGAGTCATCATTGAAGAGTCGCCTGGCTTCTCCTGTTTCTCCTCTGGTCCCTTCTGAATCTCTTATTCTCTCGCCTCCACCCTCACATTTTCCCATAGGAGTCCGCAGCAACTCGTCTGCTCTTTGCACATTTCTCTTGGTCCATCTCTTCTCGGATGTTGCCATTGTGGTCAGCACCAATTGACGACAATGGACGGTTTGGGTTCTGGAAACGATACACCTGTGGACTGATCATTTTCGGTTTGGCTGTATGCGGTTTGATGCTTTATTCGGTGAGTGGCACATAGAATAAAGAAGAGAAACTGAATTTCAGAAGTATATAAAAGAAGCGCCGACGAATAACTTTTCCTGAAATCAGAGGCAATTGTTTTGTTTGTACTTGAAGTTTTTTCTCTTCCATTTTGTTGTGATATGTATCTTTAAACTATTTTCGAATGAATGATTTTGCAGCTCTGCTCATATTCAAACCACAACATTCACTTGCAAGAAAGTTCGCAAGGCTTCATTATGAGCTTATCGAGTTCTTGAGAATACCACAACACCCTTCATTTCCTTCCAGTCACATGCGGACCTCTCTTTCTCCCTCTCTTTCCTCCTCCTTCTGCGTCTCCATTCCTTCTGTTCAAGCTCTGTCCAAGACATTTTCCATTCGTTTGTTCTCTCCTCGTGTTTCTCAAAATGAGCAGAGCTGGACATGTTTCTGAGCATATTCTGTACAGAGGTTTCGTGATTATTGTGTTTTCTTTGCTGTTTGTAAGTTGTAAACGGCTGCCATATAAACTGAAAAATACTTCTTCAGACGATTCCCTGGTGCATCCGCAGGTTTATCAGACATCAAAAGTCCAAATGGAGATTCGATATCACCTCCACCCCAACGGTTCCTGAATGGCTCGAAGACGCTCAAGAAGAAGAGATTTCCAAGCTGCGACTCTCCAGAATTGTGGTTCATTGCAAGCCGTACACGTTCGAGTGTGAGACAAGAGGAAAGAAAGAGAAACCGAAGGAAGCTGTGAAGTGGGTTCAATCGATACTTGATTACTATTCACGACGTGGAACGAGTGTCGGAAGAATCCCCGATGACGCCTGCACTGTTTCCGTTCCCATGGAGAATTTCAAATGTGGGGATGAAGGACCTTGTGACTTTGTTCCAGTTACTGGCGTTGCTTCGGATAGCGAAGTGTCTTATCAGATGTTTGGAGACTCACGAATCCAAGTGGCTACTTACACGGAAGGAGGTGTTCGGTATATCGCGGGATTCTGTGTTTACATCCCGAAACCATATGAGAAGAGTACTCACTACCGGACAAAAGTCATCGAGCAGTGCTATGAAAGCCGAAGATTCCGGAAAGGATCAACTTCTGCTGAGAGAAATAGTCAGAACTATCAGAGCACTGTTGATGAAACTTCTTCGAGAACCGACGATTTGAAGACAAAATTCTGCAAGAAAATAGGTCAGCCGGTCATGATTGGATTGGAGGATGGGAAGACGAAGCATTTCATTTGGTGTCCAGTGGCAAGGAAGTTCAAAACGACAGAGTGTTCGGAGTGTAAGATGGAAGACGATCCACCGGCGTATGAGTTGGTCAGAGATCTGTGAGGTAAGCAGAGAAATTATGTCGATCCGAAAGCCCGGTTAATATTTCAGAAACCACCCTTGAGTGTTTTCTACGTTTTCCAAACATTATGATGCAGAACAATCTATGTAAAATTTACTGGTCCGTTTTGTAATTCGTCGAATAAATGTTCAGTTTTACTATCCAACAGAGCATCTTTCCTTTCCCATCTACGTAAGAAGATCAAAACACACATTGCCTAAAAGCAACTATGTTACTTCTGTCTAAGAATAGCCTCTCTGACGTCACAGAGTTCTTCGGTTCTCGCAATCTGTCAAAGCCCTGCGTCGTTCCCTCGGCGGCTCCCTCATCAAATTTCTCTCTCCCTTCTTTGTCTTTCTCTCTCTGCGTTTCCAATCATTTTTCTCTCCTTGCTCAGGAAAGTTCTAATGAAATTTGGGAAAACTTCTTTTGTTTCTCATCAATTTTGTCAAGGCTTCAGTCCTTTTTCTCAGGAATGACAACATGTATGTCTTTCAGACGATGTTCTACTTTGGAGGATTCACTTCAGAAAACCGCATGGTGCTCTACGGGGCAGTTGGTATCTTTGCAGCTTTATCAGTTATCGCAGTGTGTTTTGAGGTTAATCTCCATTATATACCAGTTTGTTTTATTTGAACTTCAGAGGTTGAAAGTTTTCCGAGTGTGGTTGAAACGAAGGAATGCTAGGAGGAGAGGACATCTCACCGCATCCCCGATTGTCCCTTTCTGGCTACAAATGGAACGAACAGAAGGGAAAATATCACGAGTTATGTTATCTTCTGTATTAGTCCAATGCCACGAGACATCCGAAAGCAAAGACTACAATTCTGCCATCTCCTGGGCCCAGAAGATCACAGAAACTTACGGGAGCCTGAACAAAGTTGGTGACTACTCACTCATCGAGCTACCGAAGAACGCGTGCACTGTGTCGATCCCAATGAAGAACTTCAAGTGTGGAGAGTGCTGCACAGACTTCGTTCCTTCATTTGGCAAGTCTCCCGACTGTTCCTACTTGTTCCAAGTGATCGGAGAACAACGGATTCAATTGGTTTATTATGTAAACGATGGAGTAACTCATCCTGCTGGCTGCTGCATCTATATCCAATCTCCAAAACTGGGGGGTGTGAATTATGATGCGGAAAGTGTTCATTGCTTTGTTAGCAGCTCCCAGTACTTGGAGGCAACCACGCGAAACAAGGGATCGAAACAGCTAATTGAAAAGAATCTTGATTTTGATTCATAAATATGCACTGCCGTATCAAATCTAATAAATACACTTTATTAAGAATAAATGCTTATGCTAATTGTAAAGAGAAACACCTGCCTTTCTGGTACTCATTTCCGAAGACAATTCGCTACGTCACAAGATCAGGAGAACACAATATTCCTCGGAGAATAACGTACACTCCCTTCCTCTTTTCGAGAATAGCCCTCTCTGATGTCACGGAGTTCTCTGGTCCCTTCGTCGTTTTTTCCCTTCTGCGTCTATTTCTCTTTCCCTCGTTCCCCGTGCTTCGCAGTCTTTGTTTCGTCGGTTTCTCGTTGGGTTTCGTAACTCTTCTAGAGCTCCGTGTCTCCATTTTTCGACCCTCTTTCCTTCACCTTTTTTCTTGTGTCCAACAAAACGTCTTCTTACAGAAAATGTACCTTCCAAGAAGAGGAGAAAGAGACCCAATCACTGCTGTAGTTATCTTCGGCATCCCGTTACTCTACTGTTTCTGTATTGTTTTTTACTATGTGAGTTTTTCGAGAAAGCTCCTCGGAAGGATTTCTGTCAAGTTTTCAGAGTAAGAGAGCTTATGAAACGGGGCGAAAACAGAGGAATGCCAGTAAAAGAGGTCAACTGACTGAGTCTCCGATAGTTCCTTACTGGTTACAAATGCAACAATCGGAGGGGAGAATCTCGAGAATCATGCTGTCGGATGTACTCGTTCAGTGTCATTCCTATGCTATAACTGCCAACTGGAAGTCTGCAATCTCCTGGGCACAACAAGCAATGGACATCTACGGGAATAAGAATAGAACTGGTTTCCAACTACTTCACGAACTACCAAAGAACGCGTGCACTGTGTCGATCCCAATGAAGAACTTCAAGTGTGGAGAGTGCTGCACCGACTTCGTTCCCTTATCCGGCAAGTCTCCCGACTGTTCCTACTTGTACCAATTGATCGGTAACCATCGATTCCAACTAGTCTTCTATTTAAAAGACGAAATGAGTTATCCTGCTGGAGTTTGCATTTATATCGAGTCACCGTATCTGGAAGGAATCCATTACAACGAGCAAATCCTTCAATTCTTCGCCAATGGTCCGAAGTTCCGCGATGCCACTGCTCCGCCTCAAGAACTAGAGAATGCAGCAGATCCGGGACCACCAGAACCGAGAACATTCACCTCCGTCACCAAGAATCTCAAGTCAGAGTTCTGCAAAACACAGAAAAGACAAGTGTTGTTGGGAGTGGAAGATGGTGCGACGTGGCATTTTGAATCCTTGAATCCAAAGAAGAACTACCGGATTTCGGGATGTCCGACTTGTAAGATCGAGGAAGAATCGGACAATCCACCAGCTTACGATGCAATGTTTTCGTGAGAATGTCAGTGAATTTGATTCTTTATACTTTCGATTATAATAACTTTTCAGGGATAAAGTATTAGAGACAATTCCAATCGGGTGAAGCCGGAGTTGCAGCTGCCAACTTTATGCACACATTCCAGAAATTTCTGTTGTTTTTTACTTTTCTGCTGTCAATAAAGCATATTTGTCTACCCGGATGTTGCCGAATTCCTAGTTTGCTCTTTCCATTCCGTAATCAACACGTGCTGATAAGAATCAGAAAGCATCAGTCGGTTCTCCGATCTTTCGAGATGCCGACTTTCCGCTTTGCTCTCCTACTCTCTGTTCACTTTCTGTTGTCCTTTGCGGCTCTCCCGGATCTCGGATATCCCAACTGGAACTGTGATGGTTCTCTTTATAAGAAGTAGGGAACGAATCGTAGAACATAGACATAGAGACGATTTCAGAAGCAAGACAGTCCCAACTTCCGCACACTCGGTCCGTTTCGCTGACATCAAAGTGATCGGGGCACTCGGAGATTCTCTGACTGCTGCGAATGGAGCTGGTGCTCCGAAAGGAGATCCACTGGCTGTGATCCTTCAGTACAGAGGACTTGCTTTCCAATGTGGAGGAGACTCTTCTCTCGATGAGCATGTTACTGTCGCTAGTTCGTTTATTGCTGACTCTTTCCCGTTGGTATAGAAATCTTCAGATGTCATGAAGAAGTTCAATCCGAACATCATGGGTTACTCCACGGGGATCGGAAGTGCCAATGTCTGGGAAGTGTCCAAGTTGAATCAAGCTGTTCCTGGAGCACAAGCTGCTGATATCATAACCCAAGCGCGGGCTCTGGTTCAGATTATGCAGAATCATAAGGAGGTTTCTCAGTCTATCATGAAACAATAGTTAGTGTAATCGGTTTTAGATCGACATCAAGAACGATTGGAAACTTGTCAATGTGTTTATCGGAGCCAACGACATGTGTCGGTATTGCGAGGAAAAAGAGAATGTCTGATTGGCTTTTTATTCCAAACAACATCTAAATTCAGGGAGTTCACTCAAAGGCCAACTGGAAGCAAAATGTTATCACAGCAATTCAGATCCTCAAACAAAACTTGCCGAGGTACATGAGATAGACAACTATCCAAATGTATATTTTCTACAGAACAATTGTCTCGATGACGGGAATGTTCGACATGAGAATGCTTCGTCAGATCGACCACGACAAATATTTCTGTGACGGACTGCACGTGTTCGAGTGTCCTTGCGAGAAGAAGTCCTCTTTCACCAACGACGATGTCTCCCAGGCTTGTCACCTCTACATGGATGCTCAGCAGGAGATTCAGGACTCTGGAATGTTCGACAACACTGATGATTTCACCTTCGTCGTCCAACCCTTCTTCAATGACATCACCATCCCACCACTCAAACCCGACGGAGAAGTCAATCTGGACTGGTTTGCTCCCGACTGTTTCCATTTCTCGAGACTCGGACATGCCAACGTGGCGAAGCATCTGTGGAACAACATTGTCCAACCAGTTGGATCTAAGGATCATAAAGTCAATCTGTCTGATCCGAGTATCCCTTTGAACTGCCCTGACAAGGCATGCCCGTTTTTCCGAACCACCAAGAACAGTGCGGACTGTTCCAAGTATCTCACCGAATAAACTGTAGTTTTGTGTTTGTATTGTGGACTTTTTATCGGGTAGCAATAAAAAATCAGTTTGCATTTTTGATTTCTTGGCAACAATGTGGTCACAGTAATTGCAATAACTTTTTATAGGCATGTGTTGGAGAGAGATCGAACTGAAAACTCTATGTAGGTTGATGAAGTTAACACAAAAAGAATGTTGTCTGATAATTGGGATCAAAATCACTGAAGTCGGCAAGGCAAAACAGTAGCAATTACCGGACTCATGGAGCACCCGAGAAACGCTAGAGCTTCTTCCTGCGTGTCTTATTGTTCCGTCTCGTCCCCAGGACCCCTCGTGCATTATTGAACTGCAGCTTTCACTCTCTCCGTCTCTTGTTTTTCATTTCATGACTCCTCATCTCTATTTCGTTTACGCAAACCGTTTCTTGAAATACTGAAAATTTCTAGAAAATGACACCGCGATATGAAGTGAATGGCAGTGCCGTGGATTTCTGGTTCATGTTTGGATTCTGTTGTGTACTTCTTGTCATCTATTGCTGCATCGTTGTAAGTCAATCATTCGGAACGTATTTGAGTTAAAATTAAGTTTTCCAGGCCAAAAAAGAAAAAGAGAATCGATCCAGAGAAATGCAAAGAAGGAAAACTGTTCATAACCTCAACGACTCCCACCAACTAACAGACAGTCAGTCTAGTCTGGAGGAAGTCGCTAAGAAACTGAAATCAACATTCTGCACTAATCTGCAGAGACCAGTGCACATTGGGATGGACCGAGGGAAAACGTGTCATTTCGATTGGTGCGAAACAAGCAGAGTATTCCGGATTTCTCAGTGTTCAACTTGTGAATTCAAGGAAGACAGAGAAGTGGAAGAGGATCCACCGGCTTATGAAGAAATGTTTCCGTGATTCGTAGAGAGTCCATCTTACAACAACTACGTCACAAGATCAGGGAATTGTGTTTCGTTTCGCATGTATAATTTCCCATGTCGAGTTTAAAAATAGGAGTCCTGTGCTGACGTCACAAGGGTGCGTGAGGTCCTCGCATCTTTTCCCTTGTATCTGGGTCTCTCAATGTTTATCTCTCTGTTTTACGTGTTTCTTTTTCTGCTCCTTTATACATACTCTACTCATATTTTGCGCATGGGTTGTTTTAGAAAAGTTGGAATAAAGGAAGTGATGACTTCGGGTGATTGGATTTTTTGGTTCAAAACAAGTATGGAAACTTGAGGTTTGCTAGATTACTGTTATTTCGGAACTTTTCCGAGCCTGAACTAACTTCCCACCAATCCACCCTACAATCAGATAACCCCCCCCCCCTTCCTTTGACACACCCTTCCCAGTTTGCTCCTCTTCCCATCTGTCATCTTCCGGGACGTCACATGTTCCCATTTCTCTTTGCATATCCCTTTTTCTCTCCTCCTGAGTCTCTCCTCTCTCGTTTTCATTTGCTTTTCCTCTGCTCCATTCTCAATTTCCGAATACTCTTCTCTTTCTGGTTTTTCATTATTTCTTTGTGGATCGGTCACACAAGAATTTAGATTGGTTAAGAAAAGTTAAAGTTCAAAACCTGAAGGTTTAATTAAACTTTTTCTGATTTCCTCTGATTTTTTCATTAATTTCCTTTTAGAATGCTCTGTGATCTTGAGAATTGCACAACGTCACTCAACCTAACATCTACAGATGCTCTGGAAAACAAAAGTGATGATTCAGAAAATAAGTATTCTGTTTTGACCTACATCCTTCTTGCCATTCCACTGTATTTCTTGGCGTTTTGTTGCATTGGGGTGAATCTTTGGAAAAAAGCTTTTCAGAGCGTCATACTTCCAGATCCTTCGATGTTTCAAATATTGCATATTTCACACATGGAAGCAATCCCGATTCTATCACCCGAAACCCGTCAAAGTGAATGTGGAAGATCCCGAACCGGAACTTGTGAACTATACGAAGTTCGCGCTGAAACAGGATAACATCGACCATCTGAGGAAGCAAATATCCCAGAGGAATATGGGTGATGGACAGATTATATTTGGAAACTATGCTGATGAATGAAACAATACACTAGATGAATGTGAGTTGTTTCTTCTCGTTACTGTAACTTTACATCGATTCTCACTTTTTTCCCTCACTTGCACTGTTCTCTGCATGCCCATGACTCACTTACAAACCCAATAAATTTATAGAAACTTGTTTTCTCGTTCAAGCTTATTTTGAGTAAAGGTCCCTGCAACCTCCCATACTTACGGTCTCGAAAATCTTTGTGCACGAGAAACAAAACAAATACAGGAACTGAAATGGAACCAATCACTGTATCAAATGTGTGCGTTTTTGTTGTTTTCTGGTTACTTATCATTGCTTGTTTGGTGAGTTGCCCGTTTTCTAACGAACCAGTGTACTTTGTGAACCTTACATGTCCTATTCCAGGCTTACTGCATCCTGAAACTCGTCCCGAAACTCCGTCCACCAGTTCACCCAGTCACTACACATCCAGTTGTCCCTGAATGGCTTGAAACTTCCGAGAACATTTTCCAAGAGATGAATTGTATTCCGGAAGGTGTCGATATCAAGATTCAGCTGAGGTACTGTGAACGGAAGAGGAAGGTGCCCAGGCATAGAAAAGTTCGACTGGATAAAAAACTTTTTGCGATAGAGAAAGTTCAAAAGTTAGTTGATGAGAGGTTTGGAACTGGAACTGTGATCTTACCCGCCAACACTTGCACTGTATCGATTCCCATGGAGAACTTTCAATGTGGGGGATCTTGTGTTGAGTTTGTACCAACTAATGAAGACGTTACTGACGATAATTATACTTATCAAATGTTCGGAGATCACCGGATACAAGTTGCAAAGTACAAGGATCAAATTGCTGGATACTGTGTCTACATTCAAGATCCATATGATTACAGTACTTTCTATAAGAGGAATATGATCCAGAAGATACTAGCGGAGGATTCAAAGAGATTGTTGATGAGTTTGTGAGATAAAATATTCGAAGCTTTTCTTTATCCCCGTTTTGAAACACTGATGGCTTTCGACCATTTTCATACTTAAAAATCTATTTGTTCCGCTTGTTAGTATTTTTAGTGTGGTATTGATTTCAATTTCTCAGATGTAAACTCTTAAAGTGTAAGTAAGTTCTTGTCAAACTCATAGAACCTTATCAACTTGATTCAGAGTTTCAAAATGCTTTGTGAACCTTGCAATTGCACACAATCAACTTTTCAAGCAATCGATTTCTCCCATCAAAACGGGCGCGAAGGAATGGTGCAGTTTCTAATTACTTTGGTGATTGTTCTTGTATTTTTTATCTTTGTTGGGGTAAGTATCATAGTAACCTGCTATGTGGCGTGTTTTACAAATTTATTTTACAGTTATTCATTCAGTATCTCCAACGCCGGAAACGTACTCCAGAACCCTCTGATACGTTACATTCTAGAATACGGATTGAGAAAGAAACAGAAGAGATTTTGCGCAAACTTCGAATGTCTTTCTGTAGACTTTATCAAAAACCAGTGATGATTGGTTTGGAATACAGGGACACAGTTCATTTCGAGTGGGATGCGAAGAAGAAAGAGTTCAAGAAATTCAACTGTCCTCTTTGTAAATTCAGCACTTCTTTTAGTAACTGCGATGGTCTCGAGCTTTTAGAAAATGATTGGGATATCCCTCCACCAGCGTATCATACTGTGTATCTCAACGATCTGTGACTTCAATTATTTGAGATGTTTGATAAACCTTAACTTTTTTCAAAATATACCCTTATCAATTTTACAAAAGGTTCAACACCTTCTATGATTATCTTTTTACATTTCTTTTTTGTTTACCTCCACCTCCAGTTTCAGCTCAGTTGATGGCAAAACAAGCATCGGGAAGTACGATCCGAGTCGTTGCCGATGTGGTCTTCACAATTTTCTCCATTGGGTTCTTTGTGAGTGTTTACTTCTTTGCTCTCAGTTTTTATCATTTGATTTCCAGGTCTTCATAGTCTTCAAACTCTACATCCACTTCCGGAACCGAAAGAGATATCCAGATGATGATCCTCCAACAAATCTCATAAAAAGTCAACCAGAACTGGATCGAAGAATGATTAATCGAAATATCTCGAACAATTTCAAATTAAAGTACTGTGAAACATTGAAGAAACCGATGATGATCGGGTTGGAGAACGGAAAAACGAAACATTTCGAGTGGGAAGATGGACAGAATGCATTCGTGTCGGATTGCAACACGTGCAGGTTTGATGAGGAATGTCCGCCGAGTTATACTTCGATGTTCGGTTAGGAGAATGATGTTAGAGGTCGGCTAGTTGATTTGCTGCTTTGTTGTTCACAATATCTAGTTTCCAGATTCCAGTTTCCACCGACTATAGCGATTTTGTTCAATGAACATTCAATCCTCCTGTTTTCCCCAACGGGTATTCGTTGCAACATTTATTTTGAATTATATTTATTTGTGAACGTTTATAAATTCATTTGGTTGATACGTTCGATTCTGTATTTCCATCCCGTCTCACCGGCGTTACTATCTGTTCCTTGCAAACTCCGTTTTCTCTAGCCTCCATTCCAGATTACTTACATACCCGTCACATCTCGTAGGAAAGGGTCTTTGGGGTTCTTTCCAAAACTTCTGGACATTTCGGATTTTATTTTCTGTTTTATCATACTTTTCTGCTTGGTAAGAAGCTCCTGAGGACGCTCCGCAATCCCCGTCTTTCAGGGCATTGCGATTGTCCAGTTGCTCCAACTCTTCTGGCTGTACATTCAAAATGTCTTGGAGAAGAGGAAGACGTCAAACATAGTCCCACTAAACACCCAAAATCAGGGTGATCTGGAAAAGATACTGTTCCTGAAGAGAATCCCGAATACCTTCAAGTTAAAGTACTGTAAAACGAAGAGAAAGGCAGTTATGGTTGGAATGGTGGATGGGAAAACGAAGCATTTCAATTGGAGAGAAGACCGTAATGCAGTAATGGAGAAGTGTAAGACTTGTGAGATGGAGCATCAAGAAGTTCCGCCCACTTATCGGGATATGTATGGTTGAGTCGCTTATCAGACAGACAACTTCTACCTCGACTTCTTGCTCAACTGTATATTTCTGTGAATAAAGTGTCTGAAAGAAGATGTTTTCTGTCTCTGCTCTCAATTTTCAACGAGAATTTGAGAAGGACCACCGAAAGAAAAAGATATCGAGTTTCATGTCAACAACACTTTCAGTCTCTGACCTAGTTCTCCAGGTATTCAGATTCTAGTCCCTTCCCCGTGTCCCCAACACATTCCAACAAAAATTTTGCAAGCTGGACAAGTCGCATTCTAGCCTCTGGAGACCTCCGGACTCTTTGGTTTTTTGACCGCCGGCTGCAAGGACCTCCATCTCCCACCCCCACACCCACTTTGTCTGCATCTCTCCGGCTGTGCCCACTCCCTCGTCGTGTCATTTGTGTCCTTTCCGACATTCCTTCCCCTCCTGCTTCTTTCCTACTTTTTCTCCTCCAATTTATATATCGATCCTGCTTATTCTATTCCGTTTTATCTTCGAGATGGGCAACTACACGGACTACGACTTGACTCACAACTCTGCACATTATGCACTCATGATCATTTCTCCGTTCGCCGGATTTATTTTGTGGGCGGTAAGTTCTCAAATTGTTCTGTTCAAGAAATGGGGTGATGGAGCATTGTATAATTACTGAAAGGCTGCATACTTCTCTGCGAATCATGTTCTTATCATCTTCTTTCAAAAGCCTGACACAGATTTTCTCATTAGTCATGTCATGCAGCACCTCGGTTTAGCCTTTGCTCCAAATGTCGGCTCAAAATTGAATTTCCCCGAGGCAATAAGCCGGCAAAGTTTGTTTCTCTGCACGTGATCAGATGGAATTTGGAAAGGAAAGGGTGAGAAATTTATAATCATAGCTTTAGCTCTAAGTTTAAGGTCAAGCAGAGCGGTTGCGATGCGGTTTCTAGAAAAGGTGCACTAACCCTATCTCTGTTTCGCTAATGAGCTCCTCTGAAACCGCGCAGGAAATAGGAAACTTGCAGAGAACTCGAGAAAGTGCTCATTAAAAATGAGTTAGGCGTCTCTCGAGTGTCCTTGAAAACACCCTTCCTTTCCAGTATCCTTCTCTAGAACTTTCTTGTCCAGTTCTTTTTTATCAAGAAGTACAATGCTCCACGATCCCGTTGTCCTATGTTTTTTATGTTTTCCAAATCCAGAACTATTCCGGTGTCCTGTATGATATTCCCCCTGAGAACACATTCATTTCCAGGTGTTCTACTCAATTTTTAAGGTGTGCACACTGACATTCCGAATAATGTTTGCATACTTCCGTTCCCTTCGCAAGGGTCCCATCACCTCCACCCCGAAAGTTCCGATCTGGCTGAAAAACAACAGTGAAACGGTGTGGAAGACCTCTCCGTTCCAACATTACAAGATACAATGTTTCCTGAATGAAAAACAAACTGGTTACTTGGCAAGGACCCATCTCGGAGTCCTTCCTCAGCTCAGACACATCAGTTCGATGGTCTACGGGACTAAGAACAAGTTCGGAAAGCTGTACTCGAATGTTCCCGTTCCTAATAGCACTTGTACATTGTCGATTCCACGGAAGAACTTCAAATGCTCACTTGGCAATTATTGCACTGCATTCGAACCTGTAGATGGAATGGCGATGGGGAGTCGTTTCGAGTTTCAGATGCTTGGAGATGATATGGCTCAAGTGACTTATTATGTGCAGGATGGACATAGGTGGGTGGTTAGGACAAGTACGTTCCTTCTCAATTCTTTTTTAAGGTACATGGCTGGGATCTGTATCTACGCCGAAGATGCCAATGGTGTTGGATGGAAGATCAGAGCAGATCGAATAATCTCAATGATCCTTAACCCCAAGAATCATTATGAACCCTCCAGGAATCTCACGGAAGAGTCTATAACCATCGGATCATCCGTGACAGGTGTCGGGGAACCCATAGTTGTAGCCAAGAATCGAGTGGGAACAGTAACAAAGTTCCGAATGGCAAATGACGGAAAACGTTTCGAAAGCGTCAATTGCACCAGCCACGTTCCTGAGATTCTGCAACAGATGCCAGATCCCAGGCCAGATTTGACTTCGAAAAGTCTGAAAGTGAAGTATTGTAAGTCACTGGGTGAACCAGTGTTGATTGGACGAATTGATGGAAAGGATATGCACTTCGAGTGGAAGGAGTGGTTGCGGACATTCGAGATGGTGGACTGTGAGAGTTGTAAGAAAGTTGAAGAGGTCCCGCCGGCTTATCACACTTTGGAGATGGCAAGGTAGGGAAACCGCGATGAAAATGCGATGTTGAATGTCGTGTTTCAGGGTGATGGCAGTTCTGTCGGATGTTCAATAGGCAATACAGTAACCACAAGTTATCAATGATCTCAAAGTTATGACAATGGAATGCAGGGTTTTCACACATCTGTCAACGCATCTCAACTTTTGAAAGTCTTTATTATTTTTAATGAGAATAAACTGTTTTGCAACACACGATACTTAATGAATCTGTTTATTATTCGTAAAACTTTCTAATCAAACATCAACGAATAACTAGGCGGATTTTCGTCTTTCTTGTCCATTTGGCATGTGGAACATGGGTTCATCTTGAATGTTATGTGATAAGAATTCCACTCGAAATGCATCGTTCTTCCGTTGTCGAACCCAATGGTTACTGGTTTATGAAGACTGGAGCAGTAATTTGACTGGAGGTTTTTTGACACAGAATGAAGGTTTATTCGCTTAACCGAGCGAATCCGAATGGGACTCTCTTCGATCGAAATCCTGGTTTCATCTGGATTTACTGTGCTGGCTTTCGGATCTCCTGTTACCTTTCCCGTCACTTTTCTTTCTTTCGTATGAAGATCTATCAGAACATCATCCGAATAGTGGTACCGAGATGAGTACGGGGAATCGATGTAGATACAGTATCCTGCCACACGTTCCACACCGTCTTCCACGTATCTTGTCACTTGGATTCGGTTATCTCCAAACATCTGATAGGTGAAGTAAGCGTCGTCAGAGGAACTTTTGAACAACGGCTCAAAGTCAGTACACGCGTCTCCACATTTGAAGTTGTTCATGGGAACAGAAACGAGACACGCGTCCTCCGGAACAGTAACATTCGGTAGGTACTTTCCTTCTCCATACACCTTGTTCATCCACTTCTGACACCACTCGATGGCTCCTTTGTAAAGTTCTACTTCGTCTCTGTGATCGTACTTTTTTTCAAACGGTCTGCACAGAATACTGACTTGAGGGACCAAATGCTTCGATAGTTGGTTAGTATCAAGAGGAAGGAGCCAATCAGGAACAATTGGAATTTGCGTCACTTCTTGGGGTTCTTGAGCTTTTTTCGTCTTTTTGGATTTCACCCAACGCATGTACTTCTGATTAAAAAAACAGTTATACTCTGTTGAAAACATTTATGCTTACCCGTATGACAAAAAACGCAGCAAAAAAGACTATAAATTGTATAGGAATGACAATACGCGGAAGTGACTTGTTAGCTTCATTGGGTTCCGAGATGACTGGGCCAGAAGTGCAATTCATGATGAGAAAGGGTCAGAAAGAAGCAGTAGGCACCGAGGAACGGGTGGACAGATCGGAATAAGAGAAGGAGAGGTCAGCAAGAGACGTAGGATGGAAGGGAGAGAGGGTGTAGGCCCGAGCAGATGGTCCGTTGACCAGAAGAGGAATATTAGTGTAGGGGAGAGAAACAAGAAAAAGAAGGCTAGGTAGAATCATTTATTGAAGTTTTTAAACTTTTCGGAGAAATTTTTCGACAAAAACATTGAAGAATAACTCGGCGGATCAGAACTCTTTTGTTGACAACTAGCTTCCTGACACGAAGAACAATAAAATGTTCTGTACTGTCTCAATTCAGAATTCCATTCGAAATGCACAACGTTCCTTGAGGAACGTACAGTATTCCGATTTGAGGCTTTTCGTAATTTGTTGAGTATGTTCTTGTCTCGGAGAGAGTAAAGGCTCTTCTTCTATCACAATCTTTGTCTCTTTGCATTTGAATTTGTGCGGAACAGCAGAAGTTTTCTCATGTTCACATGATTTTGGATATTTGATTCCTTCATGAAGCTTTCGAAGTCGAGCATAACTGTATGCAGTGACACACCAACATGGATCGGGAATGTATATCGTGTACCCTGCCACGTACTCCTTTCCATCTTCAACATACGTAACTATTTGAATCCAATCTAACATTTCATATTTGAAATAGCTGTCGGGAGTAGTCCTGTTGGTCGGCTCAAAAGTACATGACACCACATCAGTACACTTGAAGTTTTCCATTGGGACCGAAATCAGACAAGTATCGATGGGTAACGGGACAATCGCCCGTTTTTGTTGTCTACCGAGAACTGATATCATGAGTGTTTGACACCAGTTCACAACTGATCTTCTCGACTTTTTCTCCATTTCCGAAGATGGTTTGCACATAATCTTGACTAATGGACCATGAGTTGTTTCCGGCACGGACTTCTGTGAAGCATCTTTACTGGACCTTGGTATTGTGAGTTCTCTCCGTTTACTGACTATGTTTTCAAGCCACTTGGGAATCACGGGGACTCTGTCGGACACAGGTTTATTCTCATCTTGACTAGAACCTTCTTCAATGTAATCATCAGAATCCAGACAAGAGTATATCTGGAGAAATGAAGTAAACGTTTTTATAATTCAGAACCCAAGAACATACCAAATAACAAAAAAAGAGAAGACTGAGAAGGCCAGGGATGAAGATTTCCCATGATTCTTCTAAAAGCAAACTGTCGGCGAAGCTCATCTTCTGAATCAAGTATTGTCACAACTCACAGTTTTCGAGAATAGCGATATTACCAATGTAAATATGCCATTCGACTGAACCTAAGAAAAAGAAGAGATGGATGAAGAAAAGAGGCGCAGAATGGAGAAGACAGAGGACAGGGACAGAGCAGATGGTCCGGTGGAGAGGGAACGGGCAGAAACCGCATTATGGATTGTTTGGTATGTATAGGGTAATCCCGCAGACCGGTCCAGACTGCAGCCGGCGAGAAGAGAGCTTCATGAGGGAGATTGCAACGGGTAGCCTAGGACAGGTGCACACTTTCTCATGATCAAATAGTTTGTGATAAATTTTATTAGAATTCAAGAAAAAAAAGAACAATTTATTGGTTTAGAAAGTCTACTAGATAATTGATGGTGTAGTTCTTGAATGTAGCCCTCTTGCCATCCGTTCATCATCTCAATCTGAATCCTTCATAGTTTACTCTGGTTTTGCTGATGTTTCATTTGTCCTACCTCTCGGTGTTTCTCATGAAAATATTGAGTCATAGGACGGTGGATTCTGATCTTCCCATTCCTCAAAAAGACAAGTCGAACACGATGTCTTCTGGAAGACTCTGGAGTTTGGAATCCACTCGAAATGCATGGTCACTCCGTTTTCTTTTCCAATCAACACTGGTTGTTGAATGGAAGAACAGAATGTTGATCGGAGATTCTCCATCACAATTCGAGCATTCCGTTCATCGTGTGAGCTCTGAGGTTGGTCACGAACCCCGATATCCTCTTCTTTCTCTTCCACAATCATTACTTCCCCGCTAACTCTTTCGAGGGCGTCCAAATCTTCCTGCTCCTTATATTTCCTTCCTTTCATGCAGTTCTCAATAACATCTCGATTGTAGTTTTTGGAATAAGGAGACGGCAGATAGATACAGTACCCAGCAACGTACTCCACACCATCTTCCACGTACTTTGCCACTTGGATCCGGTTATCACAGAACATTTGATAAGTGGAGTAACTTCTCGGATGCTTTCCACATATTGGTTCAAAATCAGTACAAGACTCTCCGCATTTGAAGTTCCTCATCGGAACTGACATGGTACACGTGTCATTTGGGATCATAATGAGTGGGAAGTTCTCTCGGGATCCGTACATCTTATCAATGATTCGTTGGCAGAAAAAGGCAGCGGTCTTCAATTGTTCGATTCCATTCTTGTTATGAATCGGTGTATATGGGTGGGTAACAATCTTAACTTTCCCAATCCGGAACTTCTTCATATTTTTTTTGTTCTCTTGATATTTTTGAAGCCATTGAGGGACAATCGGTTGAGAATCGGCTACACGTTCCTGTTGACGCTGTCGTTTTCTTTTCCGATATTTTATCACGCAATGCAGAATCTATAAAAACTTGATAACTCTGTTTATCAGAAGAATAAACCCACAGCAAATACAGCTCCGACAATGATGAAAAAGAAGACAATGCGGAGAACGGTGTTGTTTTGTTCTTCATGATAACTTTGGATATAGCCAGTGTACATGTTTCCAGAATAGAAAGGGTGTTCTCTGAAACTTAGGGAGCTTAGAAAAAGGCAAGGAAAGTGAAGAAAAGAGCGGAGATGCTTCAAGAACTGAGTACAAGAAGCAAGAAACTGAAGAAACGGAAACCCCCCAAAACCATCCGGATTTGGAGACAATTCGATCAATTGGAGTCAGAGAAAGCATTTTTGGTATGAAACATCAGAAAGAGATATTTGAGCTTGAATGACATTTGGAACTTGTTTCTCAAGCTGTAATCAGGCGCTCTTTGACGCGAAAGCTCTTGTTACTATGGAAACTGGAGACACGAGTTCCGATTGTTGACGCATGACTGGAATGGACAGAATGATGCATGCTCGTGAGAAGTTGGTTTTGAAGGGCAGTTATCCATTTCTGCAGTACTTGGGTTTTCAGTCCCCCGGACCTCTGTGTTGTTTCCTTCTTCAATTGGATCAAAGAGCAGTTCTCGCAATGTATTCTCCACTCCTTGTCACCGTTTCCTGTGATGAACAGGTGATAAAATTAATCAAAAATACTTTAGTCAAATTCTAATTAACATTGTTTATTCAAATGAGAAATTCATGGAAATTTGTAAAGGTGAAAGAACAGAACATGCTTCAAACTTCCGCATTCAGGAACTTGGGAATCTAAAAATTAAGAGTTAGTGATTGTGGTCACCCCGGGAAACAAACCCACCTCAAACTTTCTGGAAGTTGAGTGACGAGTATGATGGCGGGTTGTCATCGACAACTTTCTTTGCCTTGCAAGAAGTGCACTCGGACATCTTGAATGTCTCTGAAGTGACACACCAGTCAAAGTGTTTTGTCTTTCCGTCGTCGATTCCAATCATCACAGGTCTCTGAATCTTCGTGCAGAATGTCAGTTTCAGTTCCTCCAGAATATCCTTTGTAACTTGTTCCGGATCCCGACTGTCTATAGTAGACATTGCAAAGTACTTCGGACCACTGCAGTATCCTTCCAGAAGAGCTCTTCGGTAGTGAATCCTTTTCTCATAAGGCGAGTTTATATAGACACAGAATCCCGCCGTGTAAGCCACTCCTCCCTCCCAATAAGTTGTCACTTGGATCTTCTGCTCTCCAATCATGTGATACGTGTAGTAACTTCCGGGAACTTCTCCAGAAATCGGTTTGAAGTCTGTTGGCAGTGATCCGTTCTTGAAACTCTTCATTGGTACGGATACAGTAGCAGCGTCCTTCGGTACCGTAACCCGGGGAACTTTCGAGTTCACGAGAGCCTGTGTCCACTCAATTGCCTCCATGGCTCTTTCCGTCTGTTGACTGTTCTTCTTCTTGTACTCGGGAGTGTACGGTCGGCACTGGATCATGATATTTGGCAATAGAAGCTTCGAGATGTTCTTCTGATTTCTCAACCATCCCGGGACAACCGGTTCTCGAGTCTTTACGCTGACTTGTTGGGCTCTGTTCCGCAGTTCTTTCCGGTAGAGCATCTTGCACACCGCCTAGAAATAAACGTTGTCTTTATTTTCTCATGACATGACTCACCACTAGAATCCCAATGATACAACATGCGAACGCTGGATAGAATATGGTTCCTCCACCGGAACTCGTCATTTCCGCTGAGGGAACACGATAGAAGTGGGAGTGGAATCAACTGGTGCTGTGGTATCTGGTAAATACGCAAGTTGTCAGAGAAAGAGCGCCATTGACGTTGGCAATGGCTATTCTTACCTCGGGAAAGTGTTAGTTTCTTGGTTTTTGAGGCAGGTGGAAAAAACATTTGCGCAAAACATTTTCTGTTTTCGGTCGTCATGGAAACTGAATGATGCAAAAAGGGCAGGTGGGAAAAAAGAAGATCGAAGGGTATACGGGATAGTTTAGAAGATAATATGATGGTGGACTCAATTAGCAAAAATGATGTACTGAACTGTTGATTCTCTAAACTAAACTGCGTCGAAAAAGTGCAAACAGGCTAGTTAAAAAACGGACTTCCGTAGCGAATCCACAATGAGGCACCAGGTTCAGGAAGATAAAATGGCACTTGACGTAAAATATTTTATGAACTTTATGCGTTTGAAGGACAATCATCGGAATTGAGCAGAGTGTTACATATGAAAAAACAGGAATAAAGTGGTTTGGGACTGCATTGTATCGTAAGGTGTCTCTCACAACTAGTTCTCACGGAACTTTCTCTTTTTCGTTTCTGGCTCTCCACTCTCTTCGATCCCCGGGTGTTCTCCAACATTTCCCTCAACTTCAGCATCTTCTTCTTCTTCACTTTCTGATTTCTCGTCACTAGATCTGTCACTATCCGAATATTCATCACCGCTATGCGAATATTCATCATCAGATTCGAAAATCAAGTCTTCAATTGCCATGTCACCATCCTCATCGTCATCGCTTTCTTCTTCCACATCTGGCACTTCATAATTTAAATAATAGTCATCCATGCCATCTTCTTTTGCCAAAATTCGTACAGATCCATCTCTAACGAAAATAACTCTGTGAAACTTTGTGGGTGTTTTTTCTGCCACGCCGTATTGATAGTCATCCAGTGGTTCCCAATCCAGATTCTTTGCAAAAGCTTTTCCTATTTTCAGGTCGTGCTTATGATGATTTGCGTTGGTTGAAATGTTGCAGTCGACGAAACTTTCCATTGTTCGGAAATGCTGAAAACAAATATGCTACAAAACATCTTGAAGAGTTCAAACTAACCTTGAAAAGTCTCTTCAAGTCTTTTAACTTTGTATAATACAGATCCATGGTGGTACTCGGATAGTTCCACCACATCTCGATCGGAAACTTGTTGTCCGGTAAATCGAACATTCCCAGTTCCTTGACACTTTTGAACTGTTCCAACTCGATTATTTTATCAACTCCAACGTTTTCGCGACAAGCTCGTGTTAGGTGTAAGCTCAGGGAGTCCAATGCAGTTGAATCCAGATGTGGGAGTACGTGAAGAACTTCTTCTTGATCACCGGTGTATCTCATCATGAAGCGTTTCACTTTCATTTTCTCTTTCAAGTTTTTCAAAATCTTCTGAACTCCAAAGAGGAAAGCGTCTCTTTCTGTTTTACATTTCCTAATAGAGTCCGAATTTCCGTATGATTCTTGTGCAGTGATATTAAAGTAATCCACTGAGAAGTTTGGGTTGTCTACGATCACATCGAAGTCCCGCAGTGCCAGATCGATATAACTTGTGTCTTTGAACTTCATTGCTCTTAGCTTGTCGTTATCATTACTTCCCATCATACAGTAATACGCGAATCTAGACGTGACAATCACTTTGCAGTCGTTGTTTTCTTGAGTGTATACACGCTTGATATCTTTATCCTCTTCTTTAGTGAAACTCAGTTCGATACTTTGATTTCCAGAGATGTTCAACCAAAGATCTCGGAATTTAACCTCCGGGTCTCCGATGACACTTTGAAAGTCTTTGTTGGTCTTTCGGAGGGACAATCTGAAAAATGGAGGAATAGGGAGACACTGAACAACAGAACAATTGATACCTGTCAAACAACTCTAGGCGGCTTCCAATCTTCTCCTTGACGTGAAGAGGCATATGACTGAGAATCGGAAGCGGTTTCATGGTGAATCTGGAAAGAGAGAAGATGATGGAATGGAGAAACAATAATCAAATTTAAAAAAAAAAAACACAAATATGAAGAGGAAGAAAACGGCAAACGACTGGGTAAAAAATCAAAGACAAAACGATGGAGAGTAACAAAAAAGAAGAGGTTCGAGAATGACTTGGTTGGAAATCATTGAGTACCACGTCACCATAGGATAGGATCATCTGCTGCTATTGGAGAAGGTTATGACGGACAAAGAAGACAATGTGTCAGTGTTCTGTTTGAGAAAATCGATGACTGCCACGTCACCAACACACACAATTAGACCATCTGGTGGTGAGACACAAAAGGTTATGAAAAACAGAGAAGGTGTTGGGGAGTACACAGTGTTGAGATTAGCACACCCTCTCTATTGGTTCAAAACAGAGTGTGATGGATAGAATGAAGAATTATTGTCAAGATAGTATTCGGAAATATACAGTTATGTATTAAACAGAAACAGTCATAAACTTTACAGAGATACATTTATGAATATGATGGACATAAACGGGAGTAAGTTTAGTGATGGTCATTGAATATAGAGGTTTGAAAGATGTAATAGAGGTTTATGAGTGAACTTTGAATTCGAGTGAATAGGAGTCCAATTAGTTATCAGATTTGGATAGTCAATCCTCAACCGCCATGTCACCATCCTCATCGTCTTCACTTGCTTCGTCTTCCATGGAATCCTCACTCCAATCTGAGCCTTCGTCATCAGATGAATCGCTGTGAACTGTCTGCCGAAGAGCTGTCGCTGTGATATTTCAAGTCCTTGATTAGAATGTCACCATCTTCATCGTCATCACTGTCTTCCTCTACATCCGCTACCATATATCCTCCGACAGTTTCACGGTTTTCGAACCCAAATCTAGTCCTTCTTATCCATATATATAGTGTGAGGATGGCAGAGAAGGTAATCGATGGCTAGCACGTCACACACCCAGATGGACCATCTGATGGAGAGAGTCAGAGAGGTTCTGGGAAACAGAGAAGAGAAGGTGTTCGAGAGAATAAAGACAGGTAAGATTGCCACGTCACCGAGGATGTAGTGGTGAAAAACAGAACGAGATGGAGATCATAAAGAGTCGTTTTTCAGAAATCTGCTAGAGAAAATGGTACAATGCCATTATGGGTGCATTGAATGAAGAGATTATATTATACGAGAAGCTGTGTTGGATTCAAAAGTTTTCATTGTCAGTTATATCAGTTATGTATACAAAGTAAAGTAATTGTAAGAAGCGAATGAATATGCGTACATCCAAAGTGGAGCAGATACAGATAAGTCACTCACTTGCCTGAAACTTTCAAAATAACAAACTGTTCCCCATCCTCAACTTACACGAACAACAGAATCTCCTAGCGATAATCGGAGTGTCGGTGGGAGATTTCGATTCAACGTTTCACAGCTTGAACATTCGGTCACCTCATAATCCGTGTCTATCCACTCAAAATGCTTGATTTTCCCGCTGTCCCAACCAATCATCACTGGCTTCTTCACACTTTTACAGAAGGAAACTCTCAAGTTCTCCGCGATTCTTTCAGGTGTTAGTGGTTCATGTTGCTGTGTTCTAATGTCGCGTGGATCAGTCCAGCATTTATAAAAAAAGTATACCTGGAAAGTGCGTAACGATTAACCCTGCCGTGACACTTTTACTTACAACAGCGGCCAAAGCAATGATCACTGCTAGACTTGAACAGAATATAAGAGGAGTTCTCTCAAAATCTTTCCTCTCATCCATAGCTTCAAGTGAAATAAGTGGAAAGCAAATCAATATCGCGAAAACGGAAAGGATAGGGCAGATGGTGTAGAGAATGGTTGACCCATAAGAATGGTGAGCCGCGGAAGGAGGGCAGATGGTAGAGAAATGGAAGAATGGTTGTTTTAGAAAAAGGTTTATTCATTGTGATAAAAGTTAGGAGCTTTTGGAAACGAAATGTTGTAATATGAACAGTATACAAAAAAGAGATGTCGAGATGTGTGCGTGTGTTTGTTGAAATCCTTAGTAGCTTTTGTTCAGTATTCATGAACCTGAATCAATATTGTAACTTTTCCATACTAAAAATTCACGTACCATAACGACAGATGTCCCCAGGGATGAATACCTCGGCGGTAGATTGTCTTGAACAGTTTCCATAATGCACTTGTGACATCCAACAACTTTGTACGTGTTGTACTCCTCCATCCAGATGAAGTGCTTCACCATCCCGTTATCCCATCCAATTGTCACTGGTTTCTGGGTAATCGGGCATATCGACACTTTGAGGTTCTCGGTCATTTCTTCAACTGTCTGGAGTCTGGATGCAGTTGAGCGAGAGTGTCTATTCTTTTGAACTTGCTCGTCAGGGTAGGTTTCACTGTTCTCTAATTGTTTGATATGTTCATGATAATAAAGGATTTCAGTGCAACTCGGGTATCGTAGATAAATGCAGTATCCTGCCACGTACTCCACTCCATCCTCGACGTATGTTGTTACCTGGATCATTTGTTTTCCTAGCATTTGATAACAAAGATAACTTTTTGAAGCCATTCCAGAAATCGGAGTGAAATCAGTGCAAGTCTCTCCACATTTGAAGTTTTTCATGGCTATGGAAACAGTCCAAGTATCTTGCGGGAGTGTAATTGGGTCCAAATCATTATTAGCCAGTCTCGAGTTCACGATTTTTTGAAAATACTCGACGCCCTTGCTTCCATCGCTCATATATGGCTCATACCAACGACAACCAATTCGAATATCTGTTCTTTGCAGTTTGATGTAGCTCCCGATTCCTATTCCCTTCAGCCAACTCGGAACCGTTGCGGAACTGGTTATTGGGCCTTTTCGCTTCGCTCTTTTCTTGCTTTTATTGTGCTCGTATATGCATACCACCTAAAACTTGATTTTATATGTGAAACTCGCATAGAAGTTGGGTTCTTTACAAACTCACAATCATAAAAAGAATCAATAGAACCACAAGACTCATTGCAATAATTGCCATGACAATTTCAAACATTGTTTTCGGTTGTCCGTTCATGATTGAAAAGGAAGAAATTGGTGAATCAGAAACCAATAGACAGGATTACTTGCTGGTGGAGGAATTGTGTGGTATGACGGGGAGGACGGCAACGGACCTGTTGGACAGCTGGTGACCCCACGTATTGTTGCGCAATAGCTCGTTGAGACGGTTTGGGCAAGCGACGGATTGGCGGGTATCAAAACTGCAGAAGGTCCCACTGGCCTTTGACACATTGGTAAAGTAATTTCATTAGGTGTTGAACACTTCTGCTGGCGCTAATTTGATTCTCAAGTTTTTCTGTATTCCCCGTGTGAAAAAGTACTTTTACTCATTAGTATTCAACATTTATTATGGCTCAACTTGTGCAAAACACAGTGAAAGTTCTCATAATCTTTGTGGGAATTGTCAGAATAAATAAGCTGAACCGAAAATTATGAAATTCGCACATTTCTCCATTCTCAGTGTGGCTTTGGCTTCAGTTAACTTCAATTAAATTACCTGGAATGCAATAGTTGTTATCTGTTTCTATCTGTCATCACTCACTGCTGTTCGACCATTTCGATCAGTTCCAAATACTCGTACGACGGAGGTTTATCATCGGCTCCCTGACCGGTCTCGAAGCGATTTCTCCCCGCGACTTGACACTTTTCGCATAGTTTCAGTTGGAATTTAGCAATGACCGGGTTCCAGTTAAAATGGCAGATCACTCCCAGAGAGTTTCTTCCGATCATGACAGGCTTCTGTTCCAGGGGACAGAACTCTACTTTCAGCCAGTTCAAACAGTCGGGCATTGGATTAGAAGAGCCAGTTGGAGCATCCGAGGGATTAGATGAAGTAGAACAACAGTCGAAGCATTCGATAGGGTCCAGAGAGTTCCGTTGTCCGTTGAATTCAAACTTGTCGATCTCTCCGAACTGATTTCGTGTTACTATAATCCACTGATGTCTTAGCCGACACCATCTTCTCTCAATACTCTTTTCGACAAGACTCTGTGGATGATAAACGAGTCGTTCGGGAGAGAAAGCCCATTGGAGTCGATCAGAGAAGATGTTCCAACGATTCTGAGCATAGATGCACACTCCAGCAACAAACGTGTCCTCTTCCACGTGCATCAGAGTCATCTGCACTCCACCGCAGACCATCTGATACGACCAGAAACCCTGTTGTCCATCTCTGGCAACAAACTCTGTGCATTGAGTCCCGCATCGAAAGTTCTTTGCCGGAATCGAGACACAGACCAGTTGATTCTCCAACTCCTCGGGAACCGCTACATTTGGTGCACCTCCCGGTTGAATTCCATATTGATTCTTCAGAAATCCACGTATGTAGTTGACCGCTCGAGGAGGACGGAACCATCCACACTTGCTACGTGGCAGTTGTTTCTGGCAGTAGAAGACGACGGGACCCACTTGCTGCTGCCATGTGTTTGATTCTTCGGCATCTTCTTCGGGTTGGAATCCAATCTTGAATGGGCGGCACAGAATCGGACTGCGCTTACGGTAACTACGGCGGATGAGGCGGTAGGCGATCTGGAAGGAAGTCAGAAGGTCAGGAAGAAGTATGGGATATGGAATTTGATATTCTGTGAGAATACAAAGTAGAGCTGTGTCCTCGTTTTGTCAGTCACGAGCTGAAGTTTATTCGTTTATTCCTAGTAGACCCATTCGTCAAGCTTGACGTTTCCAAGGAAAACTCTAAAATACGCACTTCCTAGGCTCATGGCTTTGACTTTTTTACGATTTTCTCAAAATAGATTTTTGAATGTCAGATTCTAAACAAACTAAGCTAGGAAGAAATGGAGAAGAGAACTCACAAAGACACAGAGAGTAACAGCCATGATCACCCAGAACGAGATTCGATCCAGTTCATCCGGCGGTTTGATAATACCCATTTCGAAGGTCATCTCCAAATGTTACCCTGCAAATTTCCTTGTTTTCCTCAATTTATAAGACATTTTCCAAACGGAAATGTCGAATCGAAAGCCCGAAACCAAGAGTCAAAAGATAAAGCAAAAAGCCAGAATCGATGTGCCGCCGCCGGGGGCCTCGAAAAAAGGATGAAATGAGCAGGAAGAAGAAAAAGAAGAAGAAAAGAGGAAGAGACGGAGAAAGAGAGAGAAATGGAAAAACGAAGGACGACGGACGGGTGTAACAAGGGGAAAACGGAGCCGAGAGGAGCGGGCACACGCACTAATGAACACCCTTGGAAAGGCGAGATGGAAATCATGGGTTGTGGAGATGTGGAGGGAAGCTTTCGCGAGAGGTTTTTAGGAGCCATGGGAAAAGTTGCACCTTCTGAAGTGAAAGAGGGAGTGCTGGATTGGGGAACTTCATTGAATTTTGATGACTTGTATGACAGAGAAACAGGAATACGATTTATTGACCGATACCCATAATAAACGAGATACATTCACGCTATTATATGGCAATGAAATTTGGTCCAGGTGTATTTAGAAATAGAATAGAATAGATCTTCAATTAGTTATAGGATAAAACTAGATGAAGTGCATTATCAATCAGAGGCAAAATCGGTAACGTTTTCGTCGCAAAAAACGCACCAACTGGTCAATTTTGTATAGTGTTGGTTCATGGGGAGAGATGTAGATGAAGTGCATTATCAGTCGTCAATGGTCATGTCGAAGAACATTGGTGTAGTGCGGGTAGAGGAAGAATCGGACGATGAAGAGGAAAAGAGAGAGGAGGCAGTCGACGAGGGTCTAGAAACAGCTTGTTCACGAGCAGCCTTCTCCATTCTTCTTCTCTTCTGGAACCACACCATCACACTGTGCTCGTTTCTATAGTAATCCGGAGTCATAAAAGTCAAGGCCTGTGCGATTCTCTCTCGTTCAAATCTGGTTGGATATTGATCCCGTTGATAGAGTTGAATGAGCAGTTCTGTCTGCTTCTGCGTGAAGTTTTTCTTTCTGAGTTTCGGAGTGACATCATTGAGTTCCTCGAACAATTGCGGTCTCTGGAGACAGTTCAGGTAGATGGCGCCCAAATTCTGCTTGTATCCTGGTTTCAGCGCCAGACGCTCCGGCTCCCAGTAGAATCCGTAGGGTTGAGTTCCTGAAATGCACAGTTGTAAATTCACGTTTCAAAATCAATTATAACTAACCAGTGAGATCTGCAACAACAGTCTTTGAGACTTTCGCCTGCTCCATAGCTCTCTTGACATCCAACAGACATCTTTCGTTAGTTTGTTCCATGAATTTCTTCATTCCGTCGGAGTCATTGCTGGTCAGAATGTCCCTGATGACTTCTTCGCGACTTCTTTCACGAGGTATTCCATATCGGATTGGTCCAATGATGCTCTCGATAAAACGGAAATCGACTTTCGGAACGTAAGGAACTTTGGGTTGCACTGTGAACATGAGTGGTTTCTGGAAACAGCATAATAAGGTAACGGGTATTGAAAGAGAATCAAAGAAGTCGATAAACGGAGAGAAGAGAGGAAAAGAGAGAGACGTGTGCACGGGAAGGAACGGGGAATGAGTGAGAGAATGATCTATCGATACTGTGCAACCACGATTGATCCGGATTGTTGGAATGCTGCGTGTTGTTTTCTGTGAACCGGGAAAAGAGGTGACAAGTATTGACTGTGTGCACGTTGTTGAACTGATGAGGTGTAGAGGGTTGGGGAGACACAACACATCCTTTTTGATCTACTGCAATAAAAAGGAGGAGTGTTCTGGGTATGTGTTGAAAGAATGAACAATGTCCAAACAGTGGACATCTTGAAAGTGTTTATTATCGCAAAGACTAACAAACGATAAAATGAAGCTGTTATGAGCCAATATGAAAATGGGTATGGGTCTATCTTCTTTTCTTTGACCTCAACCTTTGCCGAAACGTACAATTTACTGAACGAAATTACTTGGGAAGGGGACTGATATCGGATGTTGGGTTGCGCCTTCCACTGCTGCAGTTGCGTTATATTTGTGCGAATTACATTGAAAGGACCATGCAGACAGCAATTTGCAATTATTTATTTATTGACACAATTCTTTACACGTAAAATGAAACTGATGTCCCCAGAAGTTTCTCGTACTCATCATACGATAAAAACCGTACTGTTTCATAAGACGCTAGAATTATCATATACTTCTTTTTGTCCGGGCGATCGTAGAACAACTCGTATTCGTCGTGTTCAAGACTCCATCTGTCTCTGGGTGCCAATGCTTTCATGATTGTTTCCTCAGAGAGTTTTGTAACCAGTTTTCCTTTGATGAAAGTGTGGGATTTTGCCAAGTGCTGAAAAAAACTAAAATTGTTATGTATAAAAATGGGAAAGCAATACTTTTGTAATTCTTAGAAGATCCGCAGGTGTAATGCTCTCAACTGTGACTGCAAACTTTGTCAAATTCCACCATTTGTAAAACGGAATTTTGTAAAAAGGGAACTGACAAAGAATTTTTGGAGTAGACTTCCAGAGATCTAGCTTCATCACTTCATTGAACTTCAACAACGTTTCGTCTACACGTGGTTCAGTTCGGGATAGCTTCAAAGATTTCAGTGTTTTTGGATTGATGTACGGCAGAAATGCGAGCATGTCGTCTTGTCTCCCACTGCATCGTATTTCAACTTTCTTCACATCCAGTGGTTTCTTCAAACTTTTCAGCATGTTTTGAACTTTTCCCATGAACTCGTTTTTGTCTTTCTCGAATTCCTCCCGTTCCGGCCGATATTCTGGGTATTTGATATAGATGACTAGACATTTGAATGTCATTCCAAGTGATATAACATTTTGGAACTCGCGAGCAGCTAATTCCGGTTGATTTATCACGCTGTATAGTTCGTGCTGTTGTTCTTCGTACTGAATCTGTTTGATTTCCCCTTCACTTTCCTGTTCAATCGGTTCCTTCTCGTCGTTTCCTTCTTCCTCTTTTTCTTTGTCGTCAAAGGAATCTTCCTCTTCTTCGACAACAACAGTTTGAGTTTCCCACACCGTGAGAACAATTTTCTCGGGCACAAAAGCCAATTGAACTTTTAATTTTGAAGGAGAGACAATCACCAAATCTTCGAACTTCTTTGAGGTGAATGCAAGTACTGTCCTGTAAAAGTGTATTTGGAAAGAGTTTTTGAGTAAAAACGTACCGTTCACGACCAACGAACTCGACAATCTTCTTCTTAACATGATACGGCATGTCTTCCAGAACTGGACGTGGCCTCATGATAATCAGAATAGGATGGAAAATGATGTAGGAGAGAGAACGGAAAGGGCAGAATTCTCTGCTCTGAGAGTGACCCACTGTACCCGTCGTGGAATCAAGTGGTAATGAAGACAGAGAAAAACTGAAGGTGTGTTGTTGGAACACGTCAATCATTCAGTAACATCTGTCACCGAGAACATCGACACGTCATCCCCCTTTGTCCACACATTGTTCTTCCATTCTCACCCAATGTGCCGATTTGGGAACGTTGTTCGAGTGTGAGTGACGATCGATTTGGCCTGATTCTAGTTAAAGAAACAACGAGCTTGACGGATCGGAAATCTAGAAACTCTTCACATTTTTTTACTTTATCAGGTTCCTCGGAAAAATATATGAGACGGTTATACTGAGAACAACCGAGAAATGGTGATAAGATGGAAATCACGGGAATGGATCCAAAATCGATCACAGACGAGAGAAATAATTGTTATCGGGGCAGTTATCACAGTTCGAGTCTGTCCATGCCTCCGTTCATATCATCCTCATCATCATCACGTTTCTTCGTGTTCTGTGCCAAATTGCGGAAGTGCTGCGAGTTGTTGAATTCATTGAACAGTGAGAACATTGCGTGCAGTGCCGCAATGCGACTTGAGCCGACTGGAATATCCACAATATTGGTGACAATATCCACGAGAGTGGGCAGATCCACTTCAAGATCAGCTATGTTGAGCTGGAAAGTAAGATAACTTTGTAACGCGATGGTCAAGTAGCTCACAGTGATGGTTTTCGTGGTCTCATCCAACGTCGGATGCCATTCTTGCATGAGAGTTTCAACGTCCGGCTGTTGATGATTTTTGTGGACAGTCGGTGCTGCGTTGTTCTTGTGAAGGGCCTAAAACGTTCTTGGTCCAGATCATCTGGTCTTCTGTTTCATACCTTGATGTCAGTGATCCACTTCAAAATCTCATCTGGCTTCTCATCAGCCTTCTCCAGAATCTTCACTGGAACCGCTTCGTCCAGAATCGCTGCATCCTTGGTTGCATGCCGAATCTGCATGTCAACGATGGTGGCGTCACTCTGCTCGCATGGCGGCTCGTCTATTGCAGTTAGTCCAACGTTGTCATCAATCTGGAGTTTAAAAAGAAGTAGCTTATCAGATTTTCAAGTTTCAGAATAGCTCACCTCATCAGGTCTTGGCACTTTAATGAATGTGTCGACTTCTCCGAAAGCCGCCATGTATTCGACTGTGAACGGATGAAGTTCCGGCTGTAAGTCCATCTCTTGTGGTTTGTAGTTGTCGATGTAAGTGAGCACTGCGATCTCATCTTCGGTGTAATCTGAAAGAGCCAGTTTCATATAGCATTACACACCGAGTAATGAGTGAACCGAAAAAGGAGCTCATTAGTATCCAGGCCAACTGAGTTTAAAGAGCAGTTGATCAACTATTCTTTTAGAAGTTCTTTTCAAAGCCACAAACATATCATGCACCTCAATGACTCACCATCATCTTCTTCTTCTTCATCGTCACTGGGGCTCGTGTCGTCCTCAAGACGGCTGGCTCTGCGAATCATGTTATGAAAGGGTTGAGAAACTTTGCTAATTATAAAATCGTTAATAGATCCTTGCCTCCTATCTGTAAACTTTAGTTGGATTTCACTCAATGGCCGACCCAGACTCGATCCCCCGGAAGATGGTGGAGGAGGGGCAGTTCGGGGGCCCTCGTCCGCACTCGTGTAGGCAGGTGGATCTCCTGGTGGTGGAGGATCTGGGATGGTTTCTGTTAGTCTGTGTATCATAAAGGAGACTTACTCAACGGTTCGTCGATCAAATCCTTGAACTCATCTTCGAGGTCACCACTTGCAGCCATGGGGTTCTCCAGGGCCTGGAATTAATGGTTTTCAGTGAATGGTAATAGAAAAGAAACAGGTGGAAAACACGATTGTGTTGGGGAAAAGCTGAGGAAAAAAGAACATGTTCTATTAGTGTCTCTTGACTTCATTGTCAAAAATATCAGCTGTTTTCTATGCGAAATTTTAGTTTTAGTAACGCGCACCTATCTGAACGAAAAAATATCGCCAACTACGGAGCATGTTTATCAAACTTGCCGTAACGGAGGTAAAAACAAAAAGAACCGGAAATTGAATTTGGCGTCGTTATGAGAAATAAGAGATGATAAAAAACATCTGCCGAACCACAAAGAGACACGGTGAACAGAGAGCATAATGGAGAAAACCTTGAGCAGGAGAGAAACAGAGGCAATATGAATTATACGCGTATAAAGCCCGTCAAGCCTGGTTACGGCTCAACAAGCTGCCGCATGCTCGGCTCTTCGCTCCTCTGCGTCTCTGGCTGTATAACCAAAGAGAGAGTGTATGGAGCAGCAAGAACGACTTCTCAAATCCGCAATTAGCGAGGTTTTGTTGAACAGGTGAGGAAAACATGTTTTGTTGGTCGATTCGAAAAATGGATGCAGAAAAGAATCGAGATTACAATTGGATAGGTCACAACAAAGAATCAATGAAAAGCTACATACCCTGATATAACGGAGACTTTCCGGTGATGGAGATCGAAACGGCGGATTCTGTCCATCTTCCTCTGTATCATAAGGTCCACTAAAACGGACTGACCCTAAAAACAACAGTTAATCGGATCACACGATACATTAGTTTTGATTGAACAACTTCTTCTCTCCATTTCAGCAACCAAGCCTGGAGGATTCTCTTGATCTATATGAGAAGCGGATAAATCACTATTAGAATCGTTATCAGAGTCTCGTCGAATAGGTTGTGGAGGGTGAGCAAGTTGGAATCTTTGCAGTGGGACGTCGTCGTCGCTTTCGTCTTTCGGCGAAACGACTACCTCTTCGTGGTGGAATATACCCTGGGAAAATAAGACATAAGTAAATTTCCATGTTCACACAATCTCATTTCTCTTCCTCTCTATTCTCCACGTGCTTCCTTCGTTCTGTCCGAAACGGAGCCCGCGCGTGAGCCAGAGAGCCCGATGTCCACCCACCAATTTGCTCGATTCCCATGGTAACACGGAATGCGCGGCGCGTGTGCTTCACCAGTTTCCCGATAATAAGCGAATACACTTTGTTTGTCAAGAGGAAACGAGGAAGTTGAAAATATGGAAAGGCGTGGGTGGGAGATGTTTTGGATTTGAGAGAAAAGAGAAGTATTCTCGAGGAGACTCACTTTTTCTTCCTCGAGCGCCAGTATCTGGCTCTGTTCATCCTCGGATGAGTCGTCGCTGATGGGAATTCCGAGACGACCGGGTCCAGTTAGGGGTGGAACAGGTTGACCTTCGGACATGATGGGGAAACGAACTGAAAACTTTGAGTTGAGACAGTGATCTCAAAGAGAAATCTGAGAAGAAGTAACCATAGAGACGGATATAACAATGCTGTTGACCCTGGAAGGGTAAAGCAGCTGGGAGGAAGAAAGAGAAGAAAGGAACGGAGAGAACGTGTCCTTGAAGTGCGCCGATGGCAACTAATTAGGATTGGGCAGGTGAGCTGCGGAAGAGCACGTCAGACAGGAAGAAAGAGAGAGCTCGTTTGTTTCAAAAAAGGAAGCAAAGGCGAGAGAGCAGAGGTAGAGGGTGAGGCGTCTACTGGTTTGAAACGTGTTCTATCTGACAATGAGTTACTGAAGTCAACGCGCTTCGTTTGTGGTAGGATTCCTGAATAAAGCAGCTTATGACCCGAAATCACTCCTTGAACTAGCAAAGTCAGATGCTCGCTTTCTCAGAATTCCTGATTCGATTTCACCTGCTCTCCGTTTTCCAACCCCAAATACATAACACAGAGCTCAAGAAACATCAGGTGAATTGAAAAATTTAATCAAAATATAGAAATGTCGACCGGATAAAAAGGTAAACAAATCCCATAACAAACAACAAGAATCCAAAGCTTCAACTAAGCAACTCGAGTGAGTTCCTTGAGGGATACAGGATGGTCGTGTCCGTTAACTTGGAGCATAACAGTCAAATAAAACTTCAACATTTATTCTGTATGTATGAATTTTGAAGAAGCATTCCAGAATGGAAACAAAACAAAACTTCAAAAGGTAAACCAGCAGTGTATAATCGGGGAATAAGAAGAGTGAAAGAGACTTGCTGAAGAATGTAGTTCACTTGGGTTTCATAATAGTTCGGGATAATAAATAACATACATAATAACAGAAAACGAGACACATTTAGTTCAACGAGATATTGAAGAAACCAGGGTTCTCCGGATCAGCAGTTCCAGGAAGCTGCATGACCTTCTCGTTTTCTTCATTACCATCTTCGGAATCCTCGGCCGGTGCAAACTCGGAATCTGGATCAGAGTCGTATTCATCATTCGAGACGTCTCCAAGATGGTGCAGCATGTCCAAGTTGAAGTCGGGTTCTGGGAGAGAGGCTTTCTTTTCGTTCTCCTTCTCTTCTTCTTCTTCCTCTTCATCTTCATATTCTTCATCAGAGAATTCCTTTTCGGAGTATTCCTCCTCCTCATCAGACTCTTCCGGTTCTGGTTCTGGCTCCTTCTCCTCCACAGTCACTCCCACAACAACATGTTCCTCCTTTCTCACTGCTGCCCATTTCATATGAAATCTCATACCCATCCGCATCTCCGGGTATACCACCTTCACCACCACCTGCTTCTCCAGGAATCCATCCACAGACCGACTGATCCTCATTCTCTGTTGGTAGTTGTCACTTTGTTTCTCGACAAGTTTCGGCGTTGCGTCTTCCGGAAGGTTCTTTGAAGCATCGTACTGGCATGGACACTGAATCATTTCGTAGTGGAACTGCTCGGCATTGAAGATCACTTTCTCGCGCAGACGGTTGACGTTGTTGAACACGAAGATGATGATGTCGTTGAGATGAGGACAATCCGTCGCGTACAGAACATAGAGATCATACTCTTCACAGTGGATTTTACAGGAAATGGAGGGTCCGGTGTCTGCGTAGAGTGAGTTGGCGATAGGAGATTTCTCGAGAAATGCCGCAACTTTTGCAGCATCAGATCTTGACTTTTCCTCTGGGGTTTCTTTACGCTCCGGAACTGTTGGTGAAACCTCTTCCGTCTCAGTCTGTGTCATGGTGCTGATCAGAGACTTTTGTAGCTCCTTATCAGTCTGAGCTTCAGTGTGTGACTTCAAAGGTTCCTCAGTTTGCGTGATGAAACTAGAAAACTCTTTGTGTTGTTCAACTTTTTCTACATCCGTCTGTGTAGTGGAGCTTGTCGACAGTTTCGGTGTTGGCTGTTCAACTGCAGTCTGCGACTCAGCACAGGACTTTCCGGTTTCCTCGGTTTGAGTAGATAAGTTGAAAAACTCTTTCTGCACTTCAGCTTCTGGTAGGCTCGTCTGGATCATCAGGCTGTCAGTAGTCTTTTGGTCACAATAAGTTTGAGTATTCATCTCCTCTTTGCAGTCCTCTTCCCGATCATTTTTCGTTTCAACTTCAGACTCTTCTGCTTCTTCTTGCTCGTTTTTGCCTGACGGTTGCGGTTCAGAAACGCAGAACTTTTCAGGAAACGCCTTCTCCAGTAAGAATCTCTGAAAAGTGAAGAAGTTTTATAAAACTGTGTGATAAATAACTCACGCCTAGTTGATAAAGTCCGAACCCAGTGATTGCCGCGAGAACGGCCAGATAGAGCACGTTCCCAATGACGATTCCGAGATGAACAACCACTTCCAGAGAGGAAATGCGTATCTTGGTCCACGAATCGGATATGGAGAACAAGAACTTCACGAGGAAGTTCATTGTGAATCTCGGATCCACTGTGGGAAGAGAAACAGCAACTGACGATGTCGAATGTAACCTGCGGAGCGGGAAATTGACGATCTGACCCAGCGTACGGCGTGCGTCGCGTGTTGAGCGTGTATATCTACTGAAAACCACGTCTGAGCGGTGCACAGACACAGGTTCGGTGGGTGATGAGGTAATTGGTCCAAGCGTACGGTAGATACAAAACTGACGTGCACCTGCTGTAGGGGAAAAAGGTTTCTAGATGGATTAGAAAGATATTAGAGACAACGGAAGATGATCCGTTAATTAGTATGAAAGAGACAAGAGACGAAGATGGCAGAAACAAAAAGGAGCAGGTCACTGGAAGGGGACCCGGATCTTGATATTCTGATTAACGCTGATATTGAATGAGAATGAATGATTTGGTTCATGTTTCGGCCACCAATTTCAATTTTTCTCGTTGAAACACAATCAATACGTTTGCACGTGGCATTCTACTTTCACGATGTCACTTACAGCACTCGATAGATGACAAGTTCTATTTCTCAATTTGTTTCTTATGGAATCGAAAATCGAAACGGCTCCGAAAAATGATAGGAAGTTCGGAGGAAGTGATCGTATATTGAAAAATACTGATCAGTTAGCAGTGAGTTTTACCGGGGGAAAAGCAGTTTCCACAAGTTTTTACTTCTTTTAGAAAGAACCACAGAAAAAACCGGATGAAGATGTGATAAATAGTTTGAACAACTTAATGGATCGTCTGAAATCATGGACTCCTGGACAATGTCAGCAATTGTTCGTCGAGCAAGAGCTGATCGAATTGTGTTACCGGGCTCGGGAACACTTCTGGAAGAATCCGGTCAAGTTGGATGTCGAGGTGCCGGTCAAGATTTGTGGAGACATCCACGGACAGTACGAGGATCTTCTCGCGCTTTTTGAGTTGAATGGATGGCCGCCAGAAACGAAGTATCTGTTCCTCGGAGACTACGTGGATCGTGGACCATTCTCGGTGGAAGTGATCACCATGTTATTCACCTTCGCAATCCTCTACCCCGGTCGTGTGCTTCTTCTACGTGGAAACCACGAGTCGCGGCCAGTGAACATGCAATACGGTTTCTACTTGGAGTGTCGGAAACGATTTTCGCCGAGTCTGTACGAAGCATTCCAACTAGCCTTCTACTGTATGCCACTGTGTGCTGTTGTCAACAAGAAGATCATCTGCATGCATGGAGGCATTTCGGAGGATCTCGTCGACTTGGGGTGAGTACTTGAAAAGTACTGAATAGCAGATGATCAGTTTCAGACAACTGGAGAAAACGGAACGTCCGTTCGACATCCCCGACATCGGTGTCATTGCTGATCTGACCTGGGCAGATCCCGACGAAAAGATCCAGCTCTACGGTGACTCTCCACGTGGCGCCGGTCGTTCCTTCGGTGCAGAAGCAGTTGGTCGTTTCCTGTTACTCCATCAAATGGAACTGATTGTCCGTGCCCATCAAGTCGTCTACGAGGGGTACCAGTTCTTCAGCGACCGTCGACTTGTCACCATCTTCTCGGCGCCTTACTACTGCGGACAGTTTGACAATGCAGCGGCGGTGTTGAGTGTGGATGAGGGAATGGTTAGTTGAGAGTTGCTGTGTGCTTCAGAATAACTTCATGTAGGTTTGCTCGTTCACCGTAATGCGTCCGGACATAAACAAAGATCTCTATAAGGACAAGAAGATGGAGGAACAGAAAAAAGAAGAGGAGAGGAAGGAAATGGAGGAGAAGTAGAACTAAACTGTATAACGTTTTGAAAGAGTGTGAAGGAAATAAGCTTTAGTTCAATTTCTGTAATATATTCAGTAGCTGACAGTTACTGCTTTGGAAAAACTGTTAGTGGGAAAACAAACAAGCAGTAAGCCTTCATCTTTATTGTTTCATCCGTATCAATTATTAGGATCTTTTCTGCACAGTTCCATCGATGTCACCACTCCGGAACTCTTCGTGTCAGTCTTCTCTTTCTCCTTCTCCTGCTCTTTTTCTTTCTCTTTCTCCTTTTCTTGCTCGGCGGACAGACGGGCGTGGTACTTTCTGCGGAACTTCTGAATCGACAGGATCGGACGGCGTCTCTGAAATATTGCAGAATAATCCAATCCATCCGGATCTGTCACTAACGTCGTAACCGATGGAGAAGATGGCATCCATGTTGAACACAATGTCCGTGACCACTGCCGTCTTCTCCTCCAACTTCTTGCTGTCCTGCTCCCCTGACTTCGACTTTCCTTTCTTCCCTTGCACATCCACTTTGTTTGTTCGGCCACCACTCGTTTTCTCCTCGTAACGTCGGATTGCCGCTGAAAAGCAAACTATACATCTGTGACTGGTCCGTGTCTCTTACGTTCACACAGCTGGTACAAGTTGTACAGTGTGCAATGCTGAAGATACTGGTCTTGACTGTACTTCTCGGCTCTTTCTTCCAACTCTTCAAACGTTCCGAATGGATCCAGACTCTCGGGACTGCAAGACACTCTTTGGAAAGGTTACCCTGCAACACTCACGCTTCGGTGATGCATCCGTCGTTGAACTTTTCGTTGACAAAGTCCTCGATGAGTCCCAGCCATCTGGTCGGGTCCTCCCTTTTCAAGTCGTCTTCTCGAAGAGCAGCTTCTATCTCTTTGATGTCCTCCGCAGGATCGACACAGAACCAAACGGGGTCTCCACTGGGACGGAACACTTTCTCGTTTCTGGTTCGACGGATTCTGGAAGGTTTGGCAGAGGAAGACGTGGCGACAGACTTGGGAAACATGCTCGTGTCCGGCATAACTTCGATTCTCTGAAAAGAATCAGTGAGAAACGGGGGGCAGAAGTGACTCTACCGTATCCGTCGTTTTCGTCCTAGTCTTTTGCGACTCCATCATCTGCTTGAAGAACGATTTCGCGAGTGACATGTTGAATTTTCGTCCATGCTTATCCGACATTGTGTCCTCGATGGTCTTCTCCACAATCCTTTTCTCTCGTTCCCTCTCCTTCTCTTCTTCCCGTTCGCGCCTTCTTTCTCGTTCTCTTTCCCTTTCCTCTCTTCTTTGCCTCTCTCTTTTTTCGTCCTCCTCACGTTCTTTTTCCTTTTCACGCCGTTCTTCCTCCCGTTTTTCACGTTCTCTTTCTTTCTCCATTTCCCTTTCTTTTCTTCTTTCTTCCTCTCTTTCTTGCTCTTTCTTTTTCTCCTCTTCATCTGACGAGTTGTTCGACGAGTTTTGGGTTTTCACAGTTTTGTGGCCAGATTTCGTGTTTGGAGTGCGTGTCTCCACGTATTCCGCAGAAGAGTTCTGAAGATCTCAAAGTTCCGCTGCCTCTGCGCCTCGCCGAACTCACCCTGGACTCTGTCGATTTCGCGATTTTGCGATAAAGCGACTTCTTCTGTGCTGCTCCTTTCATTTGGCTTTCACAGAACTGAAACTCTACAGTTATCTTCTTTTCAAAGTCTTCCAGATTTACCGCTTTGAGTCCCGGAGTCATTTCCACGGTGCGATTTCCCTTTCGTTTGTATGGTTTCGGTTCGTCTGGTTCGGCCGACAGTGTTCGCACTTTCTCGCAGCTCGACTTGTTTTCCTTTGCTTTTTTCGCATCTTTTTTGATCGGAGTGCTCGAAGAACTAGACATTTGCTAGCAGAGCTGTTTGAAAATGTAGAAATAAATGAAGAGATTGAGTATCAGTTCGATGGATCTTTGTGGAGGTCACGTTGGATGTTATCAATAATCTAGTGACCTTTGACCCTTGAATGGCCCCTTCCGGGCGGTGAAGACCCTTGGAATCCACATCACTTCAAATTTTTTTGAATTTCGCGGCGAACCTTGCGCTCAAATTCCTGAAATCGTCTGAAAATGGCCAATCCGATCGAGATGTTCCACCTTGGAATGATTGTTGTCGCGCCTGTGATCTTGTGGATCGGATGCGGAGGAAAGAAGAAGGGACCGTGAGTTGATAGAGACTCGATGAATGTGGACTGATTGATCACAGTGCCAAATCGACCAAGTCGTCGGCTTCGAAGATGGCGACCCCGTCGGCCGTCGGACCCGCTCCACCGCCGCCGCCACCAGAGGAGAAAAAGGAGGAAAAGAAGGAGGAAAAGAAGG